>OY755042.1:15362215-15962215 GCA_963576565.1 Aspidapion aeneum
CAATCCTTGCATAGGAGCCTGTGGAATAGGTGCAAGATGTGAAGTAATTAATCACAATCCAATTTGTACCTGTCCGAATGGACTAACTGGTGATCCATTTTCAAGATGCTACGAAAAACCAAAGCCACCCCCGATTCCGGAAGAACGTAAAAATCCATGTGTGCCATCTCCCTGCGGACCAAACTCAGAATGTAGAGATATTAATGGGTCGCCATCATGTAGTTGCAGACCTACATATGTAGGAGCCCCTCCAAATTGTAGACCAGAATGTGTCGTTAATACAGATTGTCCATCTGATTTGGCTTGTATCGCCGAAAAGTGTAAAAACCCATGTGAAGGCTCTTGTGGTTTTAATACTGTATGTAGAGTCCAAAACCACATTCCAATCTGTAGTTGCTTGCCAGGTCATACCGGTAACTCATTTATTGAATGTATCAAGGAAGTACCAAAACTAGAACAACCACAAGACCCTTGTAATCCATCGCCATGCGGCTCCAATGCTGAATGTAACGATGGCATTTGTACTTGTTTACCCCTGTATCTAGGAGATCCCTACAGGGCATGCAGACCAGAATGTACAATGAATACAGACTGTTCACCGAAAAAATCTTGTAACAACTTAAGATGTATTGACCCATGTCCAGGAACTTGTGGCCAAGATGCAGTATGTGATGTGGTGAATCATATTCCAACTTGCAGTTGTCCATCTGGTTATGAAGGCGATGCATTCCGTCAATGTCGACCAATTAAAAGAGACGGTAAGTTATGCATACACTTGCGGTATTAGTGCCAAAAGTTATTGCTAAAGTGTTATCTGCCACAAATTTTATAATAAGTAAAAATGTTACAGATCTTTCAGTTTCAAGACAGAGATATAAAAAAGAGCCTAAATTCAATAACTTTTATAATAGGTCAGAAAAAAAACTATTGCAACCAAAAATATAATCATACCTTTAGTCTTCGAAATATCTGTTGCAAATAGCGTTGCAAAAGCATCAAAACTACAGAAACCATTAAATACAAAAAAGGTAATATGTATTGTTATGTTTAAATCATTTGACCCCGCGTAATTAATTAGGATTGTGTAAATATTTATAGATAAAGCGGACTTACGAAAATTACGATCTTTTAAAATAGTTAGCGAGAGACCGTTTCATTTGACATCACTCTCATTGCTCAGCTATGCACGGCCTTTTCTTTGCGATACCATTTTGCAAATTTAGCTCACACTAAGTCTGAGCTAACTGAATAATTATAAATTCATCAAATAGTTTTAAAAATAGTTTTTTTCCACAAATATTATTACTTACTTTTTCAGTATTCAAAAGAATATCATTCGACATGCGCGAAATTGTTATTAGAGCTTAGTATTTTGTTAATTTAAAAACTACTACCTGTTTTCAGAAGTACCTCAAAATCCTTGCCAACCATCACCTTGTGGACCAAATAGTGCCTGTAGAATTAACAATGGTGTAGCGGTATGCTCTTGTCAGCCAGGAATGATAGGAGGTAAATTCATTACTTTTATTACATGCACATTTATAAAAACCTGTGCATATGGCTAAAATCAAAATTTTTATTTGTCGTGCGTTTGTCAATGGAAAATAAAAACGTAAAATCGGTTAAGAAAAAAAATTTTTGATGGAATATGTCCAAATTATGTTTCTTCTTGCGGTACCTCTTTGTTACGGATGTTAGCGATCTACACTAAATTTAAAAAAATATGTGAGGCCTAACAGGGGTGGCGGTTGCAGTTCTTTGCTTGATACACTGATATTTAGTATTATTTTAAACACACGTAAATAAATAATGGTTGGGATTGTTTTTTGATTTAATGACGTTTTTGTGTTCTTCACAATCTTAATTTTCATTTAATTGTTTATTTAAACATAAAACATTATTCATTTCGGCGTGTAGTTAAACTGCTAGGACGTAAAAAAATATTCTGCCAATCTATGGGCACATAAGCTCACACTGGGTACTATAGTTTTAGTGTATCTACTTGAAAGCTAATATAACTAAAAACTGAAGTGTATTTTATTGAACTCCAGACTCAATTACCTTTCGTTTGATACCACACAAGCCATGTTTTGACTTAAACTCTAATTTTTTAAATCTACCCCCACCCTTTTTTTAAAAACTAAAATGTATTTTTTTTAACTCCAGACTCAATTACCTTTCGTTTGATATCACACACGCCATATTTTCACTTAAACTCCAATTTTTGAAATATACCCCCACCCATTTTTTAAAATAAATTAAAATGTATTTTGTTTAACTCCAGACTCAATTACCTTTCGTTTGATATCACACACGCCATATTTCCCCATAAACTCTAATTTTTGAAATCTACCCCCACCCTTTTATTTGGTTTGTGTTCGGTGGATTTTGTACATTTAAATGGGACCATCTCGGCCCAAAACCCAGCCTAGGTACCAAATTTCATTAAAATCGGCCAAGCGGTTTTTGAGTTATGCGCGTTGGTCGTTACAGACAGACAGACAGACAGACATACAGACAGACAGACAGACGGCGCAACAAAAAAGTTTCAAAATCATCTGAAACGCAAAGATATATAAAAAATTTTGAAATCGGAGCAACTTTTTTTTTCTCGAAAAAATTAGGATCACCATAGCTCACACTACTATAGTATAGTATATGTTTGAGCTAATATGTCCTACTCTCGTGCGGTAATAACACTTTAACACACTCACATTTGTGTGCGCTAAAGGATACTCTACCACACTCAGTACTGTAAAAATTATTATGTGCTGCATAAAAATTTTCTTGAAATTCAGCAGAGCGCGTTAGACAATTTTATTCACACTGAGTACGGTAAAGAAGGCCTTTTCGCATATTTGCACACAAAAAATCGTAAATAAAATTTAGTCCTTGACCAAACCTCGAAAAATTCGTTTTATATTTAATATATCAAATCCTATCAAATGTTTTCGTGTATGACATTTTTTGTCATGACTTCCTTGAAAATGAGATTTTATGGCGTCATGTATTACAACAAAAATAAAAATTAGGAATAAAAATTGTTTAAAAATAACAAACATTTTGCTAAAAATCTAGTTTTTTTTACGCGTTATTAAAAAATCGTATAAGATTTAATACTAATATCACTTTTTGATGTTGTTAAAAAAGGGGACTGTAGGAATACGTAATAAAAACATCGGAACCTCGAAAACAAACAACTATATTAAAATCGATGGAGGACAGCTTCCAACAATACTGCATAAATTTACCAGGACTGGCTGACTTTAAACAGTTTATTTAAGAAGTAGAAATAGAGCAATCAGGACTTACCAGGCATGAGATCAGATCAGGAGTCACTGTCGACTAAGAGTACTCATGTAAAGATTAGGACTAAGAGGAAACACCGAATGCAGCATGTACTGTGGGAATGTCCGGCTATTGCACATTACGCCTGAATTCTTTGGGTAAATCTCAGATTCATTCAGAAAATCTGAACAATATCTCACCTAAATTGATAGTTATCCTTTTTGGAAGACTACTCAAAAGTGAGCCACCATATTCGGTGATCGCAGTAGTAGAAGGGCTGCAAGGCCCACGGACATATAAATCATCAGCATCAACATTCATTGAATTTAAAGTTCAACGAAAATATATCTGAAATAAAGAAAAATATCTTGTTTTAGCATTGACAAAATGCAATTATGGGTCAGGAACTGATCTTTGTGGCAATAAAAAGAAAAGTTTGGAAAATTTTATTTTTTATTTATTTAATAGGGCCTCCGCAATGTCGACCAGAATGCATTGTAAGTGCCGAATGCCCGCTAACCCAAGCGTGCCTTAACAACAAGTGCAAAGACCCCTGTCCAGGTACATGCGGAATAAATGCAATTTGTCAAGTTGTTAATCACAATCCGATTTGCAGTTGCTCCCAGGGTAACACAGGGGATCCGTTTACTAGATGCTTCGAGACTCCTAAAGGTGGGTCTTATTCTACTAATAAAAGTGCATACGTTATTTCATCATTATATTTTAAATAATATTACCTTATATACAGCTTTTCCAATTTTACCAATGACTACAATTATTTGATAATAGTGTAATCATTGATTTTACCTTTTTTTTTGAGCTCTTAGAAATATCGTAATTTTAACAAACCTTCATATCTTCCTTATTTCACAAGATATTCCAGTTCTGTAAGTACATTTTTATGGCAATAAGTTTTTTTAACTTAAAATGTCATTTATAATAAAATAGTTAAATATAAACCTGGAAAGTGCATTTTAAAATCAAAATTGTTTAAATTAAGTTAAAATAATAAAATTTTGCTTATTTTGTTTTTATTACATTTTAAAATAGTTCTCTATTTTTTTATATTTCAAAAATGTCTCATAATTTTCTTAATACATACAGTGATGGCCAAAATAATAAGAGTACCTTAAAACTATGAAAATCTAAGCCTGCTCCATTTATAAAAAAAAAACTAGAGGTATATTTGAAAACTGCAGTTTACGAGCTTTGGAAATTTTTCCAAAACATTTTCTAGTGCCTTTTTTGCAGGTTTTATATTAAAAAAAATTCTTTGTAGTTTATGGCAAAAGTAAATACTGTTATTCGACAGGGGGGGGGGGGGGTTGAAATTGAAAATGTCATAACGATCCAACAAATTACAGTCGAGATATACATTTTTTTAAATTGGCTAAAATTAAATCGTGAAAAAGTAGTCATTTTTAACAATTTTGCCAAGTATAAAAACCTATATCTTGATTATCCTTGACTTGACTTGAGTTACATAATTCTTGCTTTTTTAAATTTTAATTTTTGTCTAAACTTACACACAAAAAAGTTTTTGTTTTGTAGCCTTTTTTTTCAACGTGATAAAAAGGTACTAGAAAATTTTGTGGGAAAAATCTCCATAGCTTGTGAACTCAGAAATAGATTAAAGTTCTTAAATGTACCACTGGTCATTTTCATAGTTGGAGTAGAACCAAACTTTCATACAATTTTAGGACACTCATTATTTTGGCTGTATAATAAAAATGTGATTTTTACAGAACTAAAATATCTTGTAAAATGAGAAAGTTTTGAAGAATTTTCGAATTTAGGACATAAACAGAAAATCCTAATTTCGTGATGAATGAATCCTTCTTTCTTATTTTGCAAGACATTTTAATTATGTTATGTTATATGTAAAAACATTTTTGTAACAATATCTTTTGAGTATAAAAACGACGTCAAAGTTTTGGCATTAAAACGTTTTTAATTTTGTTATTTTGGCATAACTAAAGGGGCCTATAAAAACTATTTTTAAAAAATGGTCGTTAAAACTTAAATCATTTCAAAAGTCATTCATTTAATCTTTTTATGATAAATATTAACAAAGTTAAAGGGAAGTTGCGTTTGTAAATGAACACCCTCTACATAATAGACACTTAGAGGTAGATTAAGCACTACGTATCGCGGTCGAAATTTAATCTGACAATTTGATTGGTCAGGTTTGCAGTCGATACTACTGGTTGAAATACGTACGAGCGATAAACGATAGCTTTACGACACCCAAGAAGTAGTGAGCTGTCATACCACAAACCTGACCAATAAGATTACAGCATTCCCCAGTTAAGCTGCGTATCTAATCGTGTTCGCTAACGAAGTTGAACGCCACCACGCAAGCTCGGCATATGGAAATCAACATAATCATTTTAATGAAAACACGCGTGCCAGGACGATCCGACGTGTTTGCAAGCCGCAAGCTTTTCAGACCGTGCAGCCACCCGTGCTTCATACAAGACATGCGTAATACCATTGTTATAATTGCAGATATAATGTAGAAAGAATTGGTGATTTATATAATATTCGATAGTAAGTTTCCAATTTTTAATCAAAGATATTGCAAAATCGTACTTTTTTTTGTGTAAACATAACCTAAAACGTTGCAATACGCATGTGCTAACAACAGCATGAACGCTGGCATGCTATATGATTCGAAATGACCAAATCCGTGACGACTACCGTGCTGAAGTGCGACTTGGCCAGCGAACACTATTAGAAATGTACCTTTATACCAACGAACGGTAATGCGAGGTGCGAATCAACTTTATGTGTCTAATATTTTTATATTTTCAGCTGTAGAAGCTGTACCATCCAACCCATGCCAGCCAAGTCCATGCGGTCCCAACTCCGTATGTCAAGTGCGCGGCGAAATACCTGCTTGTTCGTGCGTCGAAAACTACGTCGGTTCGCCGCCGAACTGCCGACCCGAGTGTACTATTAATCCGGAATGCCCCAGTGTGCACGCGTGTATAAATCAAAAGTGCCGCGATCCGTGTCCGGGAAGTTGCGGTTCGAACGCTTTATGTACTGTTGTGAACCATCAAGCGGTTTGTTCGTGCAGTGCAGGATTCACAGGCGATCCATTCAGAGGCTGCATGTTGATACCACGTAAGTGATTGTATTAATTTTTTTTATTCACTAAAAGCAATATCAAACCAAATATGAGTCGGTCGGTCAGTGTTCTCTGTTTGGGTGTTAACCATATACGCAATATTCCAATATCCACGGTAATTCCTGATGCAAACATAAGGCCTCGCGGTCCTTAAGAAAAAATGTCCTGATTGTATTAAATGTACTATATTTCCATATAGTACTTATTATTCTAATACCCACGGTACCTTACGATGCATGATGCAAAGATATTTGAAATAGCAATAACAATGCACATAAGTCTATCCTTTTTGCAGTCCTTAAGAAAAAATGTCCTGATTGCTTATACTTTTATACATACATATTATTTTATTCGTGTTTTCGTCACGTCAAAACATCGGCGCACAGTTGACAAAAACTCTATCTATGTAAATTTGGTATCTATGCATTTTTGATATCTTTATTTTTGAATGTTTGCATCAAACGCTAATCATTGTGTAAATGGGTAACGAGGAGTATTGGAATGTTACGTATATTGTGTTAACGTATGCATATTTCATGCAATATATGATTTATACTGCAAAATATTAATAATAACAATGCGTCTTTGTATTTCAAGAAGAGAAGAGAGCTGGATTTTTGTATAATTATTGCTTAGCATTTGGGACCCAACCCCACATATTCTTCGCTAAAATCACCCTTGAGCTTCGCTAGATATAAGGCCCCAAACGTCCTAAAATCAGTATTTTGCAATTTTCTCTAAAACTAATAACTTTTTCAAAAAAAGTGAGGAGAGAAAAATTATGTGAAATTATTCGGTCTATGATATAAAATTAAGAACATTTTAAAATATATATTTTAAAAAAATGTTTATTTCTTATTTTATTTTTTTCCTACCTGTAGTTAGCTTGTTTTAAAATTTTAATACTTTATAACATTAAGCTTTTTGTTTCTTAAAAGTTAAACAACTTTAAGTCAGGCTTAGGCCAATCGTCAATAATATTCGGACCGCCATTGGGACATGGAAAAAAATATTTTTATACAATTAAGCACTGTATGAGAAAAAAAAAGCGTACATAAAAAAAGTTCAACTTCTGGGTAGAAACAGCTTTAAAATATGCGCAAATGTGCACACTTTTGTTATATTTAAAATTCCAGCCAAACTGCTATTGATAGCAAAAATAGTGTTTCACTAAACTTTAATGGGACAAAATAAATGCCACCTAAGGGTGGGTTTAAGGGTTTAAAATTATTAACATGAGTACATAAAGTTTTACCGAACAGTCGTTGTATCATGATTTTTCCCCAGTTTCTAAGATATCTTCAAAAAATAATTTATTCATGTACATATAGCCTGGTTTTTGACAGCCTTAGCGAAAAATCTTGACATAAAAAACTGAAAATTGCATATTAATACGAGTATTTTTTGAAAACGTTATGTAAGTACCTGTGTTTAAAATTTTCAACCCTTAATAAACCACCCTTATGATAGAGATCATTGCCCTTATGTTCCATTTATTTTGTCTAAACCCCTTTATCACATTTAAGTTTATTCAAACACTATTTTTTCTAAAATATTATAAAAATTACTTTAATATCTGTTAAGCAGGAATTTCAAATAAAATAAAAGTTTGCGCGTATTTTAACACTGTTTCTAACCAGAAGTTAAATATTTTTAATATTACGTTTTATGTGTCGTACAGTTACTAGTATATAAAAATTAAATTTTCAAAATCGCAATGGTTCGACTAGTACTACTTTCCTAACATTTACTTAAAGTTGTTTAACTTTAAAAAAACAAAAACTAAATTTTAGTAAATAGTGTTTGATGCAAGTGGAGATCAAGCTTACTATTATAAAGTATTAACATTTTAAAACAAGTTACCTACAGAATGGTAAGAAAATGAAATATCAAAAAAAAAAATATATTTTTTTAAATGTTAGGTTAGGTTTTTTCTTACTTTTATTGTACAGACTGAATGATTTTACGTATTTTTTCACTCCTGATTTTTGGGGCGTTATATCTAGTGAAGGTCAAGGAGGATTTTGGCAGAGAATATGTGGGGATGTGTCCCAGACGCTAAGGAATAATTAAACAAAAATCCAGCTTGCACCTATTTTTTTCAAGGTGAATTCCTAATACGACTGGGCTATATGCTCGTTATAAAAGTACGACCTTAAACATGTAACTTTGTTTAAGACTTTCGAGTTTCGTATTTTGTAGATAATTCAGTTTTTATAACTGGGATCTTTAGATCGATGTACATATTAAATTTCATGTGGGTTTTGATAAAAGTCAATTGTTTTTTGCTATTTTTACATTAAACCACTCCCAAAATGCCAATATCAACAAGGTCATCCAAAGAACGAGAATCAATCGCAAAAATATGCATATGTCGCAAAATCGGCAAACATTATTCTCAAAATGATACATTTATGAATTATTGTGATTAAGTCCAGTTGAATCAACGGCAATCTTAAGGGTCAAAATTACAAACATTACATAAGTTTTGTAGAACGAAAATCAGAATGTAGATTTTTAGCGTTTAATATATATTTTCTTCCCTCGTAGTTCTGCAACAAATTTTGTAATTTGAAATAAAAATATTGTCGGAGCTTAATAATTTAAACATACTTATAATTGGGTTTATCTAAATCATAAATTAATAAATTGTGTCTCTCGGTGCTAATAATCAGAGAAATAGAACTTAACCAGTGTGGCCGAGGGAAAATGTACCAGAGGTTGCATTTCTATTTTATAACCCCTAGCTTGGGTAGCTTTGATTTCGTGATTTTAGAGAGGCAAAGTGGGTCAGGTTATACCTCATTCGAAAGGTTTCTTAAATTTTATTACAACGTTGGTATTATTTCAAAATTCTATCAATTAGTTTTCGAGATATTTGCATTTTAATAATGTAAAATGTATCTTAAAAACGAATTAGTAAATATTTTAAAAAAGAGTCCATAATTAAGACATCTAATAAAAGCCTTTTATAACAACCTGATACTTGACCTTAGTTCCCAATTTCAATGTCAGGGGTAACTTCTAAAATTAAAATAAAGAACAAGTGTTTAGTGGCACCTCGCTGAGAAGGTTTTTAGCTCGCATTACGATTTCAAATTTTTTATAGATCTTTGCGTTTCAGATGATTTTGAAACTTTGTGTCGCGCCGTCTGTCTGTCTGTATGTCTGTTTGTAACGACCAGCCGCATAACTCATAAAAAAAATTCAATAAAAAAACACCCAACTGCTAAATGTGCTTGTAAGTACTAGTCGCAGTTAAGTACAAAATTGATAGGCATACCTATAATGTACGACATGCTTTAACTTTTAGTTTTGATGCCCAAAGCGCACTTACGAAATTATACAGTTTTGTATTTTCATGAATCAGGTTATTAGGTAATTTTGTACCCAACTGGGACTAGTAGTTACAAGTAAATTTAGCAGTTTTTTTATTTATTTTTTTTTCCAACTTTTAGGTTTAATTTTTATTCAGCCTTTCAAAAAGCACTATGCATTTACAATTAATTTAGCTTTACCCAAAAAGTACGTGTAGATTTTCTACGGACGCGAACAGTGTTATCTTCCATTGAGTGAAGGTGGGGGAGGAGAAAGGGAGGAGGGAACTAGTAAAATGCTGTCGAAAAAAATCTTAAAACGTGTGCCGAAAGAATTTTTGAAACCGCTCTAAATTTGTAACAGGTATAGCTACAACTATTACTAATAAGGAGGGTGGGGAGAAAAAAGGGAGAGGAAGGGGGAAACTAGTAAAATGATTTTGGAAAAAAGTCTTAAAGCGTGTGCAGAAAGAATTTTTGAAATCGCTCTATATTTGTGAAAGGTATAGCTACAACTATTACTAATAAGGAGGGAAGGGAGAAGAGAGGGAGGGGAAAACTAGTAAAACAATGTTGGAAAAAGGTCTCCAAGCGTGTGTAGAAAGAACTTTTGAAATCGCTTTATATTTGTGAAAGTTATAGCTATAACTATTACTAATAAGGATGGCGGCGAGGAGAGAGGGAGAGGCGGAGGGGGATGGGAACTAGTAAAATGGTGTTGGAAAAAAATCTGAAAGCGTATGCAGAAAGTATTTTTGAAATCGCTCTATGTTTGATAAAATTATGCGAATATGGTTTTTGAATAGGGTGGGGGGAATGACAGGAGGGGAGATGGGTGGGATCAGGGAGGACTACAAAGTTACTATTACTAATGGGTAATCAAAGGAATTTCAATACAATCGCCTGAAATTTAGATAATTTGTATTCCTTAAAGCCTACATCATGTGACAAAATAGAGCCTATAGCACCTTCGGGATCAGTAGCAATTCAACGACACCTTTTTTATCAAAATCGGTTCATCTGTTTAGCCTCTAGCGTGACAGAAACATATTTACTTACATACATACAACAATCGAAAAACATTACCCTCTCTTTCGCCGTGTTGCAGTGGGTAAAAATACATAGGCTGGGTCTTGGGTCGAGATGGACCCATTTAAAAATAAACAAAATCCACCGAACACAAGCCAAATAAAAGGGTGTAAATATTTTAAAAATTAAAAGGTAATTGAGTCTGAACTTACAAAAAATACATTTAAGTTTATATCAAAAAGGGTAGATTTAAAAAACTTGAGTTTAAGTGAAAATATGACGTGTGGGATATCAAACGAAAGGTAATTGAGTCTGGAGTATATAAAATACATTTTAGTTTTTTTTAGGGTGGGGGTAGATTTCAAAAATTAGAGTTTAAGTCAAAACACGGCTTGTGTGGTATCAAACGAAAGGTAATTGATTGATTGTGATTCGTTCCTTGTAAATTCCATCAGAAAGTTTCTTAGGTTTAGGGATGGGAATGAAAAACCAATTAGTCTTGCCGGAAGACTAATTAGTTTTTCTTTCCCATCCCTAAACCCAAGAAACTTTCTGATGAAAGGTTCATTATATATTTCAGTTTTTAGTTATATATCTAACACGTACACTATAACTATAGTACCTAGTGTGAGCTTAGGTGTCCATAAATTGGCAGAGCATTTTTTTTGGTCTTTTAACTACGCTTTTCTTTTTAGTTTTGACCGTCCTGTTTTTAATATATTTGCTTTTAAAATCATTATTTTTCATATTTTTAAATGCAAATATCTCCAAAACTAATGATAAATTTTCTAAATAATATCAATGCTGTTAAAGGCATTTAAAAAATCTCTCTGAATGAGGTATTAGGGGACCCACTATTGCTAACTCAAATCAAAGGCTCAAAGCTACTCCGGCTAAAGGTTGATAGAAAGATATTACTCAAAATCACAAGAAAATGTCGCCCGTGCCAAGAAAATCGACGTGTCCAATGCCTTTAAAACTTACTTTAAATACTCGAAACGGCCTCTGGTACGTTTTTGACGGACCACCCTGTAAGTATGTCGGTATTTATAACACAGAGCAAATAATATAATCGGTCAAAACCAAGGCGCTAGAAAAATAAAAACAAAATGTTTTAAAAAAATAAAATAATAAAACTGTCCAATATGGTTATATTAGAAAGGGTTTGATATTGCTTAAGTGATTTTCATGATGCATGTTTTTAAA
Organism: Aspidapion aeneum; assembly: GCA_963576565.1. NCBI lineage: Eukaryota > Metazoa > Arthropoda > Insecta > Coleoptera > Brentidae > Aspidapion > Aspidapion aeneum. Next base: position 15,374,189 of record OY755042.1, read on the forward strand.
GTTATGTTCGTATTACGTATAACACACATTGGCAGCTTCAGCTTCTTGGATCTCAGTCCAGAAACCAACCTTTGTAGTTTCCAAAAAGAAGATGTTTAATATTTCTTGTTTAAAAATCTAATTGACAAATTGATTTTCTTTATTATATTATTTTAACGATATCAGTTAACGTAATACGAACAATATTTAGCTGTGCATGATTGCTGTATATACTAATGCTTCTGTGCTTCTTCGGGGATCCCAGGTAAGAAACGATCCCCCAACGATAACAGCGAGCTTCAGCAGCTATGGAAGGTCCTTGCTACATCCTTTTCCCCTTAATACACCCTTGCTACCGCCATGAACTTAATGCCATTTACCCTTAAACGGTTAACCCTCTCAACCCTGCTTGATAAAGGTTCACGAGCGTTTATACCCTGCCTTGACTTACCCTGAGCAACCCTGAATTGCCGCTAATAAATTCTCAACAACATTAACTTCATTGCAGTTAATAAAAGGAATAGATACGCAATATATATTAAACCACTGATATCGCTTACTTGCAGATCTAATAAAAAGCAAAACATAATCGTAACCCCTATAAACTATAAAAACGACATCTTTTGGTTATAGAGCAACTTCCGGAACCAGTTACTACCAACCCCTGCCACCCATCACCCTGTGGTCTAAATGCGGTTTGCCTTGCTCGCAACGGAGCAGGTGCCTGCCAGTGTTTACCTGAATATATAGGAAACCCATATGAGTCATGCCGCCCTGAATGTGTTTACAATGCCGATTGTCCGTCAAATAAAGCGTGCGTTAACAATAGGTGTTTAGACCCCTGCCCTGGAACCTGTAGTCCCACCGCCCAATGCCAAGTTATCAACCATTCTCCAACCTGCACTTGCCTGGCTGGCTACACTGGAGATCCATACACACACTGTGTGCAGATACCACAAAGTAAGATGAAGTTTACATTCTAAAGTGTTTTTTAACTTCTAATCTATTCTTCTTTTCTTAGTTGAATATGACATTCAAGTAAATCCCTGTTCACCATCCCCTTGTGGACCTAATAGTCAGTGTCGAAACATTGACGATCACGCTGTTTGCTCATGTTTGTCTGAATATGTAGGCAGCCCTCCAAACTGCAGACCAGAATGTGTTCAAAGTTCAGATTGTTCAGCCGCAAATGCGTGCTTAAATATGAAATGCAAAGACCCATGTCCAGGAACATGCGGTGTAAATTCAGTATGTCATGTAGCCAATCACAGCCCAATTTGTAGTTGCAAAAACTACTTTACTGGTGATCCATTTACAAGGTGTTATCCGATACCACGTAAGATATTAAAAATAAAATATTCGGTTACAAAAAATACTAAATATTAATCCTTTTTAGCTCCCCCACCCGAACCAGTGGAATATGAGGTCTTTGATAAATGTGTTCCTTCTCCGTGTGGTCCCAATTCTATATGTAACAACGGAGCTTGTTCCTGCCTTCCACAGTTTATTGGAACTCCTCCTAATTGTAGGCCAGAATGTGTTATTAATTCAGAGTGCCCAAGCAATTTGGCTTGTATAAATAGAAAATGTCAAGATCCATGCCCAGGTTCATGTGGATTAAATGCACATTGTTCTGTTCTCAATCATAATTCAATTTGTACTTGTCCTTTCGATTTAACCGGTGATCCGTTTAGTAACTGTTTCCCGAAACCTCAAGAAATACAGCCAACAATTGAAGATCCATGCAACCCATCTCCATGTGGTTCAAATGCGGAATGTCATAATGGAATATGCAATTGTCGACCAGAGTACCAAGGAGATCCATACGTAGCATGTAGACCTGAGTGCACATTAAGTAACGACTGTGCGAGAAACAAAGCATGCATCAGACAAAAGTGTGTCGATCCTTGTCCCGGCACATGCGGCTCTGGTGCTTTATGCCATGTTGATAATCACATTCCTATATGCAGTTGTCCATCTGGATATACTGGAAATGCTTTCCTGTCTTGTCAGCCTTTTGAAAGTAAGTTTTTGATATGAAGCATATTAATTAAATTACGTTCTTTCATTTACCTGAGATAGAGACTTTAAAATGGAAAAACAAAGCGCAAAACTCTTAATAAAATATTTTACCTGCAATCAATATTTTACGTACTTTAATATTTTAGTCTCCCGTGATCCACTTCCCTGTCAACCCTCACCATGTGGACCTAATAGTCAGTGTAGGGCCGTAAATGGTCAATCTGTATGCTCTTGTGTACCGGGATATTTGGGCAGTCCACCCTCTTGTCGCCCTGAATGTGTAACTAGCTCTGAATGTTTGTTGACTCAGTCTTGTCAGAATCAAAAATGTATAGATCCATGCCCAGGAACGTGTGGGATCAATGCCAAATGTGTCGTTATAAATCACAATCCTATCTGTAGTTGCCAAAGTAGTTACATTGGGGATCCATTTTCAAGATGTCTGCCTAAACCTGGTAAATAGTATAAGTAATATTACTTAAATATATTTTTTCAAATAAAAACAGAAAAATCCTATATTGGACTGACCCATAACGTACCGCAGTTTATCAAAAAAACAATGATTTATACACTTAAGCATTTAACCAATGAACTTTATTTCATTAGGTATTTTTAAAGGTTTTCTTAAATTTGTTAATAACACAAATTCGAATATTAAACTAATCGACCGAGAGACAGAGAAATATTACGCCAACAAGTGTATTTCATAATTTCATGTTATTTAGAACATACATATTTTGACCTTAGCTACCTAATTAATTATCTGTTAAATCCAAATCCCATTTTAGTTGAAGAACCTGTTATTGATCATCAAAATCCTTGTGAACCCTCTCCATGTGGACCGTACTCGCTGTGCATGGTTAATGCCGACAATAACCCATCTTGCTCTTGTTTGCCAAACTATATAGGGTCACCACCACTTTGCCGACCAGAATGTGTAACAAACAGCGAATGTCAATTTAAACTTGCGTGTATTAATGAAAAATGTAAAGACCCATGCCCAGGTGCTTGTGGAACAAATGCCGAATGCAGAGTTATAAGTCACACACCTAATTGTATATGTATTACGGGCTATACAGGAGATGCTTTTACACAATGTGATTTGATTAAAGATGTTAAAATTGAGTACCTTAATCCATGCATTCCTTCGCCTTGTGGAATGAATGCAATTTGCAAAGAACAGAATAATGTTGGATCATGTATCTGTTTAGCTGATTACTTTGGAAATCCATATGAAGGATGTAGACCAGAATGTTCAAGAAGCACTGATTGTCCATCAAATAAGGCTTGTCTAAATAATAAATGCGTTGATCCTTGCCCGGGGACTTGTGGATCAAATTCACTTTGTCAAGTTATTAAACACATACCAAGTTGTACTTGCTTGCCTGGATATACTGGCAATCCATTCAATTTCTGCGCTTTAATTCCGCAAAGTAAGTCCATTCATTATGGAAAAGTATATTCAAACGCTAATTTATTTCCTATTTTAGAAATAGAACATGATATCGTAACTAATCCTTGTGAACCCAGTCCTTGTGGAGCAAATAGTCAATGTAAGGTAGTAAATAATCAGGCTGTTTGTTCTTGTTTGCCTGATTTTATTGGAACTCCCCCCAGTTGTAGACCAGAATGTGTTATTAATTCAGAATGTCATAAGGATAAATCGTGCATAAACAGCAAATGTAAAAATCCTTGTCTTGGAGCATGTGGTTTAAATTCTGACTGTAAAGTTGTTAATCATAGCCCAATTTGCAGCTGTAAAGCAGTATTTACAGGAGATCCGTTCACCAGATGTTATCCAATGCCACGTAAGAATTTTAGAGTTCTATTTTATTTTTGTTTCTGCTCATTTAAAAGCAATATTACTAAATTACAGTTTTACAAGCGCCAAATTAACTAAAATTGATAAAATAACTGTTACAATATAATATCTGTACCTTAAAAAAAATTTAATTTTAGCAATATCCAATGTTGTTTATGATGAAAAGCCACATAATCCCTGTTTTCCGTCACCATGTGGTTTAAATTCTGAATGTAGAGATATGGGAGGAAAACCAGCATGCTCTTGTTTACCAGACTTTTTAGGACAACCACCAAATTGCAGACCTGAATGCGTAATAAATTCAGATTGTAATCATAATTTAGCATGCATTCGTCAGAAATGTAAGAATCCATGTTCGGGATCTTGTGGAACTCTAGCGGAATGCACTGTCATAAACCATACACCAATTTGTTCTTGTCCTACTGGTTATACAGGAGATCCATTTAGCTACTGTGTTCTTAAGCCTACTATTCCAGAACCTATAGAGACTGATCCATGTAATCCATCACCTTGTGGATCTAATGCAAAATGCGACAATGGCATCTGTACGTGCCTGGAAGAATATCATGGTGATCCATATAGAGGTTGTAGGCCAGAATGTATTCTGAGCACTGATTGTCCCAAAAATTTGGCATGTATAAGAAATAAATGTACTGATCCTTGTCCAGGCACATGTGGAACTAATGCAATATGTTCTGTTATTAATCATATACCAATGTGTACTTGCCTTGAGGGCTATGAAGGAAATGCATTTGTAGTATGCAATTTAATAAAAGGTATTTTATTAAAGTTACTATTTAGGTTTCTTTATTTTTTTGTAAAATCTTACTTGAGCTTGTCTGACATATTTGGATATGCTTTCATGTTAGTCGTAGTTATGTTGACTAATATACAGAGTGAGCCATACAGCAACAAAAAATTGAATTTAAAATAAGATGTAGTGAGAAAAGTCGTTAAAAAGATGCAGAGTCTTGAAAATGATTTATATTTTCCAAAAACTAAATTAAATTAAAAATATTTTGGAAAGGGATAAATATATCAAATGCAAAAATAGTATACTAGCGTTTTTGAAGGTAAAAAATCCGATTTTGTTGTTAATTTGCACCTACCGTTCAAAGGCTTACTTGCAAAAAATACCAAAGTTACCTAGATTAATTTTTTTTTTAATTCTCTTTTTTCTTGCTAGCCCGTGGCGCAATGGCTAGAGAAGGTATTTATTTTGAAAAAAAAATTGAGATAACGCCGGAAATATGTTATTTGGGTATATTTTTATCTATCTTAGCAATATCGTCGTGATGTCTGTCTGTAAATGTGTGTGTGTATTTCTATCCGTAACATGATGGCTTTTAAACTGCTGAACCGATTTTCATAAAATTTTCAGGTAAAATAGTGTTGGTTAGACTTTTTTGACAATTAAAGAATTAAAAAAATGAAAACTTTTGAACGGAGCATTGAATCAACATGCGGTTTTCGGGATATAGTAGACTTCATTTTGCTCTATAATTTGTGTTATAACCAAAAACTTCACAGGAGCTTTGGTTTTTGAGATTTTACAGAAAACTGTTTGAAGGCTTCACTTGAACTGTGTTAATAGGCTAGCTAGGAAGGTATTAGATCCGTTATGGACCCATTTATTTTCTTTTGCGTCAATATATATTTTTATCATCTTGACATATTCAAAAATAAGGAATAGTCTTGTTGAGCTTTAAAAAGAAATAATAAAATATAAACTTAAGGTAAAAACAAATCCCTAAAGATTAATTATATCAAAACTTAATTTTTGCGAGTACGTTCGTTTACCTTTGCACGGAAGAGATGCGTTATTATGGAAGTATGTAGCCCTCTAGAAATTAGGTTCAAATTACCGAAATCGGATTTCTTGTCTCGTCACCTTCTAAGAAGTAAATTTTTGTACTTTTTTGAAAATTAAGTTTCACAGTTAATACCCTGTATTCTTTTACCGACTGACATTGCCACCACATTTATTAAACAAATCTTTTATCAAATGTCACCCGTTGCAATATGGCCAATAAGTTACGGGACACCCTGTATATTTTGTATTTAAATGTAAAATTAAAATAAAAGTGGATAATTTTAATCAAACTTTAACAATACTTTTTTAGCTCCAATGGTAAATAATAATCCTTGTAACCCCTCTCCGTGTGGTCCAAATAGTCAATGTAGAGAAATAAACACCCAGGCCGCGTGTTCTTGTGTCCCAGGATATATTGGAAATCCACCAACTTGTCGTCCAGAATGCGTTACAAGTGCAGAATGTAATCTAGATGAGGCATGCCTAAACCAAAAGTGTATCGATCCTTGTCCTGGTACTTGTGGCCTTAATTCAAAATGTCAAGTTATTAATCATAGCCCCATTTGCAGTTGCGCTTCCGGTTATTCTGGTGATCCATTTACAAGATGTCTTATAATCCGTAAGTTAATTAAATAAAGAAAAAATAACAGACATTTTTATTAAGTCATATAAATAAAATGTATTAAATTTTGAATAGGCGAAGAAGAAGTTCAGCCGATTGTTCAGCTTAATCCATGTCAGCCATCACCGTGTGGGCCAAATTCACAATGCAAAGTTATCGGAGATTATCCATCTTGCTCTTGCTTGCCCGCCTTTATTGGCTCCCCGCCAAATTGTCGACCTGAATGTGTCAGCAATATGGATTGTAGCAACCACTTGGCATGTATCAATAAAAGATGCAAAGATCCTTGTCCTGGAGCGTGTGGTGTTAACGCAGAATGTAAGGTCGTTAGTCACACACCAAATTGTGTGTGTTATCCAGAACATTATGGTGATCCATTTACTTTATGCCATCCACAACAATTGATTCAAGAGGACTTAAATCCGTGCGAACCAAGTCCCTGTGGTGCTAATGCTAAATGCCTTCAGAAATCAGGGGCAGGCTCATGTATTTGTGATAAAGATTATATTGGTAATCCTTATGAAAATTGTCGGCCAGAATGTACTGTTAACTCAGACTGTGTGCCAAATAAAGCTTGTATTAGAAACAAATGTCAGGATCCTTGTCCAGGAACTTGTGGATTAAATGCTAATTGTCAAGTTATTAACCATTTGCCTTTATGTGAATGCTATCATGGATATATAGGAGATCCCTTCAGGCATTGCAGTTTAGGACCATCAAAACGTAAGGCATTAGTACTAGTTTTTTGTGTCATTAAATCCGTTTTTCAATGGCTATATTAAAATAATTTTTTGTAGCTATAATTGAGGATGAATACCTTGATCCTTGTCAACCAAGTCCCTGCGGACCAAATAGTCAATGCAAGAAACTTAATGATCAAGCCATTTGTTCGTGTTTACCAAGTTTTATTGGTAGCCCTCCTTTATGTAAACCGGAATGTACAAGTAGTTCAGAGTGCTCCTTGAGTAAAGCATGCATAAATCAAAAATGTGTCGATCCATGTCCTGGAGTTTGTGGATTAAATGCTTTATGTCATGTTGTTAGACATAGTCCAATTTGTTCTTGTAAGGAAGGCTTTACTGGAGAACCGTTTACTAGATGTTACTTGCTTCCAAAACGTAAGATTAAAACCAAAAAGTATAAAACAATTAGCATGAGAAAAACTATTTAATTCAATTTTAACTGTGGTAAAATTGCTAAAAAAATGGATAAATACTGTTTTATTTTTTCTGTTTGTCTTGTTTTGGTAGTATGTATGTAATATAATCAGACATCTTGTCATATTTTAGCACAAATTATCGAACCTATAGTAGTCCAAAATCCATGTGTCCCATCTCCATGTGGACCCAATAGCGAGTGCCGTGAAATAAATGGCTCGCCATCTTGCTCTTGTCTTGCCGAGTTCTTGGGCACTCCACCAAACTGCCGATATGAATGTTCTATAAACGCTGAATGTGCAAGCAGTATGGCGTGCATTCGACATAAATGTACAGATCCATGTCCGGGGGCGTGTGGAGCATTAGCTCTGTGTACTGTCATAAATCATATACCGACTTGCACTTGTCCAGAAGGACATACAGGTGATCCATTTAGTTATTGTCTATTAAAACCAATTACTCCACAACCACAAAAAGAGGATCCATGCAATCCATCACCGTGTGGGCCAAATGCTCTTTGTAGCAACGGTGTTTGCACTTGTATTGCGGAATACCATGGCGATCCGTATATTGAATGTAGACCAGAATGTATTATGCCAAGCGACTGCCCTAGAGACAAAACATGTATTAGAAATAAATGTATAGATCCATGTCCTGGAACATGTGGATTAAATGCTCAATGCAATGTTATCAATCATATCCCAATGTGTTCATGCTTACTAGAATTTACTGGAAATGCATTTATGGTTTGCACGAAAATCCCAGGTATATTTTTTATTTATAATTTTAGTGTTTAGATAAAAAATAGTCATTCACATTTTCTTCTGTGCCTGGAATACATATCTAATCCTTTTAGTCGAAGTACCCAAGAACCCATGTAATCCTTCACCTTGTGGTCCAAATAGTCAGTGTAGAGAAATAAATGGACAAGCCGTATGTTCTTGCGTCCCAGGTTTTATTGGCAGCCCTCCAACATGTCGCCCAGAATGCATAAATAGCCAAGAATGTCCATTAAATCAGGCCTGTGTTAACCAAAAATGTATTGACCCCTGTCTCGGAACTTGTGGCGTTGGAGCTACATGCCAGGTTTCATATCACAATCCGATTTGTTTCTGTTTGCCAAATTTTTCTGGTGATCCATTTGTCAGATGCATGCCAATTATTTCAGGTACTTATTTAATAGAAGATAATACAAATTTATACACAAAGCTTTCAATAAAAAATATTAAAGGATTTTTACCTTCGTAACCGGCGCGGCGTAGCAATGCTAGAAAAGGTATTAGTTTCGACAAAAAAAATTTTTTACGTAATGCCGAAAATGTGTTATTGAGGTGACCTATCTTAGTAATATCGTTGTGATGTCTGTCTGTTTATGTGTGTGTATGTGTGTGTTTGTATAATAGTTTTATCCGTAACACGATAGCTTCTAAACCGCTGAACCGATTTTTCATAAAATTTTTAGATAAAATAGTGTTCGAAACTCTAACGAGCTGATTAGATTTTGATCAAAATCCATTAATGCTAATGACTCTGCTGATTCGAAATATAGGAGCATTTTGCTCAATAATTTGTATTATAACCAAAAAGTTCGTTAAAGCTTTAGCATTTTGCTCAATAATTTGTATTAGCCAAAAACTTAAGATATTTACAAAAAACTATTTTCAAGGCTGATATAAATCATGACTTCACTTGAAGTGTGCTAATAGGCTAGCTAGGAAGGTATTACATCCGTCATTGATTCATTTATTTACTTTCATTTCATTTGAAAAAAAAACAATATGTATTTATTCAAAGTTTTTTAGTTTTTCACTAATTTTTAAAAATCCGAATTTATTACTTCAAAGTTTAGTCTTTTAGAAGTTTTTCACTAATTTTAAAAAAATCCGAATTTATTACTTAGCTTGACTTCTATTTATTCTTTTTACACTTTGACATTGTTTTTAAAAATTACCTGATACTAGTAAGTAAGTACTGAAGTAATAACTTGTTATTTTTTACAATGTATCCGATTCTAGACGTCGAAAACTGATGCAAATTTCGAAAAACGTCAAAATACGTCTATTTAGTTCTAGAGAGGGATATTCGTATTTAAAAAAATGTAAAATTATAGTTTTGTATGCAAGTTTCTTGACTGTGGATCTGTAAAACAAATATCAAGAGTTACACCATTTAAATTTCACGGGTAGCTTATACCTGAAATTCAAAACATTATTTTCTGAAATTAAATTAAAATAACATGAAAGTTGGACCACTAGTAGAGTAAATTTGTAAAATAAAGCTGCAAAAAGGGTATATTTTTTTATATTTGGCATAACACCAAAAGCTAAATTTTCATTCGAGGATCCCCGATTTTCCGGCCTCAGAATCCAAGATAGCGGCTGCCAAAGTTAAGAAAAAAAATGATTTCCTTGTTTTAAGAGAAATTAAATTAATTTTGATAAATTTACTTTAAGTGGGATATACTCAAATTAAAAATGTAAAAAAAATGTACACCTGTCACTGTAAAATAAAATGGCGGCTATATTTTAAAAAAATCGTTTTTCTTCGATATTTTCTTTATTTTTTGTGCGATATTTATTTTTAATACCTCATAATAAAGCTGACCAGTTCTTTAAACCTGCTTAAATGAAATGATAAGTTTCCCAGCCGACACAAAGATCTGCCATGCAAAGCAGAAACCTAGTAAGTCAAAAACTAGTGTTTTGGGAAATAGAGTTTGAAGTTTATTTAACTACATACTAACTACATAACTTCCTTGTTTTTCAAGATAGCCACATTCTAGAAAAACTGGCTGGCGCCATTTTTTACGACAATTTCAATGATATAAAAATCTCATTTTCGAGTAAGTCGAGTTACTAGGTTTTTGCCTTGCACTGCAGAGATGGCGCTTATTTTGTCAAAAATAAAAGAGACCTTTACAACCAGTAGACCAAATAAAATTTTAACAAAATTTTTTTTTGGATTTTATCAGTAGTAAGCCAGATTTTGTAAAAATGTATAAAAAGTTACAATTTGACATTTAACATTTTAAGATGGCGGCCAAAGTTCAGATAAAAAAGTAATTTTTTGTTCTTGTTTGACACAACTAGTATTGCCGTGTAATATATTGATTTATACTAAATGGGGGTCGCCGATTGTAAATATTTCATAATAAATGACATATGTCTATTATTATCCAAGATGGCGGCGGTGAAAATATACATACAACAGTATCTTTTTGGTTTAGTAAATCTTTTTACCAAGATATGTAGTTTTATGTTAATCTTAATTAGTTTTAACTTGTAATGTACAAAAAAATAGAATTTATTTATTTTTTAAAGATGGCGGCCGAAAAAGTAAAAAAAAACATTTTTGTTTATTTTTTCGAAATTTAACAAAAAAAACTGAGAAAACCAAGACATCTCGTTAAACAAAACACAGATGTTTTAAATATGTCAAAAAAGTTGACATGTCACGTGCCGGGTGATTTGAATAAATTGACATATTTTACTTAATAGCTATCTCCGTTAATATTGATCTAACAGTAAGGTTTAAATTAGCAAAGTTAAATAATTTTTTCTAAATCATCAGAGTCTGATGTCAAAAATGACATATGTCATACACTTGTCAAACTATTGACATATGGTTTATTTTTTTAAATAAAACACCCTATATATAATGTTTTTAATTAATAGGGCTCCTTTATCTGATTTCAAAAATATATAATATATAGCCGTTGTTGAAATATTTGTCATTTTAAAAATTATATTCATTAACAAAATGGCAACATCCTTAATGTTTATTTTGGTTATTAAAATGCAAATATTTCAATAACGGCTGGTCTAAATGTCAACATATTATATATTTTTGAAATCATAAAAACGAGTCTTATCAACTAAAAAAATTACATACAGGGTGTTTTATTTAAAAAAATAAAGCATATGTCAATAGGTTGACAAGTGTATGACATATGTTATTTTTAACATCAAATTCTAATGATTTAGAATTTTTTTTTAATTTTGCTTATTTAAGCGTTACTGTTAGATTAATATTAACGGTACCTACGTGACATATGTCAACTTTTTTGACATTTTTAAAATATCTGTGTTTTCTTTACCCAGATGTCTTGTTTTTTCCAGTTTTTTGTGTTAAATTTCGAAAAAATTAACAAAAATGTTTTTTTTTTTACTTTTTTCACCGTGATCTTTAAAAAATAAATAAATTATATTATTTTTGTACATTATAACTTAAAACTAATTAAGAGTAATATAAAACCACATATCTTAGTAAAAAAAATTACCAAACCTAGAAGATAATGTTGTTTTTATATTTTGAACGCCGCCATCTTGATTAATAATAGACATGTGTCATTTATGATGAAATATTTAAAATCGGCGACCCCTATTTAGTATAAATCGATATATTACACGGCAATACTAGTTCTGTCAAGAACAAAAAAATAACTTTTTTATCTGAACTTCGGCCGCCATCTTAAAATGTTTAATGTCTAATTGTAAATTTTTTTAAATTTTTACAAAACTTGGCTTACTATTGATAAAATCCAAAAAAAAGAATTTTTAATTTAATTTGGTCTACAGGTTATAAAGGTTTCTTTTATTTTTGACATATTAAACGCCATCTTTGTGTCGGCTGAGAAACTAATAACTTTTTTAGCTCACACATATACTATACTATAGTAGTGTGAGCTATGGTGATCCTAATTTTTTCGAGAAAAAAAAAGTTGCTCCGATTTCAAAAATTTTTATATATCTTTGCGTTTCAGATGATTTTGAAACTTTTTTGTTGCGCCGTCTGTCTGTCTGTCTGTCTGTCTGTCTGTATGTCTGTCTGTCTGTCTGTCTGTCTGTCTGTGTGTCTGTATGTCTGTCTGTAACGACCAACGCGCATAACTCAAAAACCGCTTGGCCGATTTTAATGAAATTTGGTACCTAGGCTGGGTCTTGGGTCGAGATGGTCCCATTTAAAAATGAACAAAATCCACCGAACACAAATTAAATAAAAGGGTGGGGGTAGATTTCAAAAATTAGAGTTTATGTGAAAATATGGCGTGTGTGATATTAAACGAAAGGTAATTGAGTCTGCAGTTAAACAAAATAAATTTTAATTTATTTAAAAAAAAGGGTGGGGGTATATTTTAAAAATTAGAGTTTAAGTGAAAATATGGCGTGTGTGATATCAAACGAAAGGTAATTGAGTCCGGAGTTTAACAAAATACATTTTAGTTTTTGTTTTTTTTTAAGGGTGGGGGTAGATTTCAAAAATTTGAGTTTAAGTCAAAACATGGCTTGTGTGGTATCAAACAAAAGGTAATTTAGTCTGGAGTTGAATAAAATATATTTCAGTTTTTAGTGTGAGCTTAGGGGCCCATATATTGGCAGAGTATTTTTTATAGTGGTAATAAAAAATGGGCATATGCTAAACGGCCAAAATATGAGGATTAAAATATAAATTGAGCATCTAAGATAATTTAAAAACATTTTTTTATTAATTTATTACGGATGATCAATTGTTTGCAAAAATTATCAAAAATGTTTGATATACAGTATGATAAATAATTAAATATGCCTAATATTTTTAGCTCACACATATACTATACTATAGTAGTGTGAGCTATGGTGATCCTAATTTTTTCGAGAAAAAAAAGTTGCTTCGATTTCAAAAATTTTTATATATCTTTGCGTTTCAGATGATTTTGAAACTTTTTTGTTGCGCCGTCTGTCTGTCTGTCTGTCTGTCTGTCTGTAACGACCAACGCGCATAACTCAAAAACCGCTTGGCCGATTTTAATGAAATTTGGTACCTGGGCTGGGTCTTGGGTCGAGATGGTCCCATTTAAAAATGAACAAAATCCACCGAATACAAACCAAATAAAAGGGTGGGGATAGATTTCAAAAATTAGAGTTTATGTGAAAATATGGCGTGTGTGATATCAAACGAAAGGTAATTGAGTCTGGAGTTAAACAAAATACATTTTAATTTATTTAAAAAAACAAGGGTAGGGGTATATTTCAAAAATTAGAGTTTAAGTGAAAATATGGCGTGTGTGATATCAAACGAAAGGTAATTAAGTTCGGAGTTCAACAAAATACATTTTAGTTTTTGTTTTTTTAAGGGTGGGGGTGGATTTCAAAAATTTGAGTTTAAGTCAAAACATGGCTTGTGTGGTATCAAACAAAAGGTAATTTAGTCTGGAGTTGAATAAAATATATTTTAGTTTTTAGTTATATTAGCTCACACGTAAACTATAACTATAGTACCTAGTGTGAGCTTAGGGGCCCATATATTGGCAGAGTATTTCATTAAGTTTAAAGAGCTGGTCAGTGGCTTTAATATGAGGTATTAAAAATAAATATCGCGCAAAAAATAAAGAAAATATACGAAGAAAAACGATTTTTTAAAAATATAGCCGCCATTTTGTTTTAAAGTGACAGGTGTAATTTTTTTTTACCCCACTTAAAGTAAGTTTGTCAAAATTAATTTAATTTGTCTTAAAACAGGGAATTCATTTTTTTTCTTAACTTTTTATCTTGGATTCCGATGCCGGAAAATCAGGGGATCCTCGATTCAAAATTTAGCTTTTGATGTTAGCTACTACCATGCCAAATATAAAAAAATATACCCTTTTTGCAGCTTTTTATTGAAATACCCTACAAATTTACTCTACTACACTAGGTTTTATTTGGCTTTAGTTGTTTATATTATTTTTATTAGGAAATTATTTTTATTATGAATTTGTTTCCCTGTTAAATACCTTAAGTTTGTTGGGAAATAAATTGAATTAAAAAAGTAGGAAACCTCCAAGTCAAGTGTAAGCTTGTTAGAAAGGGTTGTTATTATACTTTTAACTACACTGTATTTTTCTTTTATTTTTTTCTGATCTGTTTACAAGATATTTACATTTGAAATAACTTTTGAATTTTTTCGAATCGAATAATTTTTGAAACAATAACAGTAGTGTTAAGGCAAAATATTTTTAGCAAATTCTCACTCGACCACTTTCTTCATTTAAAATCAAACTGTAAAATCTACATCGCTCAAGATCACAAAAGGTGTCTTTCTAGAACTAAATCGACTTGCCTTGCCCAGATTTTTCCGAGGGTTTTTCTCAATTTTTAGCAGTTTTCGACAGATCCCGGGTGCTACGTTTAAAATTGGACACACAGTATACTAATAAACAAGTACTTTATGAATTTTAGAAGACCCTGTTCCAGCAAATCCTTGCCTGCCAAATCCATGTGGGCCTAATTCAATTTGCAAGTCACATGGCGATTCGCCATCTTGCACATGTCAGCCAGAATTTGTTGGCTCGCCTCCGAATTGTCGACCCGAATGCGTTACAAACACTGAATGTTCTCATAAAACAGCCTGTATTAATAACAGATGTAAAAACCCTTGCGTTGGTGTATGCGGCACTAATGCTGAGTGTCATGTAATCAATCACACACCTAATTGTATTTGTAATGAAGGCTATACAGGAAATCCATTCTTGGAGTGTGTTCTTAAGCCACGTAAGTTTATTGATCATGTTTTCTTCTTAGATTTAACCCATTGCAACAAAACATTTTAACCTATAGTTCATATCACTATTTTTGAGACAAATTTTTACAACTTTTTTTCGTTGGCCTATGCTATTTGTTATGGTAAACAGCTGATAATTGTCAAAAATTTATCTCAAAAATTATGATATGGAGTTTAATCTTATATCTAACCAAAAACTCTTACAAAAAGATTTCTAAATCGATAATGAGCTTTTATTGACTTAACTGATCTTAAGACCGAACTCCAATCTAAATTAAATATCAAAGAAATTTTTTATGGTGTAGTTTTAATTAATTTTCTGACGCGCCCTCAGAACGATATGATGTTTATATTTTAGAGCCTGTTATTGAAGATCAAATATCCCCATGTTATCCATCTCCATGCGGTGTAAATGCTGACTGTCGCGAACGCAATAATGCAGGCTCCTGCATTTGTTTGCCAGATTTTATCGGCAATCCTTATGAAGGTTGTAGACCAGAATGTACTCTAAATTCAGATTGCCAATACAATAAAGCTTGCATGAAAAATAAATGTCAAGATCCTTGTCCTGGAACTTGTGGAGCTAATGCAGTCTGTCAAGTAGTTAGTCATTTACCTGTGTGCACCTGTCTCGAAGGATATACAGGGGATCCATTTATTTATTGTAGTGTGACTCAGTTAATGGAACGTAAGTTTGGTTGTCATAAAAACTGATAAAAATAAATTTATATTCAGATATAGTGGAAATAACAAGTAAACGAGTGCTTTGCACTTTTTTAACAAGTGATGCACAATGGCACAGTTACCCTCGGTCGTCTTTAGATTAAGGAGTAACCTATTCTGGGATCTTAGCGTCCTTACTGTTAAACAGTTTTGTTTGTCCACAGAATAGGTAGAATATCAATTAGATATATACGATTTTTAAAACAACTTGTTCAATTGAATGCACTTTAAATTTTTATCAAAATTCTTATTGGCTTGGGTATACTAACTATAGTTTCTCAAAAAGAATTAAGTAATGACCACAACAAGTATATCAGATAGTTTATGAATTTATAAAACTCTACATTCCCACTATATCTGCGTACCTACTTAAAAACATTTTCGTCAGCTTGTCTTGTTAAATTAAAACGTAAACTACCTTTTAGCTTCTCCACCACAAAATCCTTGCTATCCAAGTCCATGTGGACCAAACAGTCAGTGCAAAGAAATAAATAAAGTTTCGGTTTGTTCATGTTTACCTGATTACATTGGAAACCCACCAGGATGTAGACCAGAGTGTACTGTTAGTTCTGAATGCCCTTTCACTAAATCGTGTATAAACCAAAAGTGCCAGGATCCTTGCAACCAAATATGTGGTATTAATGCTGTATGCAAAGTTATAAACCATAGTCCAATTTGTAGCTGCAAAAATGGACACACTGGCGATCCTTTTGGCCGGTGTACTCCTATAATTATTCAAGCAATAGAATTTAAACCCGAAGTAATCAATCCTTGTTTACCATCGCCTTGTGGACTCAACAGTGAATGTCGTAATTTAAATGGAATTCCCTCATGCTCATGCATACCAGAATTTACTGGATCTCCGCCTAATTGCCGACCAGAATGTGTAATAAACCAAGAATGCGCCGGTAATTTAGCTTGTATCAATCAGAAATGTCGAGATCCCTGTCCTGGTGCCTGTGGGGCACAAGCCAAATGTTCAGTAATTAGTCACACACCAAACTGTGCATGCTTCGATGGATATGTCGGGGATCCATTTACTTATTGTACCCCCAAACCGATAGACCCTCCGCTGCCCGTAGAAACCGATCCTTGTATCCCATCACCGTGTGGTTCCAATGCTGAATGTAATAATGGACTTTGTACATGTCTAGCCGAGTTTCAAGGAGACCCTTACAGAGGATGCAGACCGGAATGTATTTTGAATTCAGATTGTGGTAGAAACTTAGCATGCATAAATAATAAATGTAAGGATCCATGTATCGAAACATGTGGAATAAATGCTGAATGCAGTGTGATAAATCACATTCCAATGTGCACCTGCTTAAGTGGATATTTTGGAAATGCATTTGTTGCATGCAGCATTATGCAACGTAAGTTTTTAGTTTAAACAACTAACGTTAGTCCGTGGATTTAGTGACAAATGCACAAAAGTACTTTAGTTTCGGCTACCAGTTTAAAAGTTTTTACCATCCTTGTTCATATACTAAGACACAAAGAAACGCCGGGAGACGATTTCCTATATTACATAGCCTATGTTCTAATGGGTGCGTGAATAATATCTCAAATTTTTTGCCTAAAAGAATAGAAGGAGAGGCTACTAGGCGTGTTTATCCTGTTTGTAACCCATGCAGTGTTGTCAAGTTAGCATAAATTTGTGTACCTAAAATTTCAAGTTGCGACATGAATCCGAGTGTACAAAGATGACGTAATCAGGGGCCGGAGCCTGTCCACAAAAAAGTTGTTGCGACACTATTTCTGGCATTTTTGGGAAGCTTTTTAACAATGTTTCATAACATCCAATTTTTTTATCCAGAACTGAGATATTTTGTTTTTTTTTCCGAAAACATACATTTGGATATAACTTCTCTATCATTCTTTGAGAGCTTTACAACGATTTATTACAATATTCAATATTGCCACCAGTAGTGGAGGTATTTATATTATTTTAAATACATACTGTGTGTAGACTATTGGCGTCAAAAGCGGAGAGTGGACCTATTCAAGATAAAAGTTGTTACAACAATACCTGTAGCATTTCCGGGACCTTTCCATCGATGTACTAAAAATTCAATCATACCGTAATTGAGATATATCTATTTGTCCTACCTTTGTACAATGTTGACGTATTTGGTGGGAGGAGGAAATTAACACTGATCAAGTACCTCTCGGTGTTTCTTTGTGTCTTAGTATAATATACACAAGCAATATTTGAAACTGGTAGCAGGAAATGAAATATTTTGACATTAAACCTACAGACTATGTCGCTTGGTTTGATCGGTCAAATTTTTATTATTGAGGAGATTAACAAAGTTACAATGTGTATCATTAATTAAAAAGTAGAATTTTAATGAAATTATAATTTGTAACATGTCAAAAATTATATTATTATTCATAAGGAATCTGAAACTATATTTTGTAAACCTAACAACGCTCACTACACGTAAAAAATAACTGGACACAAATGCAATTTGTAGGGCCTGAAATACGAAATCCTTGTCATCCGTCGCCGTGTGGACCAAATAGCCAGTGTAAAGATATCAACAATCAAGCAGTTTGTTCATGTGTGCCAGGCTTTAGGGGCAGCCCTCCTACTTGTAGACCTGAATGTGTTAATAATGCCGAATGTAGCTTAAACCAGGCTTGTCTAAATCAAAAATGTATTGACCCTTGTCCTGGAACGTGTGGCGTAAGTGCGCACTGTCAAGTAGTCAACCATAAACCTTTCTGCACTTGTCTACAAGGATTTACAGGCGATCCATTTATAAGGTGCCTTACGATTCGTAAGTATTCAATGTATAACAAATATAATAATTGTATCCTATTGGCTTCTTTATAAGTATATCCTAAAAATTTGTCTTTAAGGTGAAGAACCTGTGAAAATTCCTACAGATCCTTGTAATCCTTCACCATGTGGTCCTAGATCACAATGTAAAGCTGTCGGAGAAAACCCATCATGTTCCTGTTTGGCTGAGTTTATCGGTAGCCCTCCCAATTGTAAACCAGAATGTATTAGCAACAGCGAATGTCCAATTCACTTGGCTTGTATAAACCAAAAATGCAAAGACCCTTGCAGTGGTGTATGTGGTTTTAATGCAGAATGTCGTGTCGTTAGTCACACACCAAATTGTATTTGCCAGCCCGGATTTACCGGAGATCCATTTAGCAGTTGTCAAGTTGCTATTATACAACAAGAGGAGGAATATATTAATCCATGTTCACCATCTCCTTGTGGACCGAATGCAGAATGTAAGGAGCAGAACGGCGCGGGAGCATGTTTATGTTTACGAAACTACCTTGGAAATCCATATGAGGGTTGTCGACCCGAATGCTCCCTAAATACTGATTGTCCCGCAAATAAAGCCTGTATTAACACGAAATGTATAGACCCTTGTCCTGGAACTTGTGGTCAAAATGCTCAATGCCAAGTTGTCAATCATATTCCATCCTGTACTTGCTACCCAGGATTTACCGGAAATCCCTATGGTCTCTGCATGCCGGAACCTATTCAACAATGTAAGACATTATTTTCTGCTTTGAATAGTTTTTTTTTAAATTGCCTTTGAAAAATTAAGGATTCTGTCGCATCTCCTTCGATAAATGAACTTAGTGAACACCGTTTCACAAGCACCAAAACCAAGATACCTTTTAGTATTATTACGTAGAGAGATAGACAAGCTAATTATATTAAAATAATTTGATGATCTGGCATGACAGAAGCGAAGATCATACTGTGATGCACTATCGGGTGTTTTATTGTCAAACTTTTTTCAAATTGTACAACAACGTTGCACGATCCTGTCGTACGAATCCGCAGTATGGTACAGCTTTCTTTCTAGTGGCTTTACACCTACGGTAAAAAACGTACGTAGAGACAAATGTTTATTACACTTTATATCGTCGGAGATTAAGTTTTCAAAGCTGAAAGTTTCGACAAAAAGATTAAAACTTTTTAAAAATTCCTGATTTAACACTTATTCCTATTAAGTCATTAATAACAAATATATGTCAATGTTAGGGTATGCATTAATTTTAGTTGTCTATTATAAATACTAATATGATATATCATATTTTAGTGATAACAAGTGAAGTTATCAACCCATGTCAGCCATCTCCTTGTGGTCCTAACTCACAATGCAAGCAAATAAATAATCAAGCAGTTTGTTCTTGTATATCAAATAACATCGGTACTCCACCAAATTGCCGACCAGAATGTGTTGTGAACTCCGAGTGCCCTACCAATCAAGCTTGTGTAAACATGAAATGCAAAGATCCTTGTCCTGGCACATGTGGTATAAATTCTGACTGTAGAGTAATCAAACACAATCCTATATGCAGCTGCTTTTTGGGTAATACTGGCAATCCATTTACTAGATGTTATGCTATAGGTAAGAGAAAAATCATTAAATATTCATGTTATATTGAAGCAAACCAACTTTAAATAATATTTTAGCAATAGATGTCGTGCAGCAGCATCCAAATGATGTTTTGAATCCATGCCATCCATCTCCTTGTGGCCCATATAGTGAATGTCGTGACATTGGTGGAACGCCCGCTTGTTCTTGCACACCAAATTACATTGGTTCTCCTCCAAATTGTAAACCAGAATGCACCATTAATTCGGACTGCCCTAGCAACCAAGCCTGCATTAATGAGAAATGTAGAGATCCTTGTCTTGGTTCTTGTGGATTAGGCGCCTTCTGTAGGACAATTAATCATATACCAACTTGCACCTGTCCAGAGGGCTACACGGGAGATCCATTTAATTTCTGTAAAGTAAAGCCATTTATTCAAGAACCTCAAGAAATCGATCCATGCAACCCATCTCCTTGTGGCGCCAATGCAGAATGTTCTAACGGAATTTGTCATTGTCTGCCTGAATATCAAGGTGATCACCCTTATTCAGGCTGTAGACCAGAATGCGTTTTGAGCAATGAATGCTCCAATGACAAAGCTTGCATCAAAAACAAATGTGTTGATCCTTGTCCTGGTACATGTGGGCAAAACGCCGTTTGTAATGTTTTTAATCATATTCCAATGTGCTCATGTCCTTCAGAACATACTGGAAATGCGTTTGTTGCATGCACTAAAATTCAAGGTAAATAAATTACATTTTTGCTTTATCTTCTTAAAGCTTAAAATATTATAAAAGGACTTTTTTTTTAATTAAATATTAACACATGGGGGGTTAAGTTATTAAAATGTGAAAACGATATATAGCAAAGACGTGATTTCATTTATATTTTTTCTTTTTAAATAACTGCTCATTTTAAATTTTAGTTCCTGTAAACTTAAATCCTTGCCAACCTTCACCGTGTGGACCTAACAGCCAATGTAGAGTAATACAAAACAACGCGGTCTGTTCATGTTTACCTGACTTTATTGGAAGTCCACCAACATGTAGACCCGAATGTACTTCAAATTCGGAATGTCCTTTAAATGAGGCATGCAATAATCAAAAATGTATTGATCCATGTCCTGGAACTTGTGGACAAAGGGCAGAATGTAAAGTCATTAAACATAACCCAATATGTAGCTGCCCAATAACACTTACTGGAAATCCATTTGTCGCCTGCTATCCCATACGTAAGTCATGTGGATATTTAAGATATTTAAACAGTGTGCTAAAAGAACCTATATTTTTAGCTGTCAGCGACATTCCTGAACCTATCGACCCTTGCCAACCCTCACCCTGTGGGTCAAACTCACAATGCAAAGTGGTAAACGACTCTCCATCGTGTACTTGTTTGTCTGAATTCATTGGTGTACCACCACATTGCAAACCAGAGTGCTCTAGTAACACAGAATGTCTAAACCATTTGGCATGCATTAATCAAAAATGCAAAGATCCTTGCCCGGGTTCTTGTGGAGAAAATACCGAATGTAGAGTTGTTAGCCATACTCCTCAATGTATTTGCGTCATAGGATATACTGGTAATCCTTTCATGTATTGCAACCTAATACCTCAAATCGAGGCAGTTGAAACCATTGCACCATGCTCACCTTCACCATGTGGAGCCAACGCAATTTGTAAAGAGTATAATAGGGCAGGATCTTGCAGCTGTTTGCCAGATTTTATAGGAAATCCGTATGAAGGTTGCCGGCCCGAATGCGTTATAAATTCGGATTGCCCATCTAACCAAGCTTGTATTAATGCCAAGTGTAAAGATCCTTGTCCTGGAACTTGTAGTCTAAATGCACTTTGTAACGTTTTGAATCATCTGCCAATGTGTATCTGCAACACTGGATTTACTGGAGATCCATTTAGTTACTGCAAACCTCTTATTGTAGAAGATGGTAAGTTTAATTGCTGCTTTTTAAGCTATTTCTATACTTGGGGCAATATTTTAATGCTTGAACTGACTTTTAGCTGTTCAAGAGATATCAAAACCTTGTCAGCCTTCACCATGTGGACCAAATAGCCAATGCAAAGAAATAAATAATCAGGCTGTATGTTCTTGTTTGTCAGAATATATTGGTAGCCCTCCAAATTGTCGACCAGAATGTACCACCAGCTCAGACTGTTCAAGGGACAAATCTTGTAAAAATTTTAAATGCATTGATCCGTGTCCAGGAACGTGTGGGTTAAATGCTGATTGCAGAGTAATAAATCATAATCCTATCTGTACATGTCGTTTTCATTTTACTGGCGATCCATTTACGAGATGTCATCCCATTCAGCGTAAGATAGTCTCTGTTATTTTAAAAAGACCTATATTTAAATACAAAAAATTTTTTAGGGCCATCTACTGCTCCAATTCCCAAACCTGTTGCAAATCCATGCTTACCTTCACCTTGCGGTCCCAATGCAAGATGTAGAGATATTGGGGGCACCCCTTCTTGTTCGTGTTTACCAGATTTTACCGGTAGTCCTCCGAGTTGCAGACCAGAATGCACAGTTAATTCAGAATGTCAAAATAATTTTGCTTGTATTAGACAAAAATGTGCTGATCCATGTCCAGGTTCTTGCGGATTGGATGCGTTTTGTAGCGTTAAAAATCATATTCTTATTTGTACTTGTAATGAAGGTTTTACAGGCGATCCCTTTACTTATTGCAAGCCATTACCCATACCTACACAAGCTATCCTTAACAGTGATCCATGTGATTTAATAAGTTGTGGAGCGAATGCCATTTGTACAAACGGAATGTGCTCATGTTTACCTGAATATCATGGAGACCCATATAGTGGTTGTAGACCAGAATGCGTTCTTAGTTCGGATTGTTCAAAAGATAAAGCTTGTGTTAGACAAAAATGTCTAGACCCTTGTCCAGGAACTTGTGGAACGAATGCCGATTGCACTGTTATTAATCACATTCCTACATGTACTTGTATTGCCGGATATATTGGAAATGCATTTGTAATGTGCCAACCAATTCCCAAAGAAACTGTAACGAATGTATGTATACCAAGTCCATGTGGTCCCAATAGCGTGTGCAAAGAAATTAACGACCAGGCTGTTTGCTCATGTGTAACTGGCTACTTTGGAAGTCCTCCAAATTGCAGACCAGAATGCATTACTAATTCCGAATGTCGACTGGATAAAGCTTGCGTCAATCAAAAATGCGTTGATCCTTGTCCAGGAGCCTGTGGGTTAAATGCTAATTGCAAAGTTATTTCTCATAACCCCATTTGCAGCTGTCGAGATGATTTTATTGGAGATCCATTTACACGCTGCATTCCAAAACGTAAGATTAAATCAAAGTTATGTTGTTTCAATCTTATAATATTTTCATCTTTTTAGCATTGGAAGAACCAATAAAAACAAATCCTTGTCATCCTTCTCCATGTGGACCCAATTCGCTGTGTAAAGAAATAAATGATAATCCAGTTTGCACTTGTTTGTCGGAATTCATAGGCAGTCCTCCATTTTGTAAACCAGAATGTATCAGCAATAGTGATTGTCCATACCACTTGGCTTGCATTAATCAAAAATGTAAAGACCCCTGCCCTGATGTGTGTGGATTAAACGCTGAGTGTAAAACAGTCAGCCACACACCAAACTGTATTTGCATATCTGGTTTGGTTGGAAATCCGTATTTTGAATGTACTTCGCCTCAACGTAAGATTTTTTGACTCCACTTATTAAAACATTTTTCTCCAAAATTTAATTGCTGTGTTTATTCTAACGTATTCGCTGGTTTACTGCCTCAGCGCATTACTAAATGCATTATTTTGTAATTTTACCACCAGTATATTCCGTTTGTTATTGAGGAAACTACTAAACGTCCTATTTTTAGTGCCCACAGTACAAGAACCTGTAAATCCCTGCGTGCCCACACCTTGTGGGGCAAATGCTTTATGTAAAGTAAGAAATAATGCTGGATCATGTGTTTGTTTTCCTGAATATATCGGAAATCCTTATGAGGGATGTCGACCTGAATGCACTGTTAATTCCGATTGCCCTTCGAACAAGGCTTGTATAAATAATAATTGCAAAGACCCTTGCCCTGGAGTATGTGCACCCAACGCTATTTGCCATGTTGTTAATCATTTGCCCAGCTGCATCTGTAATCCTGGATTAACTGGTGATCCATTTAAATATTGTACGGCTCCTATCTTAGGTAGGTTCAATTAAATCCAAACCTAATTTACCATTCTAACTAATTCGATTTTTAGCTGATGAAAGACCAATTCCACAGACCTTATGCCATGCTTCCCCTTGTGGACCTAATAGTCAATGTAAAGAAATAAATAATCAAGCAATATGCTCTTGCTTGCCCGAGTATATTGGAACCCCACCAAATTGTAGACCTGAATGTACCGGTAGTTCAGAATGCCCACAAAATAAAGCATGTATTAATCAAAAATGCAAAGATCCATGTCCTGGAACTTGTGGTTTGAATACTGAATGTAGAGTTGTAAATCACAGCCCAATTTGTTCCTGTAAATATGATTACACTGGAGATCCATTTTCAAAATGCTATATTATTCCAAGTAAGTTGGAACTTTATTTTCACCGTAACACTTACCTTATCAACTTAAGTATTTGCATAATATTATTTATCATAAACTTTAATCTCTGTATAACTATACATATAGTAAAACCGAAAGTTGTAAACTAATTATAATGTTCAATGTTGCTTTCTTACATTGATTATTTTACAGCTCCATCAGTGGTTCAAGAAACATCAGATCCTATTGACCCTTGCCTCATTCCATCATATTGTGGTTTCAATGCGAGATGTTTGAATTTTAACGGAGTTGCCAGTTGTGAATGCTTACCTACATTTATTGGCGCGCCTCCAAATTGTAGACCTGAATGCGTTCAAAATTTCGAATGTTCCGGAAACTTGGCATGTTTGGGACAAAAATGCAAAGATCCATGCCCAGGTTCATGCGGGTCACATGCTCTATGCAGTGTTCATAACCACATAGCTATCTGCACTTGTCCTGAAGGATATATGGGTGATCCGTTTAGTTCTTGTAAACTAAAACCAGTAATTCCAAAACCTCAAGAAAGTGATCCTTGTTCACTTTGTGGACCTAATACAAATTGCTACAACTCAATTTGTACATGTTTGCCAGAATTCCATGGTGATCCTTATAGAGGCTGTCGGCCAGAATGTGTACAAAATAATGATTGTACCAAAGATAAAGCTTGCATTAAAAATAAATGTGTAAACCCATGCCCCGAACCTTGTGGAGAGAACAGCGTCTGCGAAGTAGTTAATCACATACCAATATGTACATGTATTCAGGGTTACCAGGGAAATGCGCTGGTTTTCTGTACGAAAACTCCAGGTATTATTTTACTTTTGTATTCTGTCATATTACTTAAGGAATATGTTTTGCGGATATATACTTTTAGCCCAATCATTTTTGGTTTTTTTAAGGAAAAAAATGGGGAAAAAGAGATAGATTATAAAATGACTTTTTTACCTCCAAATTTGTTGTGAGAAGTGTCCGCCATTTTCGATTTTCTGTTTTTCACAATTTTCACCTTTTGCACTGTAGCAAACATGGTTTAAAACAAAGTGGTAGAGTCAATTCTCTACATTTTTTTTGTCCATATTTATTGTGAAAAAAAAGTAAAACGTATATAAAATATAAACACCAACGCAGGTTTTCTAACTCTCAACTTTTTTGTACCAACTGGTTTTTTCTACTACGCGACGTGTAGATCACGGACAGGAACGCGTTTTTGTTTTATTAATTCTTAACAGTATTTTTAGAATTCGTCATGGACATGTTATTCTATAATCTAAAAAAAGCGTGATACGAAAATAACTTTAAAGGCCAAAAAGTCGTTGAAAAAAAATACATTTTTAAGAGAGCCAGCCGGTGGCGCTTATGTTTTTTTACCTTGGTTAGGATGTCTTTTAGGACTCCACTAGACATAATATTTTAATCTAATTAGTGTTAAGTTAGCTGCTTGTTACTACAAATAGCACTAACAAATTTTAACAAAATCGACTAAAAGAGTATTGGCAAAACCAATTTAAAAAATAAGTTTAACACCCTGTTACTTAAAAAACTAAAATAAAAACTAAGATTTTTTTCTTAAAATTTCTTAATAAAGCACCCATGGATAGTTGGACCCATACTTAAATAACACCCTGTATATCTTAGGCTAAGTTACCTCACACCGGCGTCGCGTCGCTGTGTAAAAATAACCAGTTTTTCAAAATGTTGTGCTAATTTAGTTTGGTAATGTCCCCTGAAGATGTAAGTTTCTGCTTACGAAACATGTCGGGACTATTTGTTTAAAACAAATTAAAAATTAGTAGAGGAAGGCAATAACATGTTTGATTTCCTAAAAAAATTTTAATAAAAAAATTGTTGAACTTAACTTAAGTCTTTTATAACTTTGTAAATTTTTTATGAAAATGGTTCAAAAGTTAGAAAAACTGCATTAGTGAACGAAAACTGTAGAAAATTAAATTTTGTACAAATGACCTCGCACAAATAACATAGGCGTTGGGCTTCGGTGGAATGCTTTAATACTTACGTATGCTATACACGAGATCCTCTCCCTTATTATTATTATTATTAAATTTTATTTCTGATATTCTTTACGTTTTACAAAAACATATGTTTTTCTTAATACTTAATAATTTAAACTTAACTATCAAACAGAAATGAAAGAAAAATCTGCTGAAGTCCTGTTGGACTTGTGCACAGA
Source organism: Aspidapion aeneum (assembly GCA_963576565.1). Taxonomy (NCBI): domain Eukaryota; kingdom Metazoa; phylum Arthropoda; class Insecta; order Coleoptera; family Brentidae; genus Aspidapion; species Aspidapion aeneum. The sequence goes on from OY755042.1 coordinate 15,400,970, forward strand.
ATACAATGTTTAAATGGAACAAATCTTCTTATGGGCTCCAGGAGCTGTGGAATTTCCATTCAAACTTTGCAATTCGACCATGTTTTCATAATAAAAATAAACAAATATGTCAAGACATTTCGGTAATTTTTTTTAGTTTGACAATTTGCACAAATAGACTTAGGTAGCATAACACTGGGGTGATAGGTTCTCAAATAAAAAGAAATTGTTGAAATGGAATGACCCATGACCTACGGTATTTACATACAGTACCGGCCAAAAGTGGAGCAATCACCTAAATATCTGAGGGCACGGCAGTGCCTCGCCAAGTTCGCGCGCCGGAATCATCTTTTCTGGAAACATTTCAGCCGATATTTGACCTACCTAAAACTCTACTTCGGAATGAGCTACGAATCTCTCATGGCACAGTCGTAGATCTCCATGGAGTTAACAAACCCTCCATTTCATGAAATTCCATAAAGTAGTAAAGTAGTTACGAAATTTCAAAAAACGTCGAAATTGCCACTCAGTCACTGACTCACTGATGTATAGATCATCAATATTCTACTGTACTTCCAGACATGCTACAAAGCTAAAATTTGGCAGACTGATAGAAATTATGACCAAACCCCTGGAAAAAATCAAAAAACCCCAAAATTTTAATTTACTCCCCTCCCCTATACATTTAAAGTTATGTAAAAGTAGCATCGCCCACTTCCAGAAATGCTAGAGAGTTGAGCTTTGGCAGAATGATAGGAACTATGATAAAACTAAAGGAAAAAATCAAAAAACTCCACAATATTAACTTACTCCCCTCCCCTATACATTTAAAGTTTTGTAAAAGTAGCATTGCCCACTTCCAGAAATGCTAGAGAGTTGAGCTTTGGCAGACTGATAGGAACTATGATAAAACTATAGGAAAAAACACCCCAAAATTCTAATTTACTTCCTTCCCCTATAAATGTAAAGTTATGTAAAAGTAACACTGCCCACTTCCAGAAACGCTAGAGAGCTGAACTTTTTAAGACTGAAAGACAATATGATAAAACTATATGAAAAAATTTAAAAACACCAACATTTTAATTTACTTCCCTCTCCTATAAATGTAAAGTTATATAAAACTAACATTGCCCACTTCCAGAAACGCTAGAGAGCTGAGCATTGGAATGCTGATAGAAATTATGATAAAACCATGGGAAAAAATTTAAAAAGTCCAATATTTTCATTTACTCTCCTCCCCTATAAATGTAAAGTTATGTAAAAGTAACATTACCCACTTCTAGAAACGCTAGAGAGCTGAGCATTGGAAGACTGATAGGAACTATGATAAAACTATAGGACAAAGCTTAAAAACACGACAATTTTAATACATTTCACCCCCTATACATGTAAAGTTATGTAAAAGTAACATTGTGCACTTTCAGAAACGCTAGAGAGCTGAGCTTTGGCAGGCTGATAGGAACTACGATAAAACCATGGAAAAAAATTAAAAACCTCAAAAATTTAAGTAAGGCATTGCAAAAGTTTTGAACAAATTTCCGCATATTTTACTACTTTAAAAATTAAGTATTATCCAATTCCTTTAAGAAAGAAGTGAAATCATAACAAAAACATTTCATGTAAAAAAAGCCAAGTACGCGAAAAAGGCATTCCGTAAAAAGAATTGAGATAAAAGTAAAGCCAAGTTCTCCAATACAAATTTCAAAATGAAAGGTTCTTACTAGTTTGGAAATATTTTTCTAAACTAGTAAGAACCTTTCATTTTAAAATTTGTATTGGAGAACTTGGCTTTACTTTTATCTCAATTCTTTTTACGGAATGCCTTTTTCGCGTACTTGGCTTTTTTTACATGAAATATTTTTGTTGTGATAAATCTAATTCTGTTCAACTATCAAAGAACAAGTGATACATTTGAAAACTTCAGTCCAGTTCTCAGTTCACGTGTTTCGGCGATTTTCGATACAAAATCATTTAGTGCCTTTTTGTCACGTTTAAAAAAAACTAAAAATACAACTTTTTTCGCAACAATGGCAAGTACCATTCGAAAGAGTTGTAAAAGTTCTATATGTCCTGAAAATTTCACTATAAATGGACAAAGAATAGTCTACATATAATTTTTTAAAATTGACAAAATTGATCAATATTGCCAAAAATTTTGAAATATTGGTAATTTTTGTGAAATTTTTAGGACACATACAACTTTTACGTCTCGTCTGAATGGGACTTGCCATTTTTGCCTAAAATTACCCACAAAAAATGTTTTTAGCTTTGTATAAAAAATCGCCGAAACACGTAAACTAGGAACTAGAATAAAGTTTTTAAATGTACCACTTGTTCTTTGATAATTGGAACAGAATCAGATTTTCTCCAGAGATCTCCACTTTTGGCTGGTACTGTGGATAATAAAAGTCACTTATTTGAGAAATTCGTTAATATTAGCAACCTTAAATTTCTACAGTGTGTGTTTGTCTAATAATTTACCAAAATCAACTATCGTCGAAATGATTTGACATATTGGTTTGTTTTTAATACCACATTGTCAAATTGCAAACTTTAGATATAAATTCCAAAGCTCCTGAAGCCTATCCGAAGATTTGTCCCATTTAAACATTGTATGGGAGAATCTCGTCTATAACATACGTGAGTATTAAAGCATTCCACCAAAGCCCAACGCCCACGTAATTTGTGCGATGTCATTTGTTGCCTACCATTTTATTGGAGAAGTGGTGAAAATCAGCAAAAACCTCAAAGCCAAGATGGCGTACACTTCCCTTCGCATATTTGTGGGCAACAAATCATAATTATAAGCTACACCTCCGGAGATACCTAACTGCGTCAAATCATTTCTTGTGTCATGTTTTTCTTTACAAAAAAGAAATTCTTAAATGATGATTTGGCTATTTCTTTTAGAAAATATACCCCAAAACCCCTGCAGTCCTAGCCCGTGTGGCCCTAATAGTCAATGTAGAGAAGTAAATAGTCAAGCAGTATGCTCCTGCGTCCCAGGTTACTTTGGCAGCCCTCCCTCTTGTCGACCTGAATGTGTGCAGAGTTCAGATTGTGCTTTAAACTTGGCATGCGTCAATCAGAAATGTATTGATCCTTGTCCAGGAAGTTGTGGTTTTAACGCGCATTGTCAAGTAATTAATCATAGTCCAGTTTGCAGCTGTCCTTTGAGAATGACTGGAAATCCATTTGTTAGTTGTAGTATAATACGTAAGTGTCAATACACTTTACTTTTCAATAACTGAAAATACCCTATAATTTTTTAAAATTTTCTTAAATATATTTCAGGACTTTTTTTATTTCACAAATTAATCGTAAAGTGCTAATAGGTTCGCCATCACTTTAGTCGCCGTCAACATCAACCGGTTCGGTTCACGTGGAAATTTTCATAAAGCGATATGGGTAACTTTATCAAAACAACCTAAATATTATTTGTTTCTCTCAAAACATGTCAAAATATGGATAATGAAAAATCCAAGAAACAAATTTTCACAATTTTTTAAATAAAACTAAACTCATTTACTACTTTTTTCATAATGTTCATTTGTCCTTCTCTTAATTGTCTACTTGTTACTATTAAGTTTTTTTAGTAATGAATTATTTAAAGTCAGGTCTAAAAACTGGGTAATTAGAAATTAGAATTTAGATTTTTATTTTTTAGTTTTTGAAATGTGATGCTACAAATTAAGAAAAAAAACATACATAGAACTTTATAAAAACTGTAATCAAAGAAATTAAATGATACGACCTCCACGAACAAGTCGCACTTAGCAACTTCAGTGGCAGTATTATTTATTTTCCAAGATTCTTGTAGACAGAAAATAATTAATGACTGTTTATGTAAAAATACTTATTTTGGGAAATAAATATTTATTATTATTATTATTATTATACAAATTGGAAGATAAACTGCTAGATCGAAAGACATTACAGTAGTACAATAATTATAAATAAAACTATAACAAAATCTTAAAAACCTAAAATCGAGTTTGGTTTAATTTATTTAAATTTTCTTGTAGAAGAAGAACCCTTGCAAACCATAGACCCTTGTAACCCTTCTCCATGTGGTGGTTATGCCATTTGCAAAGTAATTGCAGATCAGCCTGTGTGTTCGTGTTTACCGGACTACATTGGGTCACCGCCAAATTGTAAACCGGAATGTATTAGCAATAGCGAATGTCCAAATAGTTTGGCTTGTGTTAATCAAAAATGCAAAGATCCATGCAATCAGTTATGTGGTCTTAATGCCCAATGTCGAGTAGTAACCCATACGCCAAATTGCATTTGCCTCCCAGGATACAGCGGGGACCCCTTTACAAGTTGCTCTATACCATCGCGTAAGAAAATTTTAAACCTATACACTTGATGCTGTTGCTTAAAATTAAATTATGTTTTGCTTTTTGTTGTCTGCAACAACAAATATCTAATGCTTCTTTGCTGACAAACATTAACCTTGCTTAAATCATAGTTACTCTTTAAAAATAGACGAGAAATTAATTTACCAGTTACTTCGTATTAATGAGTAAGTAGTTAATTATACTAAAAATGTATTAAATTTTTTATTTCTAACAAAGTGTACAGGTCGTCCAAGGAAAGTTCTTTCCCTCTATCGCTTTCAGTAAAAAAAAACGTTGTTTTTAATATTATTTACTAAAAGGATATTAGGTGGGTCCAGTTTGGAAACCCTTTATTAATATGCTTTATACATTTTATTTCATTGTTATGAAATATTGCTTAATAAGCCTGGCTAAACATGCATTGCGGTGAAAATTCTCCCTGCTACCTTTTTGAACGCAGTAAGATATTAAACAGATAATGCCGTTGCTTAAAACTAATCTTGTTTAAGGCGTAAAGCTATGCTGACAAACATTAACCGTGCTTTAATCATAGTTACTCCTTAAAAATAAACCGGAAATGATTTTAGCAGTTGCTTCATGTTAAAGAGTAAGTAGTTAATAAAACAAAAAATTTGTTGAATTTTTTTATTTCTAACAAGATCACCAATGAAAGTGCTTACCCTATATACCTTTCAGTAAAAAAACCCTTTATTAATATGCTTATACATTTTATTTCATTGTTATGAAATATTGCTTAATAAGCCTGGCTAAACATGCATTGCGGTGAAAATTCTCCCTGCTACCTTTTTAAACGCAGTAAGATATTAAACAGATAATGCCGTTGCTTAAAACTAATCTTGTTTAAGGCGTAAAGCTATGCTGACAAACATTAACCGTGCTTAAATCATAGTTACTCCTTAAAAATAAACGGGAAATTATTGTTGAAGTCTTTATTTCTAACAAGATCACCAATAAAAGTGCTTCCCCTATATACCTTTCCGTAAAAAAAACATTGATTTTTAATATTATTTACTAAAAGGAAATTAGGTGGGTCCAATTTTGGTTTCGAAACCCTTTATAAATGTGCTTTATACATTTTATTTCATGGTCATTGCTTAATAAGCCTGGCTAAACATGCATTGTGTACGTAAAAATCCCCCTGCTACCTTTTTGAACGCAGTAAAATATTAAACACATAATGCTATTCCTTAAAACTAATCTTGTTTAAGGCGTGGTTATTATAAACTAAGCCACCAAATATATAAGCGAAAAATGTAGTATAAATTATGTTTTGCTTTTTGTTGTCTGCAACAAGAAATATCTAATGCTGCTATGCTGACAAACATTAACCTTGCTTAGATCATAGTTACTCTTTGAAAATAGACCGGAAATTAATTTACCAGTTGCTTCGTATTTAAGTAGTTAATAATTCTAAAAATTCATTGAATTTTTTATTTCTAACAAAATATACAGGTCTTCCAATGAAAGTCCTGTCCATTTTAGTAAAATAAACGGTGACTTATTATTTACTGAAAGGAAATTAGGTGGGGCCAATTTTGGTTTGGAAACCCTTTATAAATATGCTTTTTACATTTTGGTAACTTTTGAATATAGTAAGATATTGACTTAAAATAAAATATTTGTTTTATGAAATAGTTATTTAGCTAACAAGTGCAGAAAGTGGTACTTTTCCGCGCGTGTAGCTTGGTACCACATTTTTCCTACGATCCTTCAATCATTGCCGAAAAATTATAAAAAGCAATGTTTAATAAAAAAAAATTGAGTTTTTAAACATTTAAAATTAAAAAAAAAATAATAAAGAAATAAGTGCGGAGCAGTCACTTTACCGCGCTCTTGTTTTTTTTGCATGCAGGAAAGTGCAACTTTCAGCACTCAAATAAGTGGGAAAAAGTGTACTTTCAGTACGCTCGTAGGAAAATACTTTTACTAGATCCTAAAGTATCTTTTGTAACCGTGAGATTAACTTCAGGCTGAAGGGTCAGTAACAATTTTACATTTTTTGATAGAATGTTGTGTGTGTGTTTTTTACCAGTTCAATTATTGATAATTCGTATTTTGGCTTATAGTTTCTACAACCCTTTTTTCCTTTTTAACAGTTTAACAGATTGATTTTATATTAAAACAACCATGTTGAATATGTTTACTACTTTGTGCGTATTTTTCAAAATCGTTTTATCAGTGTTAACTAAAAGTGGATATGCACTTCGTATCCCGTTAAAGTTGTCGTGGCGATGTGAATCGCGTAATTTGATTGGTCAGGCGGGCGGTCGATACTGTGCCTACGCGGCTGGGTGAAATACGTACGGACGACAACGCGTAGCTTTACGACACCCAACCCGTGTGTATCTCATCCAGCGAAGTGTAGCGAAGTAGTGAGCTGTCAAAACAAAATTTTGACCAATATGATTACAGTATTTCCTGGTTACGCAAACGACAAAGCTTTATGAAGTGCATATCAACTTTAAGTGTCTATTGATTTAAGATTATGTTGTCACTTAAAACTTTATTACATTCCTAAAAAAGCAGAAATTGCACCACAAGTTGTTTTATCTTAATTCGCTTAAGAATTAGAAACTTTAAAAAGCTTATTAACTTTGTAAATTTTTAAATAAATTAATATTTTTCAAACAAGGTGTTAATCGAACGCGTTTTAAAATGTTCTTAGTAACCTTATAGTGTTCAGCCAATAATACGAGCTTAAAAAATACTCAGTAGTAAAAATGTTGGTACTATACATGGTTTTTATTTGATGTCATTATATCATAGTTTTGAACAGTAAAAAGGGATGCACGAACTCATAGCTCCGTGGATATTGAACCGAATTTTAAAACGATTAAAATTTTGAATAATAAACGAAACCTATCTTTTTAAACAAGGTATCACAGGACTTTTCTCATTTAAAAATTTGTTAGTGGCCTTATAGATCAAGGTTAATCTAATGGTCACAAAAATATGCCAGGAAGCAGTGAAAGTATTATTAGTAAACATATATTGAATTTTAAGTCGCTATCTAACTCCATCCAAAAATAGCAGGAGGCGAATACTTGTTACGTCCGGCGTGTCCGTACTGTATATTTTTAAACTAAAACTATATTAATGCTGGTGCTTAAAACTAACCTTGCTTAAATTATAGTAACCACAAAGCGCATAATCTAAAAAAAAATCTCCCATTTCAGCACCACTTCCAGAGCCGGTCAACCCTTGTATTCCCTCACCTTGCGGATCAAATGCCCAATGTAGAGAACAAAATGGTGCAGGCTCGTGCACTTGTTTACCCGATTATATTGGAAATCCTTACGAGGGTTGTAGACCAGAATGTGTCCTTAGTTCTGACTGCCCATCTACCAAAGCTTGTATAAGAAACAAATGTATAGATCCTTGCCCTGGCACTTGCGGACAAAATGCAAATTGTTTTGTTGTGAATCATTTACCTAGCTGTACATGCATTCAAGGATTTACTGGGGACCCCTTCAGTTTTTGCAGTTATATTATTGAAGAACGTAAGATATTTAACACATATGAAAATTTGACAAAAAAATCTAACGATTTCTTTGTTGTAGCGATAAAACAAGATGTTCCTCAAAATCCTTGTCAACCATCTCCATGTGGACCTAATAGCCAATGTCGCGAGGTTAATGGCCAAGCAGTATGTTCATGTTTACCTGAATATATTGGCAACCCTCCCTCGTGCCGACCTGAATGCGTGGTTAGCTCAGAGTGTAGCTTAGACAAAGCCTGCATAAACTTTAAATGTAAAGATCCGTGCCCAGGCACTTGCGGTATCAATGCTAAATGTTCAGTTATTAATCATAGTCCAATATGTTCATGCTCATCCGGACATTCTGGCGATCCATTTACTAGATGCTATCCTATTCCAAGTAAGTTAATGTAAAAATAATTAAAATTTAACACATTTTGTTAATAATATTCTTGTTTTTAGAAGAACCTCCGATACCTATTGTAATCCGTGATCCATGCAATCCTTCTCCATGCGGGCAAAATTCTGAGTGTAGAAATATGGGCGGTTCGCCAGCCTGTTCATGCCTCCGTGATTACTTTGGAAATCCACCGAATTGTCGTCCAGAATGTGTAATAAATTCTGAATGTGCTAGTAATCTCGCTTGTATTAGACAAAAGTGTGTTGATCCATGTCCCGGATCTTGTGGCTACGGAGCATTGTGTACCGTAATTAATCACAATCCAACATGCACTTGCCCTGATCAATACACGGGTGATCCGTTTACATCATGTATATTTAAAGCTCCTGAACCAGTAGTCGAATCTGACCCATGTAACCCGACACCGTGCGGTGCAAACACACAATGCAATGATGGCGTATGCACATGCTTACCAGAATACCAAGGGGACCCATATAGAGGTTGTCGACCCGAGTGTATTTTAAATAACGACTGTCCTTGGAACAAGGCATGTATTAGAAAAAAATGTATTGATCCCTGCCCAGGAACTTGTGGAACCAATGCAGAATGCGCAGTTACCAATCATATTCCTATCTGTTCCTGCTTAAATGGATATACTGGCAATGCATTTGTTATATGCAACCTTGTACCTGGTAAGTTTACGTTCAGAAGATTCTTAAGACATTCTTTATGAAAAAAACCTTATGAATATAAATATTTTAGCGACTATTCCATCAAACCCCTGTAACCCGTCTCCATGTGGCCCCAACAGTCAGTGTAGAGAACTTAATGGTCAAGCTGTGTGTTCATGTGTTCCTGGATTTATTGGAAGCCCACCAACTTGTAGACCCGAATGTATAACTTCATCGGAATGCCCATTAGATAAGGCCTGTCTTAATCAGAAATGCATTGACCCTTGTCCTGGTACATGTGGTATTAATGCCTTGTGCCAGGTGGTCAATCACAACCCCATATGTAGTTGTAGACAAAGCTACACTGGAGATCCATTTGTTAGATGTCTAATAATCCGTAAGATTTCTCAAATACAAAATCTTATAAGTTTTTTAACACATACTCTTTTAGGTGAAGAACCTATTGTACAGCAAAATCCTTGTAATCCATCTCCATGTGGTCTAAATGCTATTTGTAAAGAAATTCACGGTTCTCCTTCATGCTCTTGCCTCCCAGAAAATTTGGGTACACCACCAAATTGTAGACCTGAATGCATTAGCCACTCTGATTGTGGAAGTAATCTTGCTTGTATCAATCAAAAGTGCAAAAACCCATGTCCAGGAGTTTGTGGCCAAAATGCTGTATGTAGAGTAGTTTCTCATATCCCCAACTGTATCTGCTTAGAAGGATTTTATGGGGATCCATTTTCATATTGTACTCAACAAAGTATGTCAATGTCGTTAATTTTTAGAAATAATACTTTTTGTTTTAACTCAACTATTTTTGTAGCACTTCCAGTTGAGGTAGAGAAGACCACCCCATGCATTCCATCTCCCTGTGGTAGCAATGCAATTTGCAAGGAATATAATAATGCTGGCTCATGTACTTGTTTAGCTGATTATGTTGGAAACCCATATGAGGGATGTAGGCCTGAATGTAGCGTCAATTCTGATTGTGCTTCTAATAAGGCTTGTATTAGGAATAAATGTATCGATCCCTGTCCTGGAACATGTGGGCAAAATGCTGAATGTCAAGTAGTTAATCATGTACCTATATGCACTTGCTTCCCGCGATTTACTGGAGATGCATTCCGATACTGTTTCCTGGAACGTAAGTTTATATCTTGTTCGGCAAAAATTTATACCGCTTATAAACTAATATTTTTAGCTGTTGTCGAAGATGTTATTCAAAATCCATGTCAGCCATCACCATGCGGGCCTAATAGTCAGTGTAGGGAAGTCAATAGTCAGGCGGTTTGTTCCTGTTTACCTGAGTATATTGGAAGCCCTCCAGCATGCAAACCGGAATGCACTTTAAGTACTGAATGTGCCCAGAACCAAGCATGTGTTAACCAAAAATGCCAAGATCCTTGCCCAGGAACCTGCGGCTTGAATACCAAATGTCAAGTTATTAAACATAGTCCGATATGCAGCTGTTCGAATGATTACACCGGAGATCCATTTACCAGATGCTATCCTATGCCTACAAAAGTTGAGCCGGCTGTGGAACACATTTTCCAAGACCCTTGCGTTCCATCTCCATGTGGTCCAAATAGTCAATGTCGTGATGTTGGTGGAAATCCATCATGCTCCTGTCTACCAACTTATTTAGGAGTTCCTCCAAATTGTCGACCAGAATGCACAATTAATTCAGAATGTTCAATGAATCTAGCTTGTATAAGACAAAAATGTATTGATCCGTGTCCCGGCTCTTGTGGCTCCGGTGCTATATGTTCAGTTATTAACCATACACCAACTTGTACTTGTCAAGATGGATATTCTGGTGATCCATTTACCCACTGTTTTGTTAAGAAAGAACCAATTCAACCATTAGAAACGGATCCCTGCAATCCATTCCCATGTGGTCACAATGCTCAATGTGCCAGCGGAATTTGTTCTTGTCTACCAGAATATCAAGGTGACCCATACAGAGGGTGTAGACCAGAATGCGTACTGAATAATGATTGTCCTAAAAACAATGCTTGTATCAAGAACAAGTGCATTGATCCTTGCCCTGGAACATGTGGCACCAATGCAGAATGTTCAGTAATAAATCATATTCCAAGCTGTTCATGTCTAGCAGGATTTACTGGAAATGCTTTTGTACTATGTTCACCGATACCAGGTACGATATCGAAGAATATTAGTTTTTTGACGCCTTACGTTTGTAATTTTGATAACTATCTAAATTAAATTATTTTAGTTGAAATACCTAAGAATCCTTGTCAACCTTCACCATGTGGTCCAAACAGTCAATGTCGCGAAATAAATGGTCAAGCCGTCTGCTCCTGTGTACCAGGCTATTTCGGAAGTCCTCCCGCTTGTAGACCAGAATGTGTAACGTCCTCAGAGTGTTCATTAGACAAATCTTGTGTAAATCAAAGATGTATAGATCCATGTCCTGGTACTTGTGGGCTTAATGCTAATTGTCAAGTAGTTAACCATAACCCAATATGTAGCTGTCCACCTGGACAGACTGGAGATCCATTTACCAGATGTTTCACTATACGTAAGCATTTATCTTCATGCTAATTTATAGTAATATTAATTTTTATGTTATTGTCGTATTTCAAAGAAAGTGTCAAAAAATATATCAAAATATGTATTTTAGGCGAGGAACCAGTTCAGCAACCACAAAATCTCTGCCAACCCTCACCATGTGGGCCCCACTCCCAGTGTAAAATAATAAGAGACTTACCATCGTGCTCCTGTCTTACCGAATTTATCGGAACCCCACCAAATTGTAGACCGGAATGTAGCAGCAATAGCGAATGCCCATCCACACAAGCTTGTATCAATAATAAATGCAAAGACCCTTGCCCCGGCGTATGCGGATTAAACACAGAATGTAGGGTTATCAGTCATACTCCTAACTGCGTCTGTTTACCAGGCTTTGAGGGCAATCCCTTTGTGCAGTGTGTTAAAAAAATTGAACAAGTTTTTGAGGACAGACCAACTCCATGTATACCTTCACCATGTGGAGCTAATGCAATTTGCAGAGAACAAAATGGTGCTGGCTCTTGTTCTTGCTTACCCGATTATCTTGGAAATCCATACGAGGGTTGTAGACCGGAGTGTACCTTAAACTCAGATTGTGCTTCCAATCGAGCTTGTATTAATCAGAAATGCAAAGATCCATGCCCAGGTACATGTGGCCAAAATGCTGAATGTAATGTTATTAATCACCTTCCATCATGTGTCTGTATATCTGGATTTACTGGAGATCCATTCCGATATTGCAATATTATTGTAGAACAACGTAAGTTACTAAATCACATATCTTGTATATCTTTGCTTAATAAACATAAACTTTTAGCGGTATTGGCGGAACCAACAAATCCCTGTCAACCATCCCCATGTGGACCCAATAGTCAATGTCGCGAATTCAATGGTCAAGCAGTTTGTTCATGCTTACCCGATTATACTGGTAGTCCCCCTGCTTGTAGACCCGAATGCACCGGAAGCTCCGAATGTGCTCAAACCAAGGCTTGCATAAATCTAAAATGTATTGATCCTTGTCCAGGAACTTGTGGACTTAACGCAAAATGTCATGTTATTAATCATAGTCCCATATGCTCTTGTGAACTCGACTATACTGGAGATCCGTTTACAAGATGTTATCCAATTCCAGGTATGTTTTTATATCTTAAAAAAAAAGTTTCCTTGGAATTACGTTTTTTGCATTTATTTTCAGCTTTATCACCTCCCGAACAGCCACAAATTATAAAAAATCCATGTGTTCCTTCCCCGTGTGGGCCAAACAGTCAATGCAATGATATTGGTGGATCGCCATCTTGCACATGTTTACCAAACTATCAAGGAATTCCGCCAAATTGTAGACCAGAGTGTAGTATAAATTCTGAATGTCCCAGTAGTCAGGCATGTATAAACCAGAAATGTAGAGATCCCTGCCCAGGCTCATGCGGTTCTGGGGCATTATGTAGTGTTCAAAATCATGTCCCAATATGTGTGTGTCCCGAAGGCTATATGGGGGATCCATTTACTTATTGTACAATAAAACCAATTATCCAAGAACCGCAAGAAACAGATCCATGTAATCCTTCGCCTTGCGCATCCAACGCTCAATGCAATAACGGAGTTTGTACTTGTTTACCCGAATACCAAGGCGATCCCTATAAAGGTTGTCGACCAGAATGTGTGCTTAACAACGATTGTTCAAGAGACAAGGCTTGTATTAGGAATAAGTGTGTTGACCCATGTCCCGGTATCTGCGGGCAAAATGCGGAATGCTCAGTTATTAATCATATCCCAGTTTGCACCTGTGTTCAAGGATACAGTGGCAATGCATTTACATACTGTCAACAAATACCGCCAGAAATACCTAAAAATCCTTGCAATCCTTCACCTTGTGGACCCAATAGTCAATGCAGAGAAATCAACAACCAAGCAATTTGTTCCTGTGTACCTGGATATATCGGAAATCCTCCTGCCTGTAGGCCTGAATGTGTATCTAGTTCCGAATGCCAACTAAATAAAGCATGTTTAAATCAGAAATGCATAGATCCATGCCCAGGAACTTGCGGCCTAAATGCTCTTTGTCAAGTTGTTAATCATAATCCAATATGTAGCTGTCCATTAAGATTTGAAGGAGATCCATTTACACGATGCCTTCCCATAAGTAAGTTTTTAGATTATGTTTTTGTTTCATTTTATGATATAAATGTGACACTAATTTTAGGGGAACCAGTTGAGCAAGTGAATCCTTGTTATCCTTCACCTTGCGGGCCAAATTCGATATGCAAGGAAATCCAAAAGTCTCCGTCATGTTCATGTTTGCCGGAATTCATCGGTTCACCACCAAATTGTAAACCAGAATGTATAAACAATGCTGAGTGCGCTAACCACTTAGCTTGTATAAACCAAAAATGTAAAGATCCGTGCCCAGGAATTTGTGGTCAAAATGCTGAATGTAGGGTTGTGAGTCATACACCGAATTGTGAGTGTGTACCTGGATATGAAGGCAATCCATTTGTCCAGTGTATTTTATACGAAGGTAAAAATTATTTAACATACTTAAATGACGTTTATTCTAAATTACTGATAATTTTAGCCCCCAAACCCGCTGAGCATATTAATCCTTGTTTCCCTTCACCGTGTGGTACAAATGCAGTGTGTAGGGAACATGGAAATGCGGGATCATGTACTTGCATTGAAGACTATATCGGAAATCCTTATGAAGGATGTAGACCTGAATGTGTCATCAATAGCGATTGTCCATCAAACAAGGCTTGTATTAAAAATAAATGTTTGGATCCCTGTCCTGGTACTTGTGGACAAAATGCCGAATGCCAAGTTATTAATCATTTGCCACAATGTACTTGTATTTCGGGCTATAGTGGAGATCCATTCAGATATTGCATACTTAAAGTTGAAGAACGTAAGTTTATTTTTTTGTTAAATATTGATACAAAACAGATTGGGACTGCACCATATGAAAAAAGTGTCAAACGTAAATATTTTTCACATATAAAGTTCTGCTTGTTCGATCTTAAACTTCAAAATAAAACAACAATATAGGTATTTCAATCGCAGGCGAGGTGTGTCAAAAAATAATAATTTTTCTTAAGAACAAAGTATATTATTACAAAAGGAAAAGAGAAAATGTGGTTCGTGGAACCCAAAGGATGCTTGCAGAAGAAACGATGAATGTTAGAAATTTGTGAGTGTGTCTGTAACTAGATTAGAAACAACAACTCCAATAAAATTATATCAATTTTTTCGGATTTTAAAAAAAGTTAATAAAAACAAAAGTCATTTTAGCGCAAATGTCTGATGGATAGCAAAAATAAAAAAAGCGATGAAATCAGATTTTATAACCTCGCTTTTTTCGAATTTTATTTATTTTCTAAAAGAGTACATTGGGACAGATATTCATTATCTACGTTTCGAGGCACTGTTATGTCTTCCAAGATTAAAATATAACCCAGGTGAACAAAAAAGAGCTGATTTTGACGTTATTGAGATTCATTGAAGATTGCTTACCTACCGCAGCCCACACAGTCAGCGAGCATCCATGCCATCGGTTGGCGGCTTTGTGGAATTTATGAGATAATTTACGAGCCCGACAGATTTTAACAAACTGCGCCAATGACTTTAAGTACTTAAACATATTTTTTAAATCTAGTAACATTTATTTATATCGATCGATTTTCCAAAATAAGACGACTTTTTTTATCCTACCTTGTATACCAGTTCATTTTAGGCTTTACGACATGCAGATCGTTTTACAAAGAATAACTTTTTTTCATAAAATCCATAATAAAAATATTTTTTTCATAGGATGCAAGTCCAACTGGAAACACTGTATATGATTTAAACAAGCCACAAACTAAGCCGAACTTGATTACTTCTGAATTTTAGCTGTCGAAACGTTACCCAATTATCCCTGCCAACCGAACCCATGTGGTCCGAATAGTCAATGTCGCGAAATCAACGGACAAGCTGTATGCTCATGCTTACCCGAGTACATTGGGAATCCACCTAGCTGTCGCCCAGAATGTACTGGTAGCTCAGAATGTGCATTAGATAAAGCATGTATAAACAAAAAATGTGCTGATCCTTGTCCGGGAACCTGTGGTCTTCACACGGATTGTAAAGTTATAAACCATAGCCCAGTTTGTTCGTGCCTTGCCAGTTTCACTGGAGATCCATTTAGCAGATGTTATCCCATACCACGTAAGAATAAGATTTAATCAATGTGTTTAAACGCTACAGATTTCGTAACCACTGACATAAGCTATATCTATATCGCTGAAAAAGCTAAAAATCACTTGAGCATGTGTTTGACGGTCTGGCCCCATTTCTGTTGGCAGCACTGGTTTTTTTTTTGGAGTTTGCGCTGTTTATAGCACAGAAATAGAGGTAGGCGCGTCGTTTCTTGGCGAGTTTCACTTTACGTTTGCTAGAGTTTGTGCCCACAGCTGAGCTCCACCGTATTCTGTGAGAATCAGCTGATCGTTTTCGTGTCTTTTAAAGTCTTCTAAAGTTTAACTTTTGTGTTTATTATTTTTACCAATTTTACCAACAGTTTTGTGTGCTCAACTGTATCCGCCAGGCAAAAGTTAAAAAATTTCTCACTCAGTCTGATGTAGTGTGGTAACACTGAAATCAGTGTTGCCACTAAAAGTGGATCCACAACGTCAAACGCATGGTGCAGTGATTTGGTATAACAAGCGTTAGCCATCCATTTTGAGCTTAGGAAGTCGGTGTTAAACGCTTATATTTTTTAGCGCCTCCAATCAAACCAGTCGAAATTCCAAATCCGTGCGTTCCATCACCTTGCGGGCCACATTCAGTGTGTCAAGATATGAATGGAATCCCATCTTGTACGTGCATATCTCCATATATTGGTCAGGCGCCTAATTGTCGACCAGAATGTTTGGTTAATTCAGAATGTAGAAGTAATTTAGCTTGCATAAATGAAAAATGTAGAGACCCTTGCCCTGGTTCATGCGGATTAAACGCTCAATGCAACGTTCTTAATCATATACCAATTTGTACGTGCGTACAAGGTTTCATAGGAGACCCATTCACTAGTTGCCATCCTAAACCAATTCAACCAATAATCGAACGAAACCCATGCAACCCAGATCCTTGTGGTTCCAATGCACAGTGTAACAATGGCATTTGTTCATGTCTGCCAGAATATCAAGGAGATCCATATATAGGTTGCAGACCAGAGTGCGTCCATAACAACGATTGTAATCGAAATCAGGCTTGCATTAATAACAAATGCAAAGATCCTTGCCCAGGTGTTTGTGGGCGAAATGCTGAATGCAGTGTAGTAAATCACATTCCAATTTGTACTTGCATCGAAGGATACACTGGAAGCGCCTTTGTCTTATGCCTACCAATACCTAAAGATGAACCCCAAAATCCGTGTGTTCCTACACCATGCGGGCCTAATAGTCAGTGCAGAATTATAAACCAACAAGCAGTATGTTCTTGCGTGTCTGGATTTATTGGAAGTCCTCCAAGCTGTAGGCCAGAATGTGTTGCGTCCTCCGACTGTCAATTGAATAAAGCTTGTGTAAACCAAAAGTGCATTGATCCTTGTCCTGGGACATGCGGTTTGAGCGCATTATGTAGCGTAGTTAATCACAACCCGATTTGTAGTTGCCCACCGCACCTCAGTGGAGATCCGTTTACTAGATGCATTGCCATACGTAAGTGTCTAAATTTTATTAAACAAAACTTTTTTTAGTTGGTTTAAATTTCAACGAAGCTAAAAATAACTCAAAATTTCTATTTTTTTATCATATAACTTTTGTCAAAATCGTTCAGCGGTGTTTAGAGGTTTTGAAGCTTGAACTTTTGCTTTTTTAACTTATCTTTTTCATGATTTAATAACTTGAAAAAAACTAGCTCTGTTGATCTCGCCACACAATACATAATTTAAGAGCAGCGAGTTCTAGGTGATAAAACCCTCTGTATTGTAAGCAGCGGGATCTTTTTTTATAAAATCATTTGTCTGCACAACCATTAGCTGAATTTTATAATACCAGTTTACTTGATAAGGACATAATGCTTGTTTATTGGTTTGTTTGGTTATTTTAACATTAAACATTCGCATAAAGTGATTTTGCTCAAACTCGTTTAGTCTCGTTAATAATATAATTCAATACTTAAGTAGACGGCGGGCACTCTCATTTGTTCAGTTTGAAAAATTTTGTTTTTTTTTTTAATTCGGATGAATCTTATTCACTTATTTAAATAGTTTTAAAATTTAAAATCTTTACTTAGATTTACAACAAAATTAAAATTAATCTTGACCAATCTCATTCAGCTGACTGTTATTGCAGTGATAGGGAAGTTCTATTTTATTCCTACAAAAACTGTTGCATTAATAAAATTATTACATTAGGCACAAGCATTGGTTAAGATAAGGTCACACTTCGATGTTGATTAACAGAAGATGCAGTGGTGTTAAGTTAGCTTTATACAGTGTCCTTAATCATTAATGAGGCAATATTAATTTGTTTAGAGTGCATGTACAAATTCATGTGATAAACAGAAGTCTAACTTAGACTAAACTGTTTTTTTAGAAACTAAGTTTAAAATTATTACTTTATGCGTTAAATAAAATAATATTGATTTTATTGCTTCTTTTAGAAGAAGACCTGCCAATAAAATCTGAACCATGCAATCCTTCACCGTGTGGTCCAAATGCAGAATGTCGAGATATAAACGGTAGTCCATCGTGTTCCTGCTTACCCGAATTTATCGGAACTCCACCGTACTGCAAACCTGAATGCATTAGCAACAGTGAATGTCCTAGTCATTTGGCTTGTATCAATCAAAAATGCAAGGATCCTTGCCCAAATACTTGTGGTCTAAACGCTGAATGTAGGGTTGTCGCGCATACTCCTAATTGTATTTGCATGTCCGGCTATACTGGCAATCCGTTCCAAGCCTGCGCAATACCAGAAGGTACGATTTATCCTATTATGGTAAATAAAGAAATTTTTTTATCACTTACGATGTAATTTTTAGTTGCTCCAAAGGAAGATATCAGACCTTGCTCACCATCCCCATGTGGCGCTAATGCAATTTGCAAAGAGAAAAACAATGCTGGTTCTTGTTTGTGTTTACCGGATTATATTGGAAATCCCTATGAGGGATGTCGGCCTGAATGTACTCTTAACTCAGACTGTCCCGCTAATAAAGCTTGCATCAATAGCAAATGTGGGGATCCTTGTCCTGGAACTTGTTCTCCAAATGCAATCTGTCAAGTTATTAATCATTTACCAACTTGTAGTTGCAGTTCAGGCTACACAGGCGACCCCTTTAGAATGTGTACTATAATCGCGGTTTACGAAGAACGTAAGTTTCGCATCCGCATAAAATATTTTAATTTGATTACTAATAAAAGAAAATGCATTTTAGCTTCTAAACCAAGTGAACCTTGCAACCCCTCACCTTGTGGGCCAAACAGTCAATGTCGAAATGCAAATGGCCAAGCAGTATGCTCTTGCTTACCAAACTATAGAGGTTCTCCTCCAGGTTGTAGACCCGAATGCACAACCAGTTCTGAATGTCCAAGCAATCAAGCATGTATTAATTCCAAATGTGGAGACCCATGTCCTGGGACATGTGGAATTCAAGCTGTGTGTAATGTTATATCGCATAATCCAATTTGCAGTTGTACACCTGGTCAAACTGGAGATCCCTTTACAAGATGCTACGCTGTTATAAGTAAGAGTAATTTACTAAATATGTTATGGCAAATTATAATAAAATATCTTGTTTTAGCACCTCCTCCAACACGTGAACCAGTGGTTGAACAAAATCCTTGTATACCAACTCCGTGTGGACCCAACAGTCAATGCAGGAATATTAACGGCAATCCGTCTTGTTCTTGTTTAATCTCCTACATGGGTTATCCACCCAATTGTAGACCAGAGTGTACAGTTAATTCTGAATGCCCAAGTAATTTAGCGTGTATAAATGAAAAATGTAAAGACCCATGTCCAGGTTCTTGCGGGGTCAATGCGGCTTGTCAAGTTAGAAATCACAGTCCAATGTGTTATTGTCCAGATGGGTATATTGGAGATGCTTTCACCGTGTGCACTTATAAACCACCACCGCCACGTAAGAAACTCATTTAATTAAAATCTAAGCTTAAGTTCTTCATTTAAACCTCGCCCTTTGGAGGTGACGTTTCGAGTTAATATTATTTCCCCGCATCTCAAGTATGCAAACAAAAGATAGGTTGTACTCAAGAATTTATTATGTTATAAAGAATAATGATAACAAACATAAATATCTTGAGTTCAACGAGAAGTTTTTTTGACGCCAGCCTAATTTGATATCCACGTTAACTTTTTAGCATCAATTTACAAAGATCCATGTATTCCTAATCCGTGCGGTAGAAACTCGAGATGTGACAACGGAACATGTAGTTGTTTCCCAGAGTATTTCGGAGATGCTTACGTTGAATGTCGTCCCGAATGTGTTATAAATTCTGATTGTAATAAAAACAAGGCTTGTGTTAATCAGAAGTGCATTGATCCATGCCCTGGAACTTGCGGTATTAATGCCGAATGTAATGTAGTTAATCACATACCATCTTGCTCATGTCTGCAAGGATACACGGGAAATGCTTTTGTTTTCTGTAATAAAGTAGAAAGTAAGTTGTTGGTAGTTTTCAAAATTACATTGTTTAAAAGTGAGATATTTCCTCTAAAGGTTAACACTGTGTTTTCTTGTAGCGCCCCCTCCACGTAATCCATGTAATCCAACTCCGTGCGGACCTAATAGCCAATGTAGAGAAATAAACCAACAAGCTGTTTGCTCATGTTTGTCGGGATACTTTGGTGCCCCACCAGCATGTAAACCTGAATGTATTTCAAACTCAGAATGTCCCTTACATAAAGCTTGTGTGAATCAAAAATGTATCGATCCATGTCCAGGATCATGCGGATTAAACGCTCTGTGCCAAGTGGCTAACCACAATCCCATATGTACCTGTCCCAGTGGACAGTCGGGTGATCCCTTCATTAGGTGTATACCCATTGGTAAGTCAGTAACAGGTATACAGTAAACAAAAACTAATAATTATAATGCCAGGGTTTTGAATAAAAAAATGTTGTTAAAGAAAATTGAAAGATACTTCACTTAATTTTAGTACAAAATTTACGGCGTTTTTAAACTTTTTGAAAACCGTTAGGCCGCTACGTTATCAAAAATGGCTTGTAATACATAATATATGAATTAGATACTTCTGGAATTAATGGAATTAGTACTTATTAATTAAATTTCTCCAAAATTATAATCATTAATCAACTATTCAAGACAACTAAATAACATTATAAACCACCTATTTTAGTTGTTGAACATCGTATTCCAGTAGTGGAAACCCCATCAAACCCATGCATTCCATCCCCTTGTGGTCTAAACGCTCAATGTGAACCTAATCCTAATGGTACCCCGAGATGTTCTTGTTTACCTGAGTATCGCGGTACCCCGCCAAATTGTCGACCCGAGTGTACCACTAGCAACGATTGCGCCTCTAACTTGGCATGTATCAATAAAAAATGTCAAGATCCCTGCCCTGGATCCTGCGGCGTGAACGCTCGCTGTATGGTTGCCAACCATGTGCCCAACTGTTTCTGTCTTGACAATTATGTGGGAAATCCTTTCACCCTTTGCACGCCCACACCACGTAAGCATTTTTCATTGACCTTTGTTACTAACAATTTTTCTCATTTGTTTCTAAACACTTTTATGTTTATTTTTGCATGCGACATTGGATGATGATGACATGGATTATGTAATTTGTTTTTTGTAAAAATCTGATTTAATAGATTACTAAAAACTTCAAGTCTATTTATTTATTTTTTTTAATATAACATTTTCACATAAAATTAATAAACCAAAAAAAAATGACGTCGTAAGAATTAAGTTATTTGGATTTTAATTAAATAAAAATCACCTTTTCATTTAAAAATGAAGGCGTTCATTATTATTTGTATTATATTTTTATAGTTTTCTAGATGCAAATATTAGTGTCTACTAAGATCTTAAGACATTCAAGATTATCATTTTTAATAATTTAATAATTTTAACGATTTATGATACACGAACGGGTTTCAACACAATAAATTTTTAGGCGGTTTTTATTCCAAAATAAGCCGATTATGATTTAAAACGTTAGTAAACCAAACCATTTTACTTTACCGTTAGTAAGCAAAAAAAATATTCATTTTTAGACTTTCTAGAAATTATTTTATAAATAATTTTCATGGTTTGTATCGTCATTTACTCTAGTCGGTTAGTGGTTTTCATGCAATTTTTGTGTTATTGCCAATTTGACTCCGGATGTTGAAAACCTCTAGGATGACGACTCAAACAAGAAACGGGGTAATTTTGGAAATTTTACAACTTATTTGTAAACCGATTTTTTTCAAAATAATTTGTTTGTTTTAATATTGCACTTTTATTAAAACTATCAATAACTTGCAGTTTCGATATTTCTGTTTCTAAAAAAAATGTATGTCCGTTTTTGGCGGGTTTTTTTTCTTTTTAGAGAGTAACTGCTGATTCTAACAAAAATCACAATTAATACAAAATATTTGTATTCACAAGTTGAATCCTTTTTACCATAAGTTTAAAGGTTCTCAAGTTATGCCCAAAAAATTACGAAATTGGAGGGGGGTTACCCAGCAACACAAAAAATTCATTTTTTTAAAATCTCTCATCCTCTAGGCCAATTTCCTAGTTTTTTTAGCATAACTCGAGAACATTTCAACTAATAGTGAAAATGATTTGGATAGAAATTGTTAATACGCTTGTTTATAAAATTTCCAGTTACTCTAAAAAACGCGAAAACATTAAAATCGCAAGTGATTGAAAGTTTTGACTTACAAAAATCAAATGCGGAGAAGGTTGCGATACCCTGTATTTAAACCTATATTGGTATTGTCATAATTTGATATTTTTTATTTTGAAAAAGTTGTTATTATAAATATACAACAGTGTATGAATTCTAAAATGGGTGAGAAGGAGTAGTCCCTCGGGTGGGTGAAAATCAAACTGCGCACGCGATCTTACTTGATTTCTGCATATCTATTAAGAATTGAATTTTTGTATTCAAGACTTCGCACAAAAAGTTTGACTCCATTCAAATATTTTTTAATGTAAAATACTTTGCTATCCTATTCACTATACTTAAAAATGTCATCAAAGTCCGGTTAGTAGTTTCCGAGATTTTGCGAAACGAATCGGACCGACAGACTAATAGTAAGGCATCATTGTGTCAAAAGACAAATACACTTCTATCTAATCTAGAATCCACTTGATTTAAACATTTTTAATATAACTCGTAAGATAAACAGACAGACCGACAGTATCTATTTTTTTCCTAACCTAGCCATAATCTTGCGGGGTAGAAAGGTTTGTCTTTAATTTTTTAATTTATTAAATGTTTAGCAAACTTACAAATTAAAAAAAATATTTAAGTATTCACTGCACACACAAGTACAACTTGGCCAATTTATAAAAAAATACAACCAAGTCTCTAGTGTGATAATAAAGTATGTCCTAGTTCAAACGGTAAACGAACTCTTTGAACAATTAGACTGTCTAGAATTACACCCAGAACGCTTAGAATATCAGCTTTTATTATTGACTTCTAGATAACTCAATGACTTTTATGCATTTCAGCCAAGTCATCCAATGTTGCTTGCAAATTAATGTTTTGTTAAATAATTTCATTTTTTGCATCAAATGCTCTATGTGAGAGAACTTACGATTTTTTTTCTTCTCTTGTAGCATTGCCGCATCCACCAAGAAAACATGACGAACCATGCAATCCTTCGCCATGCGGTGCAAACGCCATCTGCCGGGCTGAAAACGACTACGCCATATGCGAGTGTTTGCCGGAGTTCTTCGGCAACCCGTATCAAAACTGTCGACCGGAATGTTTGGCCAACACCGATTGCCCAATGAACAGAGCTTGCATTAGAAACAAATGTCAAGATCCATGTCCAGGCACCTGCGGCGTCAATGCTGTGTGCTCGGTCACTAATCATGTTCCAGTTTGTTCTTGTCAAGATGGATATACTGGAGATGCTTTTAGATATTGCAGCGTTGAAGGCAAGTTTTTCACGATATCTGAAATTTAAATAATAAAACAGGTTACTTTCGTTTATATTTAGTTTTCTGAGGCTTGAAAAAGCAACAATCCCGTTGCAAAACGTCGCCATAAGAAAAATTGGTTGTTTTCTTTATTCCCTATACCCGAGATTACTTTAATCAGATTATTTTCAGTTTAATAGTAATTTCTTAAGAGGCAAATACATACCTTGTTTATTTTTAAATTATTTTATTAGGTATTTATTTAAAAATTAAAAGAGAAACAAAATTCATTACCTAACCTAACCTAACTTTTTTAGGCATAAGAGAGATATTTTGAAATGCTTAACATTTTGATAATTTTGACAGCCGTTATCATTATTTTTCTTTTTATTAATTGACGATAACTTCAAAAAAAGAGTTTTTAAAACGTCTTAAAAGTCACTTGTCAGTTGTCAAGTTCCATCGCTGTTTACTTTCTTAATTTTATGTTTTTATATTAAAATAAAAGGAAGCAAAACATTTTTGAGTTGTTCCTTGATTGTCAAAAGTCCGGAGGGCCCAATTACGAAATAATCCTAAAAGTAAACTATGTGTTCAAATCTGCAGAAGAGAATTCAAAAGAAGAGTCTCCTTAATTAACGGACTTCATTATTTTTAATAACGGTAAAGGAATGCCAAGTTGCTACCGCGCAGCCTCAGCAATAAACATAACAATAACGAACTGTTAAATAAGCGTTTCAAAATGTAAGTTATAAAAAAAAACTCATGGATCAAGTTAAACTGTACCTATATTTGTAAAAAAAGTGACTTTGTCAAATGATTTGAGTCACTGTACTTAGAAATGCTTATTTTATCTTTTTAAAACAACATGTTAAGGAGAGGACGTTGCCTTGTTTAATCTTTTTTTAAGGATAAAGCTGAATCTAAAATTATCCATAAATCATATAGTCACAGTCAATTTAACATAAACTTATAATATGTCTACCATGTTCCACGCGAATTTTTAACGCCATTTTTCCTACGAATTTTACTAAATTTTAATCAGTTATTTAGAAAGATTGATTGGTGTGTCAAAAAACTTACTGCTAATTAAATAGCAATAATAATCACTGATTTAAAAAGTAAAATTTAGTACTACTACTATGTCGGTTTTGAACGTTTTTTCTACGTTGTCCGACGCCTATTCTCCACCCCCCTTCGATCCTGATAATAATCTTCCGGCAGGTTTTTTTGACTCATTGATCTTTGAATTGACTGTTGCCATTCCAGCTTAGGACTCCCTCTTTTCTACACCCTATTGGTTGTCATTCTAGGACCTGCTTTTGTAATCTTTCTTCGTTCATCCGTTGTACATGGCCTTTCCATATCAGTTGATTTAAATATTTTCATGTGTCCATTATGCTTCCCTATCTATTCCATACAACAGCGTGCTGCATGTCTACAAGTTTCAAACAGCGTGCTGCATGTTTCATATATGTTAAATTTACAATATTTGTTATCTCGCTGCTCCAAAAAATACTGTTAAGACATCCAATAACATTTTTTGCTTTTACTATTTTTTTCCAGTTCTTTGCAGTCTGTTCCTATCTTAGCAAATGTGACACCCAAGTATGCAACTCACTTGATTCGTTTCCAATACATAAATACTGTGTCTTGTCGACGTTCACCGTTACCCCCACTTGGTATGGTATTCTTCTGTTAACTTTTTCATCATATACTCCATGTCTTCTTTATCATTGTTGGCTACAATAAGTTGGTTTTCAGTAAACTGTAGTGTGTATTTCGTAAATCGGTCATTAAGTTGATTTCCCATACCGTGTACTTTACGTTCCAGTTTTTTAGAGCTACTGCAATATATATTTTAAAAAGAGTTGGAGATACAACATCCCTGTCTTAAGCCTTTCGTTACCATAGGAATTATTTTGAAAGTCGATTTCCAATTTTAATTTTAGATTTTGACCCCTTGTTTAGTCCTTTTATCACTTGTATGTATGTATAATTGATATTAGTTTACTCTAACACTGTCCATAATTTTTCTACTGGAACGGTATCATATGATTTTTGTAGGTCCATAGAAGAGTCTAATATATTTCTGGCACTCCTTTCTCAATTACTTATAACACAAAAAACATTATCACTACAAGATCTGCCTGCATGAAACCCACCTGGTTCTTCTTCTTCTTCTGTTCATGAAAATCGTTCTTTATTAGATCTCTCAGGATATTTGAGTATTTCAGCGTATATTTACCCAGCTCCGCTAGCTTTTCCGGATTTAAGCGTTTTAATACTATGCTTTAGCATTTTGTTTTCGATGATTAGTAAAATTTAGTGCCCGTGAAATTATAAATTGAATTTTTTTTTTGCAAACTGCGTTTCCCTCTAGCCACAAAAGTTTTGGATTTAAATACTAATTTCGTTCTAACGTGCACTTAAAAAGAAAATCATAGAAGTGAAAGTAATACAATTTTAACTGGGGAAAAGACGACTGTGAGCAATAAAATGTAATATATTTGTCGCCTGTATCAAGTTGCAAATCATAACAGTTATGTTTCACCTACAGAAAAACGACCACAAGACCCATGTAACCCATCTCCGTGCGGTCTTAATACCTTATGCCGAGCAGTCGATGGCAATGCCATCTGTGAATGTCTTCCAGGCTTCTTCGGCACGCCAAGCTATGGCGGTTGTAAACCTGAGTGTACTATTAGTGCCGATTGCCCAGGCCACAAGGCTTGCATCAACACTAAATGCGCAGACCCTTGTCCTGGAGTATGTGGCTTTGAGGCCGTTTGCAACGTCATCAACCACAGCCCTGTATGCACCTGCCCGCCTGGACTTGTCGGCGATCCGTTTTCTCTTTGTAGAAAAGGTAAGTCAATAATTATCTTAAACAATTCGAATTGCGCATTAAAGTGTAATAAGATCTAGCAGTAGGGTTGCCAACTCCCACTGGAGCCAAAGGAGGACATTTTTATATGATCTCACAATTAAAAAAAAAATCTAGTGCACGTTCCTTAAAATAAAGCTCTATACGTATAAACATAATATAGAAATTTACTAGGTAGGTACGTATATATATTGGTATGTATTTTTTAAATTAAAAAAAAAAATCTTGTTCAAAAAACATTTATTAAATAACAGGTACATATATACGAAACATCAACACAAACACCAAACAAATTTTCTTGGGAGGTGAAACTTAAAAAAGGAGATACAAATGGTTTATTCTGTCGTTTCAAAACAAAAACGTATTGTGTGCTTGGTTTATACAGATAAAAATTAATCAGGAGCTTAAATATCATATTATTTTTTACATTAATGGGTAAAATAACTACTTTTTAAGGCTCAAAATTAATGTTTTTGATCATGATGCCTAATTTTTTTTGCCTGCGGCGAGTATGTCATTGTTTTGCTTCACCTTTGCAAATGACCACGAGCCGCCACTGAGACTCATTTTAAAGTAAAAATTAAAATAAAAATATTTTGCTGTTGAAAAATTAATAGTTATTTAAAAAACAAGTTTTAAAAAATAATTTATTTATATGGGCGAGACAGTTTGGTGGGCCGAGCCTTAGCGAGGTCCATAATTCGAGCGAGTTGTGAAAAAAATTTCATGCAATATACAGCGTGTGCAAAACTTTTGCACTTGTTCTGTGAAAAACGCCGTTTTCAGTGAAAAACTTCATTATCGGAGGTAGTTTTTTAATAAATTTTGAACACTGTTTTTGTAGAAAATAATATTAATTCTATTTTAATATGTACTTTTGTTTTATTTTTATGCTGGGGTTATGTATATAAAAATTAAAATACCCATTTTGCTATTTAGACAGCCAAAATAAAAAACAAACATCAATATTTTTGTAAAAAAACACAATCTGTAAGTTTTTTTGAATTAAAAGATAAATGGCTTTTTAAAGTTGGATTGCTTAAAAATCTTAAAATGGTTAAAAAAACTGAAAAAAGACAAAATTAATTTCTATACCAAAACAACAACAAAGATCATATGATGTGATGTTGCACATCTGTTTTCAGATAAAAATAAAAAAAAGTTAAAAGTTGTCCAACTTTTTATTTTATAGAATCAACTATTATTTTTATCTGTATGTATAGTGTATAAACTCAGCATAAAATATTGCAGCATAAGCAGAAGTGCTAGATTTCAATAATATAAAAAAAAACAGTAAATTGAGGCATTTGGGGCAATCATCCTAAGTGACTGTTTACTTACCTTACTACTATACCTTAAGAGTAAAGAGAAAAAATATTAAATACTTAGTAAAACAAACCAAAACTTGGAGGCAAACATAGGGTGCAAATTCTGCGATCTTCTATGCGTGATCGTCTGTGCCGGACTGACCACAGAACACTTGACTGACCTTTGCTTTTCCGCGGGAGATGTGACGAAAACTTACGAATGATGCCGCCGTTGCTTAGGGCTGTTTTTAAGCGGCCCTCACACGATCAGTATTACTGACAGTATTTTTATATATGTCTTTGTTTGTCAAAAGTTATAAACAAAGACATATATAAAAATACTGTCA
This sequence comes from Aspidapion aeneum, assembly GCA_963576565.1. NCBI lineage: Eukaryota > Metazoa > Arthropoda > Insecta > Coleoptera > Brentidae > Aspidapion > Aspidapion aeneum. The sequence continues at coordinate 15,429,040 of OY755042.1, forward strand.
GTAATACTGATCGTGTGAGGTCCGCTTTACAGACGTTCCTCAGGCTTGGTTTATTTATTTCTTAAATGTGTTATTTTATATGGATGACAGAGAAAAAAAATGGGGAACAACTATGAATTCCGGTCATTTCTCATGTCTTTTTATCACGTTATTTTTGATTTAAGCACATAATTTTGGTAAAGGAGGACAAATGGCGTCCTCCACAGGGTCTGTGGAGGACGGAGGACATTTTGCCTCAAAGGAGGACTGTCCTCCTGACTGGAGGATGGTTGGCAACCCTATCTAGCAGTAATAATGCTAGCTTATATTGACATCTACGCTTTAGCAGTTGTGCTGTAAAATAGGCCAGACTTTTAATAAAGCCAAATAAAGTCATGCAGTATTTATGTAACTTGGCCTTATTTTAACGGTTTGTTGAAATTTGCTAGCTGGGCTGTTACTTAACTTACCAATTTGCATTCTTTGGTTTTGTTTTTTATTGGAGTGGTGTCCTGTTATAGATTTTTTTGATTTTCTGCTTGTTTTTTTTTGTGATTATTGTTTTATACAGAAAATACTTAATGCAAATAGAATCCGATGGTGATTTCGGAACGAAAATCATATAAAATAGCCAAGTTAAAGGCATTTCTCACGTGCAACCCCATCCCTGTCTACCAGAAAATGGTGTTATACCAGGTAACGTTTCTCCATTTTCAAAGATCTACTTTGACAACGTTGCGCCTGCTATCACAGCAGCAGCCGGGTCTTAATTCAAACCCCATGTCCGTGCTTTAATCGCAAACCAGTTGCATTTTTACATAAAGACACTTTATTACCTATGTTCTATGATATCATTGTCCGCCTTGGCCAAAACAGCACGCCACAAATCTTCTATTTTTATTATTCTTTTAAAAACATGACGACCGAACAATAAACATAGCATAACATGAAGAAACAAGTTCATACACCAACCTAATTATTAATCATTTAAAAGTGGAGTTAAAACTAAGGGACGGTCATATAAAAACCATGTTCCAATAACTTATTAGTCCCAGCCGCGTTAAGGTCTAGCACTATTTAATAAAAGTTATTGCCTTATTACTGCTGGCCTTATTTTGGAATATCCAGTAAGTCTCTAATGACACGATCAAGCCGCAGTTTATTGATTAAAATAGTACATTATATACCCAGGGACTAAGCTGACCAATAAGTGGTCTATTAAAAAAAATGTATGGAAAAATTGTTTGGTTAAAATTTTAGTTGAGACTTTTTTTGAAATACTCGAGATACAGTGGCGGCGCGTGGACAAAACTTTGGGGGTGCACACCCAATAAAAAATTGGGGCGCAGGCGAAAATATTTTTTTGAATACCACTACCATCTTTTTGGACTATCGAGTGGGTCATTATATCATATAATGATTAAAAAGTGAAATATTTAGTTAGATATTAGTTATCTATTATTATTGTTTTTATTAATAAATAATAAATGTATCATACCTAGGTTTTATATTTCCCAAACACGTTTTGTATTGATAATGAAGGCGTCTGTTCATTTTTGAAATAAATTCTTTAATAACTAATTCATTGAACTTTGAAATTTCTTAAATATTTTTTTTATTAATTGATAACATTGCGAGGGCAGTTAATCTATTCTCACCCATTGTGGTAAACAAAAAAAATTAGATTCAATTAATACGGTCCGACCGATAACGCCAAGTTGTCACAGTGCATTAATTTAAAGTGCACATGGGGTACTGTAACAGCCAACGCTAACCGTAGACGCAGGTGGCGCCACGGGGGTGCGGGCGGCGAATTCTATAGGTACATATCGTTAACTCTTTATATATTTCGTAAGTAGAATGCGACTTATTATCAGCTGTGCATAGAATTTGGCTTCTGTAAAGCGCGGCAAGGAATTATATACGAAGTAACTATATAGAGATCATAGCGCATCCACTATCCACCGCATCCTGGTTTGAACACGAATACAAACACATATATACTGTGTATTAATTCCTAGTTCATATTCAAGTTTATTGTTACTTTATGATGAAATTTTTAATTAAAAAATCAATCAAATTTTCATATTTTTTTAAGTAAAATTTGGGAGTGCACTTGCACCTGTGCATTTATGGAGGAACCGCCACTGTCGAGAAATTAATTCCAAAATTAATTATTATTTTTTAAGAAGTTAAACCAGAACCATATTCAAGTATTTAGTGAATTCATTTTGGTGATTATTGTTTCTTTATCATGAAATTATTAATTAAAAATGGTCAAATTGTAATATTTTTTTAAATTAAATTTGGAAGTGCAATTGCACCTGTGCACTTATGAAGGAACCGCCACTGTCGAGATATTAATTCGAAAAAGCGCAATACAAACTGACAGTGAAACACCAAAATAAATTATTATTTTTTAAGAAGTCAAACCAGAACCAGTCAACCCATGCAATCCATCGCCATGTCAAATCAACGGAGAATGCAGAATTGTTAATGCAGCTGCCGTTTGCATTTACCCAGAATGCATCATTAATCAAGACTGCCCAAGAGACAAAGCTTGTTACGCACAGAAATGTCAAGATCCGTGCAGAAATGCTTGCGGAGTCAACGCACAGTGTCAAGTTGTTAATCATAACGCCGTGTGTTCGTGTCCGGCTGGATACACGGGATCTCCGGAAGTGCAATGCAGATATATACCTCCAGAAGGTAAGTACAGGGTAAAAACTGACCTCCTTATATACGTGTAAACAGGACACACTGATAAATATTTCCCAAATGAGCTGACTTATTTAAATATGAGCCAGAGAAGATATCCATTTGGGGCAACTGAAGCAGTCATTTGGGGCAAATTTTGCACTCATTCAATACAATTAAGTGCACTTATTTAATGAGTGCGCTCATTTGTCTCATTTAAATATGTTTTTGACTCCGCAATGATTTGTAGTTACTACATACCTCATTTGGGTTAGGTAGACAAACCGAGGGGTCATCGGTACCGTAAAACTTTTACAACGTCCAACAGGACTTGGGCCCTGGGGGGTCAGCTAGGGTACTGTCGAGTCCTGTTACAAATTCTGTTGTAAAATGTGTACAGTACTGTTCTGAGCTGATGAAGCCTCGAGTTCTGGACTTGAAGAATTTGACCTAAAAAAATGTTGCTGACTTGATCATCATCCAAAATTTTTTAAATTTCCGCCAGACAATTTTTTTAACGGGATTTCAAAAAGTCATCACCCAAAATATTTCAAATTTCCCTCAAAAAAACTTTTTACAAAAAAAATATTATTTTGTATCGAAAAATTGATGACTTAAAGAAAAAATAGTCCTGTTGAATTCTGCCGTGACCGGATGAGTCCTGTAAACATTTGTACAGTACTGTTATGAGCTGATGACCCTTCGAGACAAACTGGCCCAAATGGAAAACAAATCTGTCTCGTATTGAAATGAAGTTTTTCATATTACATTGGCATTTAATTTTGGACGCCTTAATTTACTTTAAAATGTCTTTAAATTTCTATAATTTTTTTAAGCTGATTTTCATCGTGAATTGGCCGACAACTAAACTCTGTGTACTGCAAACGACGTGTGATAGTTTTGTTGGTAAAGGATCAGGCACACCTCTTATGGGATTTCTGTAATCCGTCAAACTTCATGAAATTTTGATATGTTGTAGATTAAACTTTTCTTATCAAAAGTTCTCATGGGCCCAACTCAAATTAATGACCAGTTTTTGAAATACAGGGTGTTGAAAGTGATAATGTCCAAGAAGCATAATAGCTCTTTAGACTGGTTTTCCGCGCATATACGCAACGTTATTATTATATATATTTATGATTTATTTATTATTTTTATTGTGCATTATTGTGTTTTAGATTGAACCTTTCTTATCAAAAGTTATTACAGGCTGTTGAAAATGATAATGTCCAAGAAGCATAATAGCTTTTTAGACGGGTTTTTCAAATATATACACAATGTTAATATTTATCTATATTTACGATTTATTTATTATTTTCAATCTGTACCTTTTAAACATTCGCTTCGGAGTTCGCTTTTTTGTAGCACAAACTCGCTAAAAACTCTGTGTTAATAGTAGAATGCTTAATAGTATAGAAAATATATAGATATTGCAATAGTATTTAAAAAATGATATTTGCCAAAACATCCTGTATTAAATACTTCATATGTCAAGTCAAGAATCATTAAAAAGCTAATAAATACTCCATATGTAAAAAACCGTCTAAAGGGCTATTATGCTTCTAGAACATGATACCTTTCAACACTTTGTATTTCGAAAACTGAGCATTAATTAGAGTTGGGCCCATGAGAACTTCTGATAAGTAAGGTTTAATCTATGACATACTAAAGCTTGTTTCTCATTAAAACATTCCACTAACGTTTACTTAAGCACCCTGTAGATAATGTTTTAAAGGTAGAGATTAAAAATAGTAAATAAATCGTAAATATATGTAATAGTAACATTGAGTTTATGTTTCGAAAACCCGTCTAAAGAACCATTATACTTCTGGGACATTAATAATTTTAACACCCTGTATATCAAAAACTGGAAATTAATTTAGATTGAGCTCATGAGAACATCTGATAAGCAAGCTTTAATCTACAACATTCTAAAGCTTGTTTCTCATTAAAACTTTCGACTAATATTTATTTAAACACCCTATAGATAATATTTTAAAGCTGCAGATTAAAAATAATAAGTAAATCGTAAATATGTGTAATGGTAACATTGCGTATATGTTTGGAAAACCCGTCTAAAGAGCTATTATGCTTCTTGGACATTATCAGTTTCAACACCCTATATTTCAAAAACTGGTCATTAATTTGAGTTGGGCTCATGAGAGCTTTTGATAAGAAAGGTTCGGTCTACAACATACCAAAATTTCATTACAGAAATGCCATAAGAGGTGTGCCTAATCCTTTACATGCAATAACGATAACGTTATTAATTTTCTTTTATTAAGTTTAGACACCACAATGGTACTTTAAGTCTATAAGTTTGTAATCTGCTCAATATTATGAAATTATTTCTATTCTCTAAGTATTAGCTCACAAGTATACTATAACTACCAGGTGGGCCAAAAAAACCGGACAATTTTTTTTTCATTATAACTTTTGAACTCTACAATCGATTTTAATGGGACAAACTACACTTGGCAGAGAATTAATCAGAGTTTTGACTTAATATATTTTTTTTGTCCGCCATCTTAAAATCCAAGAGCCTGGGCGAAATTAAAATGTACCCTTCAAAGATGCTCGTTTATTCTTGTGTTGCGAACATGTTTTAATTATTTTTTTTTAATCTGTAAAAATTGGTTTAGCGGTTCTAAAAAAAATGCTTTTGTTTCGACCATGGTTTTGCATTTATTTCCTTCTAAATTAATTACTACTGAACCGATTTTAATAAAAAAATTCTAGTGGGAATTGATTGCTCTTTAAAGATCATGATCAAAGTTTATCGCTATCTTAAAATGGCGGACAATTATACTTGATTCTTAAAAATGGCATGTTTATTCTTATTTTCCGAAAATGTTTTAGTTTTTTTTTTAATTTATAGAATGGCACTACTTTTTCCCCACACAACAAGGTTCAAATTAGTAAAATCGGTGTGGCGGTTCTTAAAAAATCTATTTTTGTTTCAACATTATTATTATTATATTTATTTCCTTATAAATCAGATTTTTGTAAGAACTACTTTACCGATTTTATTACTTTGTACCTTGTTAAGTGGGAAAAAAGTAGTGCTTTTTTATAAATTAAAAAAAAACTAAAACGTTTTCGTAATATAAGAATAAACGTGCCTCTTTGAAGGGTATGTATGATTCGGTCTGACATCTTAACTTTTAAGATTGCGGTAAATTTAGAATATAATCTTTAAAAAACAATCAATTTTCACCATATTTTTTTTTATTTTACTAAAATCGGTTTAGTAATAATGAGTTTATAGGGAAATTAATGCGACAGGATTGGCAATGGAATCGTATAATCTGTAAAACAATAGCTAAACAAATTTTTTTTGAGAATCACTGCTTTTACTCATTTGTATCTCGTTGTGCGGGGGGAAAAGTGGTGCTTTCTAATAAATTTAAAAAAACTAAAACATTTTCAGAAAATAAGAATAAACACGCCATTTTGAAGAATCAACTATGATTCTGTCCGCCATCTTAAATTTTAAAAAGCAATCAATTCTCACTAGAATGTTTTTTATTTCATTAAAATCGGTTCAGTAGTAATAAATTTATAAGGAAATAAATGCAGACATGATTGGCAAGGCAATCGTATAATATTCAAAACAATGGTTGAAACAAAAATACTTTTTTATATAACCACCGAACCGATTTTGGTGACTCATCCCTTGTTGGGCGTGGCAAGAATGCACCTTTTTACTAATTTAAAGAAATAATTAAAACATGGTCGCAACACAAGAATAAGCGCGCATCTTTGAAGGGTATAATTTAATTTCGTCCGCCCTCTTGGATTTTGCGATGGCGGACATAAAAATATATTTAGTCGAAACTCCGAAAAATTCTCTGCCAAGTGCAGTTTGTTCCATTAAAATCAATGGTATAGTTCAAAAGTTATAATGAAAAAAAAAATTGTCCGTTTTTTTGGCCCACCCGGTATAGTAGCTGATGCTGTGATTGTATCAAAAATAAGAAAAATAAGTTGCTCCGTGTGTGTCTGTCTATGTCTGTCTGTAACGACCAACGCCCATAACTCAAAAACTGCTTGCTTTGTTTTAACAAAATTTGGTACCTAGCTGGTTAAAAATGAATAAAATTCACCAGACATAAGCCAAAAAAAAGGGGGTTAGAATCGTGTGAGCTTATGTGTCCATAAGTTGGCAGAGTATTATTTTTTTTAGCTCTATATGTGGTGTTAGCGCTCTTATTGAAAATATTCATATAAAATAAAATAAAAAAATGTACCCCTGGTGGGACTCGAACCCACAATCCCCTGCTTAGGAGGCAGATGCCTTATCCATTAGGCCACAGGGGCTTATGCTGAATATCTTTAAATAAACCGTCGGCGTCAGGGTCATCGCGTCGAGCGATTGTAGGAAATTTTGCGAACGAATTAGTGCGGTTTTCGTTGATCTCTTCTAATCGAGTTTATAAGTGCTTATGCCGCTTATCGATTCTTAAGCGGAAGGTATTTTTCGTGTTTTCTTTATACAGGATCTTACCAGTAGCATATACAAAAAATATATTTGGTGCGGAGACTTAGAGACATATTTTCTGTTTTAGTTGAGACATAATAGGGACTTATTGCAATAGTGCCAGGCACTAATTGTGCCGGGCACTGTATTGACAGTTTCGCATTATAAGAACAGCTGTCTTCTTTCAAAATTAGGCCATTGTGTATCATAAGAGCCGGAATTAATAGTGACGCCACTATTAATAGAAAATAAACGACTGGATGTCGACTTTGGTATGTCAATTTTAAAAGATCAACTGTCAGTTTTTAATGCAAAACTGTCAATATAAAGCCCGGTACAATTTGTGCCTGGTTTTATTGCAATAGGTCCCTAATATTAAAAAAACACGAAAATGTTTTTTTAACTTATTCTCGAGCTTAATCTATTTTTAGTTCCTGTATACGCTTAAATATGTTGAATTTCAAGTAAATCTTTATTATGATTTTAAGATAAAAGTTCATATAAACATAGGTCCGCAAATGATAACGCGCTTCGTTACAAATCTACACAACTTTAAAATTATAATATTTTTTGGTAGATTCTAACATAAAACTCAAAAAAATCATTTGGAAAAGTTATCTATTTTAAAAGTATCAAATAACAAAAAATTAAAACAAACAGTTATTAAAACAAAGTATCAAAACGAAGCATCAAAAAGGCCAAAAATATTCTAAGTAAAACAAATAGGTTTTTTTTTGTATTTCGGAATCGATCAGCAGCGCAAAAAATTCAAGGGGGGAGGGGCAATTTACTATTTCCGAATAACAAAGCGTTTGTAGACGTATATGCAGTGGCGTACGCAGGGGGGTGCTTAGGGGCTGAACCCCCCATAGACACTGAATATTGTTCCTAAAACATGAATTTAAGGGTTAATAAACCCTGGATATATGCACAGGGCGATTTTTTTCACCCCATCCAAAGAATTTATTTATTATTAAAATATTTTTGTATATAAAAATATTAGTTTAACTGTTTTGATACTTAGCAAATTAAAATGGTTTTACGTTCATTTAAAAATTTATTTGAAACAAAGTCTACGACAAATCCAAAAAAAATAACGAATTACAAAAAATAATAACTAATGTTTGTTTAATGATATAAATGTTCAAACTGATTGCCATTATGTGTGAGACATTGTTGACATTTTTGAGTAATTTTTCTTAACACATTTTGCTTGAATAAAGCAGTCAAAGATATATTACATTTTTCAAAATCTGGGTATGATCGATTTCTAGCCATTTTAGAATAATTTTGAGTGATCTATTTACTAAAAATGACAAGTAAAATGTCAATGTCAATTTCACGCTTTTGTTTTTCCATGTTGAAGTAAATTTCATAGGTTGCTGTGCTACCATCAAATAATTACTATAATTTTAATTTTGTAACTTTTTAACGTTTTTTACTTTATCTATAATATAACAGATAAACTATAGAAATCATCCAACTAGTGTGTCTTGCAATTTTTAATTTATATTTACGTTGAAAATTTTCAGGTTCGGACTAATTTTTTTTTTTAAATAATAAATATTTTTTAAAATCTTAAATCAAAAAAATATTAAAGTTTTATCATTTTAAGATAATAATAGCATGAAACCAATCAAAATAGTAACAAAAAAAAACCAGGTCCGTATTTAATTTTTTTATGATAAATACCATATCTCAAAAACTAAACAATATTTTAAAAAATTGACAACGTCATTATTTTGCCCTAAAAAAGTTACCATAGAAAGGTTTTTACAGAATAAAAATATCTTGCAAAATTGGCGAGATACAAGGAATTAATAAGGATGCAATTTTTTTCAAAACTCCCTGTATTAGCTAAACCACGGGGTATAGCAAAAATCTGATTACACCATTTTTAAGGGCTCCAAAAAAGAGCACGGTAAGGTGCAATGAGAAAATCGATATCTTTAATAATAACCGAGTTTCCCATTTAATCCCATCGAAAATGGGACACGCTGTACATCATCCATATTTGGAGTTTTAGAAAATAAATGACACAAACTAAAATTGTTCTTCGTCAACGTATTGTTCATTTTTTTTAGTAATAGGTAGATGATTTTGTTGATAATGACTATTGAATTCAACAAACCAACAAAGACGTTTATTAGCATTGTCCGTTTACTATTATTAAACTTACCATTTAAACTAACAGAATGTTACCTAATTTTAGCACCCAAGCCTAGAGTAGAATGCACGGCAGATCCAGAGTGTCCCAACGATAAGGCTTGCATAAACGACCGTTGCATCAATCCATGTAGTGGACTAACAGCCTGCGGCCAAAATGCCGAATGTCATCCGCAAATGCACAGAGCCGTCTGCGTGTGCAGGGACGGATTTACCGGCAACGCTCAACAAGCCTGCATTGAAATAGGCTGCAGATCCGATTCTGATTGTCCGTCTATCCACGCTTGTATCAATAGAGACTGTGTTGATCCTTGTTCGTACACGTCTTGTGGAATTAATGCTTATTGTAGACCTGACGGAAATCATAAAGCTAGGTAAGTACTTAAACACCATTTTATACATTAGGGATGGCTGTTTGATTTATCTTTCAGAAACTTTCGGTAATTTTTTTACAAAATTGGGCCTTGAGAATTCACCCGAAATATTTTTGTTGCTGTAGCTCTGTAAAATACCGATCCCCGGAATACTTTTTGGTAAAATGCATTGTTGCCGTTAATAACTCATATAAAAACCTAATAACAAAAGAACTTTAAAACTTAATATCTCACAAGCTTACAGACACAAATTATAATAAATTTAGATTCCTTAAAAAATTTTGCATAATTGAGACATGTACACTCATGGTCATAAAAATTCCGTACACGGAAACCTGTAATAGATTAGTTATGTTTTGTTGTTGGCTATGTTTATAGTGTTATTACCAAATGACATTAAAAAAAATTGATTTGGACATTTTGGATGTCACAAAAATATTAAGAATGCCAAGACATCTTAGCTGGATTTTCAGTAACCTACACTAAAATTTTTCAATTCAATTTTCCGTGTACAGGATTTTTATGATCCCGAGTGTACCTCTATGTCACTTTCCCACAGGGAAATCAATACTCTGATGTGGTAACCGAACCTGTTATTTTATTTATTCAGCTTATTAAGAAAAGCCAAAAAACAAATCTTTTTAACTTTTTGTTCAATGTTGTATTTTTTCCTAAAAGGAAATTTTTAAAAAGTACCAAACCTAAGAACTTAAATTTCTTTAAATCCCATCAATATTTGTAGTGGAAGTTGTTAAACGATATTCATTTAAAAAATTGTGGAATCTACAAGTCAAAATTTGATATAGTTTTTAAGATACCTAGTTAAAAAGAACGTGTTATAATTTTTGACTATTGGCGTATATTGACTTTATTTTTTTAATCAAAACAATGAAAGTAAAGAAACGTCAAATTATAATACAAAGATACAGAAGTGTATAAGTAACATATAATAAAATAACTTACAATATTGTAATGTAGGGTAAGGGACAATTCGCCGCGGGCCGATTCGCCGTGGGGACAATTTGCCGCCGGCCAATTTGCCTTGGGGATAATTCGCCGCGAGAATTTTTGTTTAATTTTTATTTCAATTTAAAATAACTTATTTTTTCTTAATTCATAGCTTCCCTGTCCTCTTGTTGGGAGATCAAAATCTGGGAGAAACCTTACCGTCGTCAATTGATCGTAAATATATTCTAACCGGTGTCTAGACCGCCAACATTTTGCAAAAAAAACAACTACACAAAAAAAAATTTATTGAAAAAAAAATGCTTTTTCAATAAGTAGTTTTTCAAAAAACTAATTTACAAAAAAAACAAAAAACATTTTTTTAGAAATTATTTTTGATAATAATTTTTTTTTAAAAACAAGTTTTTTCAAAAACTAATTTTTAAAAATAATATACATATACAGGGTATCTCTAAAAGGTCTGTACAAAATCTTAGCACATATTCCTAAGGTCAAAATAAGTCGATTTAATGCAAATTACCTTAGTGGTGAATTTAAAAATTAAAAAATCGATTTTATTAAAATTTATGAACATTTCTCAACGCATTACTTTAAAAATTAGTACTCGGGGGTTTTTTGGGATGCGAAATCTAAATATGGACACTTTTTCACTGTGGCCGTTAGAGGGTTCACAATGCTCTTCTTATGGTTAAAAATGACCATAACTTTTTTCTGAGTGTATTTTTCAACTTTTTTTGTTGACAAAATAATTCCCTGAACTTTTTTAAGCAAAAAAGGTACTTTTGATAAAATCTGCTAGGGTGAGCCTTTTTCGAGATATTTCCGTTTTTAGTGTTCGATGCCGCGACGGAATATTGAAATTATTTTGAATGACTATTTCACTAGAGTGTCTTGCATTGGCAAAATATCATAGTAAGGGCCAGTTTTCTACTGACTATTGTTCTCAAAGCTTTATTCAAGTTTGTTGCTTTTCGGCAATTTCGCATATAAATTTTTAAATTTTAAATTTACCACCCTGTATCTCTGAAACAAAGCAATTTCGGACTGAGGTAAGTTGCTTTAAATCAACTTATTTTGACCTCAGGAATATGTGCTAAGATTTTGTACAGACCTTTTAGAGACACCCTGTATATATAATACTTTTTCAAAAAGCAGTTTTTTAGATTTTTTTTGTTATTTTTTTAAAAGCTTTCGAAATTTTTACACCGTGCATGATAAATGTTTTAAAACAAGGTATGGCTCATAAATGCTACAAAAATTTCAAGATAGCCAAAAAGTGCCCCCTTCAGCCTTCTCAAATTAACACGCTTGATCCTTCTTCGAATTGCAACAGTGTCGAATGCTAACTTTTTTTTTCAGTTGATTGTTGAAATTCGCAAGAGGATCAGGCTTCTTCATTTAAGGGGGCTGTGGATTAGCTCAAAATGACAGGAGAGAAAAAGCTTTTCTAAACTCCTTTTCTTAAGTAACCTAAATTTTAGATTTATTTTTTACATATCATTTTGTTTCAGATGTTATTGCCCAGAAAACTTTAGAGGCGATCCGTTTGTTCAATGCGAACGTCCCGAATGTACTAAAGACGACGAATGCCCGTACAACTTGGCATGTCGCAATGAACGCTGTGAAGACCCTTGTGGCATTTGTGGCACGGGTGCCATCTGCAATGTCCTTAATCACAGAGCTCAGTGTTCTTGTCCACCAGGTAAGCACAAAATTTTTATAAAATGTGATTATTCTTCAATCAATATTTTAACAAGATCTTTGTTTGAAACTCGTAGACTCGTTTCTTTTCAAGCGTAAACCAATTTACACTTGAAAACGGTTAGAGATACACATTTCTAAGATATGGGTGTTTCTTGAGAAAACGTAAATTTTTAAATATAGTCAGATGAATGTTGACCTGATTTAATGTCCTGTTTTTCATTTTTTAAAGTAATGATAACTTTTACAGTAAATAAATAATGCACAATGAAACAGGTTGATATTATTGGTCTTAGTATAATTTTACTTACAATAACCGATTAGTTATAAAAAAATTATAACGGAGTAGTGTGATAACGGACTGTAAAAAAGAATATTTGTATAAAACCTTAAGGGACAATTCGTCGGAAGGCCCTTTGCCGCAGTACGATTCGTCGCGAGAATTTTTGTTTAATTTTAATTTTAATCTTACCTAACTTATTTTTTATAAATCATAGCTCCGCTGTCCTCTTGTTGAGAGATCAAAATCTGTGTTAAACCTAACCGTGGTCAATTGATCGCAAACATATCCTAACCGGTGTATGTCCTAACTGGTGTCTGACCATCAACATTTTGCAAAAAAATGTCCCCACAAAAAAAGTGCTTTTTCAAATTCATAGTTTTTCAAAAAACTATTTATAAAAAAAAACATTTTTTTTTAACTAATACTTTTTTAAAAAGTACTTTTTAAAACACTAATGTTTTTACACTTTTTTTTAAATAATACTTTTTTAAACAGCAGTTTTTTAAATAAATAGTTTTGCAAAAACTAATTTATTAAAAAAAAAAACAAGAAAAATTAAAACATTTATTTAAAAATATTTTTCAAAACTTATTATATAAATCAGGGTGATTTAAACTGTCCTAGTAAAAAATTAACTACATGTGTTGTTTATCTTACCTATGTAGTGTGATAACAAAGCATACCTTCTGCTGAACCAACTCAGAACTTTTAGGTTTAAAAATTACTTAAAAATAAACCGAAATATATTTGACACTTCTAACTGTTTTGCCCTATTGCCAAGCATATTTTATTCCTGGAAACATGTGACATTATTTGGAATTCAGGTTCACCTGTAATTTATTATCGTTTTTTTTTCTTCGGCTTTTAAGAGTACCCTCAATTCTTGGGAATCTTGGGAATCAATTATGGAAAACCAGAAGTCACTGAATCATGAATATTAGCTCACACTACTACTATAAGTAGTGTGAGCTATGGTGATCCTAATTTTTTCGAGAAAAAAAAAGTTGCTCCGATTTCAAAAAATTTTATATATCTTTGCGTTTCAGATGATTTTGAAACTTTTTTGTTTTGCTGTCTGTCTGTCTGTGTCTGTCTGTATGTCTGTCTGTAACGACCAACCCGCATAACTCAAAAACCGCTTGTCCGATTTTAATGAAATTTGGTACCTAAGTTGGGTCTTGGGCCGTGATGGTCCCATTTAAAAATGAACAAAATCCACCGAACGCAAGCCAAATAAAAGGGTGGGGGTAGATTCCAAAAATTAGAGTTTATGTGAAAATACGGCGTGTGTGATATCAAACGAAAGGTAATTAAGTCTGGAGTTAAAAAAAATGAATTTTAGTTTATTTTTAAAAAAAGGGTGGGGGTAGATGTCAAAAATTAGAGTTTAAGTGAAAATATGGCGTGTGTGATATCAAACGAAAGGTAATTGAGTCTAGAGTTAAACAAAATACAGTTTAGTTTTTTTCTAAAGGGTGGGGGGTAGATTAAAAAAATTTGAGTTTAAGTCAAAACATGGCTTGTGTGGTATCAAACGAAAGGTAATTGAGTCTGGAGTTGAATAAAATATATTTCAGTTTTTGATTATATTAGCTCACACTATAACTATAGTACCTAGTGTGAGCTTAGGTGCCCATAGATTGGCAGAGTATTTTTCTTATATTTTAAAAAAGTATATTCCGACACATTCCCAAAAAAAAGGGCTACTATAATCATTATTGATTGTAATAAATATACAGTGGAAAACACAGAAATCTATTGGGACAGATAACGGAGCATAGCAGTAAATAAGGGTATATACAGGGTGTCCCATAACTTAGGGGCCATAGGTCAACAGGTGATAGAGCAGGTCAGGCCTGATAAAAAAGTTCCTATAATGCATGGGTTAAAACTCTTTCGTTGTCAAGATACAGAGCATCAAAGTTTTTTTAACTTTTTTGATAATAACTTTTTTAAAAAATGCATAAAAAATTTGAAATTGGGTAAAGTCGTGTACTAGAACAAGAGCAATAATTTGAAATGAAAATAATTTTAAAAAAATTATGCGGTAATTTTTTTTTAGAAAAAACTGTTTTTTTGGTATAAACTTTTATGAATGCCATATTAAACGCAATGTTTTTTAAAATAATTTTTATTAATAAAAACAAGTCTCTAGCGGGGCATATTAATAAAATATTATTCATATTTTTTAAAAGAATAAGTAAGTAAAAATCGTTTTTTTTTATAATTATTTTTTACACATTTTTGGAGGTAATTTTGACAGCCTGTATCTCCTCAACTTGTAATTTTATCAAAAAAAGGAATATCACATTTTTGAATCACAATTAGCTAAGTATTCAGCTGGCTGTGACAGATTTAGGCATTTAAAGTATGTAGCTTGTCATACTTTAGACTTTCGCCGTTTTCGATTTCTTTTGCATATGCAGATGCAACGCCTCTAGTAAGAAAACCGATTTTGACTAACGCTTATGATCGAAAATATGTTCTCGGTCCGTATTGATTTCTCTTTTTCAATATTGCAGGATACGAAGGATCTCCACTAGTAGCATGTCGCACAGCCGCCGTGGAAATTCAACCTGAATGTAAAATGGACGCCGACTGCCCAAGCAAGTTGGCGTGCTTGAATAGCCATTGTAAAAACCCATGCTATGAAGCCAAACCCTGTGGCAAGAACGCTGAATGTGTCGTTGTTGACAGTTTGCCACTAAGGACCATGTCTTGCATATGTCCGCCAGGATTTATTGGCGATGCAGATATTTCTTGTTCGCCAGGTAATATTGCAATTATTTTACTTGTAGTTTCATTAACACGTGTTAGACAGCTGCACATTTTTTACAAAGAGCTTACGACACGTCGGTTTTGGTTTAAAAAGACCACTTAGAAAAAAATACGTTATAACAATTACCTAGCTTGTTAAAGTTTTGACAACCTTGACAGTCCTTACGGTAGTGGTTAATAACCACTACCATGAAACGCTCTTATCAGAGTTTTTGGAACACGTTTAAAACTGTCACTTGTAAAAGTCAAAATATTAAAACCTAACCTTTGTTGTTAGCCTTATTTTACACAATAAATGTTTGTCATGTTGGATGGTATCATTTTTAATACAAGTCCCATAAAAAAATTATAAAACAAACAATAAAAAATTAGTACCACTGTAGTAGTGGTTAATTACCATTACGGAATGACATTTCGAAAGTATCAAATAAGCATTCCAAAAACTCCCTATTAGCTATTTAACTACTACTTTTAAACCTACCTTATTTCTTTTTTAAAGTGAGTTATTTTTTTAAAAAGACTTTGACGAATTGTTATCATATGGGTTCAAAAATTGAAAAAAATTGAAACTGCAATAAAGGAAGATAAAAGTAATTCCATGGAGCTTTATGAAGATTTCGCAAACGGCAAGAGGTACATTTTTGTTAAAGGAAATAAAAGTGGCGCTATTTCGAGCCCAATCAGAAGTTGAATGTCAAATTCAATTCTTCAAAAATCACAATTTTTAGTTTTTCCTCGATATTTTAAGAACCCCTGTAAATATTATTAATTTTGAAACAACACCTTTGTTGTACTTGTACATAGCCCAACTTTTTTCTTCTTTAACCAAAATTGTATTTTTTACCATTTTCGAAATCCCCATAAAGTCCCATGTAGATACTTTTATCTTGAACACCGTGTATAAACCAAAAATATTATTAATAAAATAATTTAAAAAAAGTTGTAAATATTTTGTTCATGTAAATACATAAAATATTTATTGTTATCACTACTTTTTAACTAATTTTGTTTGTTTTTTTATTTTAGGTTATTTAATAATTAAATATTTTATTTTAGCCGTCCTTATTTAATCCTTATTTTACAGCAACACTAGATATTTTTTATGTGTTATGCCGCTATATTTTGAAGTTGCACACTCAACTTAACATGGTTTTACTTTGTAAATTGATATGTTTGAAAAATTTGTCATAGTTTATTAACAAACTACAGGGTGACCCGCAAACGTCATTAAACGCTCCTACCAGAGATTCCTTAGACCAAAATAAGTCGATTTAAATCCACTTACTTTAGTCCAAAATTGCTCCGTTTACGAGATACAGGGGTTGAAGTAAAAAAATAAAAATCGAATTATTTAAATTTTATGAACATTCTTTAATGTATATTACTTTCAAAATTGGTACCCGGGGATTTTTTGGGATGCGAACTCCGAACATGGACATCTTTTAACTGCACTTCCGATGGTTTAACATGATTACTCAGTGCATTTTTTAAAGTTTTTTGTTAAGGAAATGATAAACTAACTATTTCAAAGCAAAAAAAGGGACTTTTGTTAAAATCCTTTAAAGAAAACCGTTTTGAAAATATTTCGGTATTTAATGTTCGATACCGCTTCGGAATAATCAAATTAATTTTAATTAAAAAAATTAAATTATAAAAAATATTAAATTAACAGTATTTTAAAATATTCTATTTGATACTTTTAATTCACTGACCAAATTTCATCCTAAAATGGTAACAAATTTTTTTTTTCAAAATTATTTCAATGTTTTGGTGCGGGATCAAACACTAAAAACCGAAATATCATAAAAGCGGCTTACTTTATCGGATTTTAACAAAAGTACCTTTTTAGCTTAAAATTATCTAGGAAATTACCTTTTTAACAAAAAATGTAAGAAACTATACTGAGAAAAAAGTTATAGTGATTTTAAACCATCTGAAGTGCAGTGTGAAGCGCTCTCTAACGGTCACAGTGAGTATATGGAAATATTCGGATAACACGCCCCAAAAAACCTTTGGGTACCAATTTTGAAAGTAATACGTTAAAAAAATTTCATATTTTAGAAAATCGATTTTTATTTTTTAACTTTAACACTATCTCGGAAACGGAGCAATTTTGGACGAAGGTAAGTTAACTTAAATCGACTTATTTTAATCTAGAAAAACTCTGTTAGGAGTGTGTAAAGACTTTTTTGGGCCACTCTCTATATTTGAAAACTTTTGTTTTTATTTTTATCGCTCTCTTTGGTTTTAGTAAAAGTAACAAATACATTAAAATTTAATAATAAGTTGAGCTTGTAACTTCTATAAAATTTGTCAAATTTCTAATTTCGTCATACCTGTTTTAGTGCCTCAACAAGAACCGGGTTGTAAGAGTAATAACGAATGCCCTAGCACTGAAACTTGCATAAATCGACAATGCGTCAACCCTTGCACGACTGGAAACCCTTGTGCCAACAACGCAGAATGTTTGGCTGTTAACCATAAAGCTCAGTGTCGATGCCCGGTTGGTTTGCTCGGTGATCCATTCGTAAGATGTTACAGCGAAGCTCCTAAAACCGAACCAGAGTGTAGAGCGGATTCCGAATGTTCGAATGACAAGTCATGCATTAACCAACGTTGTCAGAACCCATGCGATTTAAGCAATCCTTGTGGAAGTCAAGCCATCTGTCAGACCAGGCTTCATAGACCGATTTGCACATGTCCTGACAATTGGGTTGGAAATCCAGAAATTGCCTGTTATAAACGTAAGTTTTTAAGTTATGAAATTGACCAGGTGCAGATACCTATTAAAAAGGCAAAAAAGGGAAAAAACGATGAAAGTCAATGGACCATGATTTCAAAAAAACTCAAATTTTAGTGTAGATTTTCATCATTCTTGTCCAGTTAAATACATTTTCAAGCCTTTATAACTCGTGACTATCAGCATTTTTCCTCGTTTTGGGATGATATAGTAAAATATATGTATGAAGCACGGCTACATATACCGGGTGGACCAAAAAAAAAACGGATTTTTTTTTCATTATAACTTTTGAACTATACAATCGATTTTAATGGGACGAAATGCACTTGGCAGAGAATTAATCAGAGTTTCGACTGAATGTATTTTTTTGTCCACCATCTCAAAATCCAAGATGGCGGATGAAATTAAAATGTACCCTTCAAAGATGCTCGTTAATTCTCGAGTTGCGAACATGTCTTAATTATTTTTTTAAATTAGTAAAAAAGCTGCATTCTTGCCACGCACAACAAGGTTCGAATTAGCAAAATCGGTTCAGTGGTTCTAAAAAAAAATATTTTTGTTTTAACCATTGTTTTTCATATTATACGATTGATGAGAATTGATGGTTTTTTAAAGATTATGATCAAAATTTATTATTATCTTAAATTTTAAGATGGTGGACAGAATCATATTTGATTTTTCAAAATGGCGTGTTTAGTCTTATTTCATTAAAATGTTTTAGCTTTTTTTTTAATTTGTAAAAAAGCACTACTCTTTCCAATTTATTCAAAACTCTGATTAATTCTCTGCCAAGTTATAATGAAAAAAAATTGTCCGGTTTTTTTTGACCCACCCGGTGGATTTTTTTGGCCCACCTGGTACTTTATTTTTGACCTAAAATGGACTTACATCGTTCTTTACCCTGGCTCTTGAATGAGTAACTTCATGAAAACTACTAAAAATCAAAATATATATTGCAGCCAACAGCAAAAATTAATAAACTCAGTCCGAGTTATTAGGGCGAAATGGGGTGAAAGTTATGAATAGTTTTTCACGGTTTTCAGCGAAACTAGACCTTCTATCGAAATAAGTTGAATAGAAAAATTAAAGGTACTAAAAAGGTCTACAACTTTTGTTTCAACTATTGTTTTACAATGGTGGGTGTGCTTTCGGGCGTCGTCGTTGGAAATTCGTTCTCGACGTTTCGCCATCTCGAGTGGATGGCATCTTCAGGAGATGTTGACTGTCGGCTTCTCGAAGACTGGTGGTTAGTCTGTCGCGGGCGCAGGTTATATACGCTATGGTGGGCGGGGCGTATATCAGAGCTGGTCGGTGATTGGTCACTTTCCCGAGATTCAGTTTTGTTTTTGTAAGCGAGCCGTTTAGTGTGTTTATGAACCGGTGCCCATGTTCTGTTAATTTTAAGAGTTTCTTCAGATCTGTTAAAGTTCTGCTGGTGTTTATGAATTTCGATTTCTTCTCTATAGAGTCTTGAATAGTATGAAGAGGAGGCGCAGAGAACTTGTTTGTCCTCGAATTTTATTCGGTGGTCTTCATTGTTTAGTGTGTGGTCTGCAACTGCGGATTTTTCCGTATGTCCGAGTCGACAGTTGGCTTTGTGTTCTTTGATTCTTGTGTTTACGGACCGTTTGGTTGTTCCGATGTAGACACTTCCACAGGTACAGGGAATGCGGTATACCCCCGAAGAACTTAGTGGGTTCCTTATATCCTTCGCAGATCTGAGGTGGTTCTCGATCTTCTTAGATGGCTTGAAGATCGTTTTTATGTTGTGTTTTCCCAGAATAAGAAATTCATTAATTTCTCAACCACATTAACAGCATACACCCCAGTATACAATTTACAATGGAAACAGAGAACAACAGAGAATTAGCCTTCCTTGACGTACTAGTAACGAGGAAAGAGGGACGGCTAGGACATACCGTATACAGAAAACCTACTCACACAGACCGCTACCTAAACAACACATCTAACCACCACCCGTGCCAACGAAAAGGGGTAATAAGAACATTGGTAGAGAGGGCGAAATGAATCTGCGAACCAGAACATCTAGACAAAGAATTAAACCATCTTAAAAACGCCCTCGTAGCAAATGGATACACTCAAAGCGACATAGATAAATGTATACGACCAAAGCCGAGCACTAGAAGTAACAGTAGCGGTGGACCGAGCAGCCGCGAAGTTACTTCAAGAGCCTTTCTGCCCTACATCCCTAGAGTGACAGATAGGATCGGACGTATTCTGGGAAAACACAACATAAAAACGATCTTCAAGCCATCTAAGAAGATCGAGAACCACCTCAGATCTGCGAAGGATATAAGGAACCCACTAAGTTCTTCGGGGGTATACCGCATTCCCTGTACCTGTGGAAGTGTCTACATCGGAACAACCAAACGGTCCGTAAACACAAGAATCAAAGAACACAAAGCCAACTGTCGACTCGGACATACGGAAAAATCCGCAGTTGCAGACCACACACTAAACAATGAAGACCACCGAATAAAATTCAAAGACACACAAGTTCTCTGCGCCTCCTCTTCATACTCTCCAAGACTCTATAGAGAAGCAATCGAAATTCATAAACACCAGCAGAACTTCAACTAATCTGAAGAAACTCTTAAAATTAACAGAACATGGGTACCGGTTCTTAAACACACTAAACGGCTCGCTTACAAAAACAAAACTGAATCTCGGGAAAGTGACCAATCACCGACCAGCTCTGATATACGCCCCGCCCACCATAGCGTATATAACCTGCGCCCGCGACAGGCTAACCACCAGTCGTCGAGAAGCCGACAAACAGTCAACATCTCCTGAAGATGCCATCCACTCGAGATGGCGAAACGTCGAGAACGAATTTCCAACGACGACGGCCGAACAGCCCGAAATTTGTATTTTTTTACATAAACTAAAATGTTTCGAAAAAAATCCAAAAAACCAGTTTTTTATTTTTGTTTTTTTTTTTGACAAAATTTGGTGAGAACACACCTATTTGTGTCTGTAACATATTGTCATTTTTTTAAATCAATATATTTGTTTTTACATTTTCTTTTGATTTCAATGGTGTAAAAAAATAGGCTTACTATAGAAATACTTTGCCAATTTATGGGCACCCAAGCTTACACGATTAATGTATAATATGTTTTTTACACATTTTGGTCCGCAAAAATGACCTCTTATCCGTCACCCGGGGACGCGTCTGATTGGAGATTCCCCTCCCCCCCAGTGTAACACCACTGAAGAAAAGAAACTTCATATAGTACCTTTAATATAGTACCACATAAGTAATATTTTTATCAAAACTCGAATTTTTGAAATATACCTCATCCCCATTTTTCGGCTTGTGTCCGGTGGATTTTATTAATTTTTAGCTCACATTACAGCTATACGATAGTAGTATGAGCTATGGTGATCCTAATTTTTTCGAGAAAAAAAAAGTTGCTCTGATTTTAAATTTGTTTATAGATCTTTGCGTTTCAGATGATTTTGAAACTTTTTTGTCGCTCTGTCTGTCTGTAACGACCAATGCGCATAACTCAAAAATCGCTTACCCGATTTGAATGAAATTTGGTACCTAGGCTGGGTCTTGAGATGGTCCCATTCAAAACTGAACAAAATCCACCGAACAAAAGCCAAATAAAAGGGTGGGGGTAGATTTCAAAAATTAGAGTTTATGTGAAAATATGGCTTGTGCGATATCAAACGAAAGGTAATTGAGTATGGAGTTAAAAAAATACATTTTAATTTAAAAAAAGGGTGGGGGTAGATTCCAAAAATTAGAGTTTACGGGAAAATATGGCGTGTGTAATATTAAACGAAAGGTAATTGAGTATGGAGTTAAACAAAATATATTTGTTTCTTTTTAAAAAAGTAGATTTCAAAAATTACAGTTTAAGTCAAAACATGGCTTGTATGGTATCAAACGAAAGGTAATTAAATCTGGAGTTGAATAAAATATATTTCAGTTTTTAGTTAGATTGTCTCACACGTATATTGGCAGAGTATTTAACTGGACCATCTAGACCGAAAACCGAACCTAAGTACCAAATTATGCATGTTAGTCGGTACAGACAAAAAGACAGACGGCGCGACAAAAAAGGTTAAAAAACATCGGAAACGAAATGATATATAAACATTTTTGAAATCGGAGCAACTTTTTTTCTTATTTTTGACACGATCACCATAGCTAACACTACTATAGTTATAGTATATGTGTGGGCTAAAATTTGTCAGGAAATAACGAAAAAGTGACATGGTGAAAATAAAAAATAGAACAGACGAGATGGATATTGATTTAAAATATATTTTATTAGCTCACACATATACTATACTATAGTAGTGTGAGCTATAGTGATCCTAATTTTTTCGAGAAAAAAAAAGTTGCTCCGATTTCAAAAATTTTTATATATCTTTGCGTTTCAGATGATTTTGAAACTTTTTTGTTGTGTTGTCTGTCTGTATGTCTGTCTGTAACGACCAACGCGCATAACTCAAAAACCGCCTGGCCGATTTTAATGAAATTTGGTACCTAAGCTGGGTTTTGGCTCGAGATGGTCCCATTTAAAAATGATCAAAATCCACCAAACACAAGCCAAATAAAAGGGTGGAGGTAGATTTCAAAAATTAAGTTTATGTAAAAATATGGCGTGTGTGATATCAAACGAAAGGTAATTGAGTCTGGAGTTAAACAAAATACATTTTAGTTTATTTAACAAAAAAAGGGTGGGGGTAAATTTAAAAAATTAGAATTTATGTGAAATTATGGCGTGTGTGATATCAAACGAAAGGTAATTGAGTCTGGAGTTAAACAAAATACATTTTATTTTATTTTTTTAAAGTGGGGGTAGATTTTACAAATTTGAATTTAAGTAATAACGTGGCTTGTGTAGTATCAAACGACAGGTAATTGAGTCTAGAGTTGAATAAAATATATTTCAGTTTTTAGTTATATTAGCTCACACGTACACTATAAATATAGTATCTAGTGTGAGCTTAAGTATTTTTCTATTTTTTAAACTGCTTATATTTTTCCTGCCAAATTTTTCGATAGTGGTGTTTTATTTTTTTTACACTATATAAGTAGACGTTTCAGCAAAAAAATGGCATCTTTAAAAAAACTGATTTAAGCTTGGGCGTTTTTGGGTGAAAATAGAACCTTATTTTAGGTTTTAAATCAAAATTAAATTAAAAGATAAAAATCAAAAAAATAAAAGCCAATTTTTCTGTAAAAAGAGATTTATACCATAGTTGTAGAGCTTTTTATTACGTATAACTTTTTGTATTTCACTTTTTTAAGAGCAGATTTAGTTTCGCTAAAAACCGGAAAAACCATTATCTCTAAAAGTTCATCCCATTTCACCAATTTTATTTTCCTAATGGCTGCGATAGATTTTCTTTAATCTCCAACAGTGTTCTTTAAGCGAAAACAAAAAATATATTACGAAATTTCCACGCTTCCTGGAAAACCAGGAATTTATCAAAATAGTTTGCTACCCAATGTTAAAAGTTTCAAAATACTAGAGAACAGAAATAAATTAAATTTTTAAAAAACTGAAAAAACTTCCATATTTATAACATTTTATTTTTCTTCAAAATTAAGTATTTTAAATGTCATTAAATTTAAAAGAATGTATTCAACACCTAGAAAAAATAAATGAAATTTTTGCTGTAAATAAAAAACTTGAATTTTCCAATTAGTATTATACTTTGTCTTTTTAGCTGAATGCACATCGAACGACGACTGTCCATTCGACAAAGCGTGCATTAACAAAAACTGTTTGAATCCATGTCTATCAACATCCTGTGGACAAGGTGCTGAATGTGTAGCACAAAATCATAATGCTCTATGCCTCTGTCCAGCTGGCACTCAAGGAAATCCGCTTCTGTCCTGCATCACTGGAATTTGCCACTACAACGAAGATTGCGCTGATCATGAAGCTTGCGACCGACAGAACCGAGTGTGCAAACCAGTTTGTAATGTGGATACATGCGCAAGAAGCGCTACTTGTGTTGGCAAACATCATCAACCGCAGTGCTCTTGTCCTGCTGGAACAACTGGAAATCCTTTCATCGAATGCAGAGCTCCAGTAGTTGAACCCGTCTGCATTTCTGACGCAGACTGTCCTTCGAGATTAGCTTGCATCAAAGAATTGTGTGTCAACCCATGCAGCTTAGGAGACGCTTGTTCCCGCGACCAAGAATGTCGCGTTGCAGATACTCTTCCTCTTCGTACCATTATGTGTGTCTGCCCACCTGACACAATAGTCGACAGCTCAGGAAAATGCAAAGCCATAGTCTATGAACAACCGCAGTGTCGTGTGAATGAAGATTGCGCAGATAACGACAAATGCTTCAGAGGGTCTTGCGTTGACGCTTGCTCTCTGGATAAATGTGGCATCAATGCCATTTGTAACGCGAAAAATCATCACTCAACCTGCACGTGCGCACCTGGGTATACTGGTAATCCAAGATTGGAATGTTCGAACATACCAAAGCAAGCTGTGCCTATATATCCTCCGGAATGTTCTGTGGACTCTGATTGTCCCTTGGACAAATCTTGCAGAAACGAAAGATGCGTGAATCCATGCAGAGAAGGAAGACCATGCTCACCAAATGCATTCTGTTCTGTTAATCGCCATCAACCGGTGTGCAAGTGCCCTGAAGGCTATGAAGGCAACCCCAAAGTCAACTGTATTCCACGTAAGTTTAATTTTTTTAAACGTTTTTCTGAATATTTCACTCATGCATTGTTCAGAGAGGTAAAGGTAGCTCGAGGACGCGTTTCGACCTCATTCAGCCCGAGCATAACCTTTACCTCTGAGGACTTGCCCGTAAAACTTTTTTTTACTTGATTTTTTCGCAATTGGCCTGTTAATAAATTTTGACCCATTCTACTTTGTTATAAGGATGATTCTACCAAAAGTGAGCTATAGGGATATCATTTTTGGTCATTGCCTTTCAAATCAAATCAAATCAAATTATGCTTTATTGTCAAAAAAGTAGAGTTTTACAGACAAAGCAAAAAATGGTCCTTAATTGTAAATATAAGATAAACACTTGCTTACAAGTCTAAGTTGAGGTACAGAATAGTCATTTAAAATAGTGTAACAGTCTATAAATTTCGCGATATATATATTTTTTTTTTAAATATTTCTCCTATGCAAATATGCTCTCTTTCCACCTATCACACCTATTCACTTACTATTATCGAAATACAACGAAATTCTTTGACCATTAAATTAAAATATGTTAAAATATGTTAAAACATGTTAAAATATCTTAAAATACGTAAAAACATGTTAAAATATGTCAAATCATGTTAAAATATGTTAAAACGTCAAAATATGTTAAAAATAAAATATGTTAAAGTTAGATATAAAACACAAGTAACAACAAACAGAACAATCTGATACATACACAAGTAAAATAAAAAAATTTAAATGTTTAAATATATTTGTCAATTATCCTATAACTGGTCCTCGAAAAATTCATTAAGACTATAATATGCCTTCTCCAATAGCAAATCTTTTACCTTAACCCTAAATATTTTTTCCGAGTGAATGCTTTTCAGTCTATTTGGAAGCTTATTAAAAATTTTAATACTGCGGTAGATTATCGAGTTTTGGGTTAATATAACAGTACAGCACAGTAAATAATTTTGTTTTGTTAAATTTATGTAACTAATTAGGTGTAAGCTAAGAAACATTCATTTTCCCAAATTTTAGGAATTATTGCATAAAAATGCCAGAGGAAAGAGTACCAGAGGAATGAGTTTTTTAATGGTTTTCCAATTTAAATCAAAAACTATTTAGACTACTTAACTTAAGTTTTATATAAACAAAGTTCCTATACTTATAATTTTAAAACAATCAACAAAAAAATTCGGTCGAATATTTACTTACCAGAGGAATGATAATTGAAGCGTTCTTTTTTGATTTCTCCGAAAAAAACTAATTTTCTGCCTAAAATAAAAAGATCTATAACTTAAACCAAACTAAAGTTGACATTATCTGTCAAAACTTGTCATCCTCACAAGTAAATTAGATATCCAGGGCCGTCTCTTTCTCTAGAAATTAACCGGTGGTATTCACAAATATTATGTTATTAAAAATGGAGCACGTTTAAAATTGTAAAATTTTCCGGGAAGATGTAAACTCGGATTTTCAAAAATATGACTGCAATCTTAAGTTTTATCAATTTTTTGATCAATAGTTAAGACTATGTTAAATATTATTTATTAGGATATTTTTTTCAATCTGAGTTTTTAATATTTGGTTTGGGACTACACCAGAGGAATGAGGTATTTGCTTTGTAATAAAAAAAATTATAAACTTGCAATTTTTTTTATACATTAAACTCAAATGCTCCATAAAGAAAACATTTCGTTTTAAATCTTATAACTAAAACTATGCTTCATTTGCAGTCTGTGTTTGAAAAATATGCATTCCCACTCCACAGCACCATTTTTGTAGAATCATCCATAAGATTATACACAGAAGAAACTTCAAAGTCAACAAATCTCAAGTTTTTTGACGTTCTAAATTAATTCAATCAATATGACAGCATAAGAAATTGGCGTAAATCTAATACGAAATATAAACAAAATACGTAAAAATAAACAGAAAAGTGTCCGAATACAATTTTTTTATTCGACAAATATTCAAATTTTAAAAAAGGTATTATTGTCATTCTTAAAAATTAACCGGATAATTTTTATTCAAGCTAATTGTCTGTTTTCACTCGTTCTTCTTTATTAACACCAAGCTTTTATATAAATTGTCGGTAATTTTAAAGCACTGGTATTACCACAGAAAACACAAAAACAGTGATAATACCTAGACACACGATCGCCAGCGTTAGTTTTTTCCTAGCCTTAAAGGTTTGGTTTAATATTACAAAATCAGTTATAGAATTTCTTCCGACCTTCAAGTTAACAAAGAGTGTGACACAAAATTTTCAAAATCATATGAACCGCAAAGATATATAATAATAGTTTAGTTGAAATCGGAGGAACTTTTTTTTCTAATTTTTGACATGATCATTATAGCTCGCACTACTTATAGTATACCTGACAAAATCAAGTAAAACTGACAAAATCTTAGTCTTGTATCATGCTCACCTCCCCTAAACTAGCATTGGTATTCTAGTGTGTCTCACTCTTTAAGTAACTTACGTATTTTTGTTTCAGCGTTCGGGCTAGCTGTAGGCTGCTCTTCAAATTCCGACTGTCCAAAGAGTGAATCATGTATCAACCGACTTTGTCTTAATCCATGCAACTGTGGACCAAATGCCGACTGTAAAGTTACCAACCATTATCCTATTTGTTACTGCCAACCCGGATATTCAGGCAACCCACAAACTGGATGCATCAAACGTAAGTAGAAAAGTACTCCCAATACATCGAGAAAACCTACTTTACTTAACTGTACTTAATATTAAAAAATTCTTAACTTACAGAAACGTTGATACAGTATAGATTACATTATTTTATAGTAGAGTAAGTTTGTAAATAAATTGGTATATATTTTTTAAAATCACAAACTTTTATAAAATGCACTAAAAATTTAAACAATAATTTTCTAACATTCTAATATTATCATAATAATAAAAGCGATGGCCGACTGATGGAAATTTTGACGATGTTAGCACGATAAGATATCCGTATCAATTAAATATCACTATTTGCAAGAATCAATTAAGCAGAAAAATGCAGAGGTACCAAACCCACCCAACCCAACCCAAGATACCCCAGCATTTCTCTGACAATGGCATAACATTGCGGCACATCAAACATATCTTTGATGACCTGCTATGTTGAATATTCTTTAAGTGTTTAGATAACAAATTTAGATTAACTTATGCTTTGATTTGCGGCCATCGCTTTTATTATTATGATAATATTAGAATGTTAAAAAAATTATTGTTTAATTTTTAGTGCATTTTATAAAAGTTTGTGATTTAAAAAAAAAATTACCAATTTATTTTCTACTTTTTAGTCTCAGCTATCTACTCTATTAAATGAAAATATTTGTTCAATAACAGAAGAGAAGAGTTTATTCTAGATTGTATTGAAATCGCTGATCGTGAGTTGTTTGGAAACTCATTTTTCTATTGGGGGAAGGAGAGGGTAGGATTTTACGGACCTTTATGCATATACCAAATTTTATAAAAGTAATTTCAAGTGAAGTGTGTCAAAAACGCATTTTTTATGGAAGGGGGTAGGGGTGGGAGGACATTTTTTCATTATTGTTGTATTGTCATCGGGCCACTATATGTATACAAAATTTCATCCAAATCGGATAATGGGAAGTGAGTCAAAAACGCATTTTTCTATAGATGGGGGTGGGGATAGGAGTGGTAGGGTATTTTTTCAATGTTGTATTGTCATCGGACCACTATATGTATACCAAATTTCATCCAAATCGGATAATGGGAAGTGTGTCAAAAACTCATTTTTCTATGAAAGGGGGTGGGTGTAGGGGTGGGAGGATATTTTTTTCTTAATATTGTATTGTCATCGGACCACTATGTGTATACCAAATTTTATCCAAATCGGATAACGGGAAGTGTGTCAAAAACACATTTTTCTATAGAAGGGGTGGGGGTAGGTAGGTAGGGGCTTCAAAAGATTTGATAGATAGTTAGTTAGACAGAACATCTGAAGCTAAATAAAAGCTTGTAAAAAAGAGATGCAAAAAGGGTATATTTTTTATATACCCAAAGCTAAAGTTTCTTTTGGGGATCCCCTATTTTCCGGCTTCAGAATCCAAAATGGTGGCTAAATTCCAGATCGATATTAACGGAGATAATATTGACTAAAATATGGTCAATCACCCGGTACGTGACATATGTAATTTTTTTTTACATTTTTATAAAATCTGTCTGGGTTTTTTCGTTAATTTCCGAAAAAACACTTGCTTTTTCTATACTTTTTCCGCCGCTATCTTTAATCCTTTGTAGTTTTTTTGTACATTATAATTTAAAACAAGCTTGGAGTAATATGAAATTACATTTTTTGGTAAAAAACTTTACCAAACCAAAGAAATACTGTTGTTTTTATATTTTGAACGTCGCCATCTTGGATTGTATTAGACATGTCATTTAGTATGGAATTTTTAAAATCAGCGACCCTTATTAGGACATTTTTTCATTATTGTTGTATTGTCATCGGGCCACTATATGTATACAAAATTTCATCCAAATCGGATAATGGGAAGTGAGTCAAAAACGCATTTTTCTATAGATGGGGGTGGGGATAGGAGTGGTAGGGTATTTTTTCAATGTTGTATTGTCATCGGACCACTATATGTATACCAAATTTCATCCAAATCGGATAATGGGAAGTGTGTCAAAAACTCATTTTTCTATGAAAGGGGGTGGGTGTAGGGGTGGGAGGATATTTTTTTCTTAATATTGTATTGCCATCGGACCACTATGTGTATACCAAATTTTATCCAAATCGGATAACGGGAAGTGTGTCAAAAACACATTTTTCTATAGAAGGGGTGGGGGTAGGTAGGTAGGGGCTTCAAAAGATTTGATAGATAGTTAGTTAGACAGAACATCTGAAGCTAAATAAAAGCTTGTAAAAAAGAGATGCAAAAAGGGTATATTTTTTATATACCCAAAGCTAAATTTTCTTTTGGGGATCCCCTATTTTCCGGCTTCAGAATCCAAAATGGTGGCTAAATTCCAGATCGATATTAACGGAGATAATATTGACTAAAATATGGTCAATCACCCGGTACGTGACATATGTATTTTTTTTTTACATTTTTATAAAATCTGTCTGGGTTTTTTCGTTAATTTCCGAAAAAACACTTGCTTTTTCTATACTTTTTCCGCCGCTATCTTTAATCCTTTGTAGTTTTTTTGTACATTATAATTTAAAACAAGCTTGGAGTAATATGAAATTACATTTTTTGGTAAAAAAATTTACCAAACCAAAGAAATACTGTTGTTTTTATATTTTGAACGTCGCCATCTTGGATTGTATTAGACATGTCATTTAGTATGGAATTTTTAAAATCAGCGATCCTTATTTAGGATAAATTGAAATACTACACGGCAACACTAGTTCTCTTAAACAAGAATGAAAAAATAACTTTTTTATCTAAACTTCGTAATTGTAGTCAAATTGTAACTTTTTATAAATACTTACACAAGTTGTGTTACTCTTGATAAACTCTAGAAGGTCTATAAGTTATGAAGGTCTTTTTTATTTTTGACATATTAAGCGTCATCTTTGTGTCGGTTAGGGAACTTAATTTTTATTTTTAGTAAGTTTAGTGAACTAGTTAATAGCTTTAATAGGAGGCTTTAAAGATAAATATAGGAAAAAAATTAAAGAAATATTGAGGAAAAAATAATTTTCCGAAATATAGCTGCTATTAAATGTTGAAGGTTTGAAGAGATGTATTTAAAAATAAAAACTCATGTGAATATTATACTGAAAGCTAGACAAATATAAAATA
Source organism: Aspidapion aeneum (assembly GCA_963576565.1). Lineage (NCBI taxonomy): Eukaryota > Metazoa > Arthropoda > Insecta > Coleoptera > Brentidae > Aspidapion > Aspidapion aeneum. The sequence goes on from OY755042.1 coordinate 15,459,674, forward strand.
AATACCATTTTGCTAAAAGCGTACTACTAACAGATGCTATTTTGTTTTGAAATGTCAAATTTTTTTACAGTTTTAAATTGAGTAGGTCTCGCTTAAAGTAAATCCATTAAAATTAATTTCATTTCTCCTAAATCTGCAGGAAATTCTTTTTTTTCTTAACTTTTGCAGCTGCCATCTTGGATTCTGAAGTTGGAAAATCGGGGATCCTCGAATAAAAATTTAGCTTTGGGTGTTAGGTACCTTGCCTTTTGCAGCTTTTTCTTAAAATACGCTTCAAATTTACTCAACTATTAATCAAGACGATTTTTTATCTGTTTTTTTTTCTTTTCGAAATTTAAAAGTCATATCTGTATTTAGGTAAAAAAATGAGGTTAGGTTTGGTTTAGAATTAAAAGTAACCAACTGGGAAGAGTGGAGACATTAAATTATTTTCGTACAATCACCACCCATTTAGATTAGGTTAGGCTGTTACTAAAATTAATTTAAAATTATTAAAGTGGTATGTACACACATTTTTTTGTTGGATTATTGATTCTCGAAGTTTATTTTATTCCTTCAATTATGTGTTTTTCTATTGTGTTTAATGTAGTTTTCGTATGAAGGATTTACATTTTTGTATTTGCGAACCAACTCGCGCTCTGCTTAAATACAACTGAGATTTATTTATACTTAGTTATTTGCAAATAAAATATTTTAAAAATAATTTTACTTTCAAACATAAAACAAACCAGTCTGTTTTAGCTTAGTCATTTAAACCCATATATTTGCAGTACTTAGCAAATACTATACTATTTCTATGCTTTTTTTTTAGTGGGCTGCCAATCAGACAATGAATGCCCAGATGACAAACAATGCTACAACCAGCAATGTGTTAACCCTTGTATTCTAGATGACCCGTGTGCAATTAGTGCCGAATGTTATGGAAGCAATCACAGAGCACTATGCAGGTGTCCTCCAGGTTTAGAAGGCGATCCATTTAGACGATGTGAAGCAGTTGAATGCCACGTCAACAACGATTGTCCAAATGATAAGGCCTGCTTAAACAATCGTTGTGTAAATCCTTGCTCTAGCACTGCAAATCCACCTTGCGCGCCCAATGCCGAATGTCATGCTCAAAACCATGGAGCAAGTTGCATTTGCCCACCTGAACTACCCGAGGGCAATGCGTTGTCTTACTGTAAGCCACCAGTCAAAGCAGAGGGAATACCAATATGTGTACTGGATTCTGACTGTCCACCATCTTTAGCTTGTATTAACAATCAGTGTGTTAATCCATGTTACACAATAACCCCATGCCATCCATCGGCTAAGTGTACTGTTATTGATACAGTACCTGTCAGAACAATGGCCTGTACATGTCCCGAAGGATGGGTTCCTAATGATAACGGCGAATGTCATGCTATTTTAATATCCATTCCACCTGGTTGTGCTAAAGATGATGATTGCCCTGACAACGAAGCCTGCATCAATAGAGTTTGCAGAAACCCATGCGATTGTGGAGTTAACGCTGAATGTAGAATTAAAAATCACCGACCTATTTGTTCTTGCAGAGAAGGTTTTGAGGGCAATCCAAATATCGCCTGTCAAGTTCTAGGATGCAGAAGTGACTCAGAGTGCGAATCTGGAAAAGCTTGCGTAAATGGCCATTGTATTAATCCATGTTTAATAAAGGATCCATGTGGTATTAACGCAGAATGTTTTGCTAACCGCAACAGAGCTGAATGTCGTTGTTTAAGCGGATATAGAGGAAACCCATGGGAAAGATGCAACGTTGTTGAATGTACAGCTAACAGCGATTGTCCAGATGACCGGCAATGTATTAATTCTCAGTGTATCAATCCTTGCCTTTATGAGAACCCATGTTCTTTGCGTGCAGAGTGCAAAGTTCATAATCACATTTCACTGTGCAGATGCCCAGTTGGAATGATCGGAAACCCATACGTTGACTGCAAACCAGAACCACAACCAGAGTGTCGATCAGACGGCGATTGTCCTTCGCAAAGAGCATGTATTAACAGCATTTGCCAAAATCCTTGCACTGCACTTCAACCATGCAGCAATTCTGCTGAATGTAAAGTGTTTGATTCACTTCCTGTAAGAACAATGATTTGCGAATGTCCACCAGGTTATTTAAGTAGCGGCAGTGGAACGTGCAAGCCAATTCCTGAACTTAAAATTGTCGGAACATGTCGCAGCGATAGTGAATGTCCATCAGAACGCGCCTGCTTTAACGGAATTTGCAAGAACCCTTGTAATTGTGGTGTCAACGCTGAATGTATTATTAAAGACCACAGACCCATCTGCTCTTGCAGAACAGGTTTCGATGGAAACCCAGAACTGGAATGTAGAGCTTTGGGATGCCGTAGTGATGACGAATGTTCTGGAACACATTCTTGCATTAACAGACAATGCGTACCGGTCTGTCCTGCTTCATGCGGTGATCAAGCCGTCTGTTATGGAATTAATCATCGACCTATCTGCGATTGTCCTCCTGGTCTAGTAGGAAACCCCAACATTGCCTGCGTTTTAGTTGCTGGATGTAAAGCAGATTCCGAATGTCCAAGCGACAAAGCCTGTATTAATGGTAAATGCGACAATCCATGCATAACAGCAAATCCATGCCAAGCTCCAGCGGAATGTAAATTATTCAGTCACATTGCGGAATGCATTTGCCCACCAGATACTGTCAGCGATGGCAAGTTGGGTTGTATGAAGATCGAAAAGGAATGCAGATGGGATGGAGACTGTCCAACTCAACAGGCTTGTATTGGCGAAACATGTATAAAACCTTGCAAAGCAGCCGAACCATGTGGAATCAATGCCGAATGCACTGTTCTCAACACCGAACCAGTACGAACCATGATTTGCGAATGCTTGCCAGGATATTCAGGAAATGCAGTAGTTCGTTGTGACCGACGTAAGTAATCTTACACATTATAGCCTTTTTCCATGAAGTTTAGATTATTTCATGACCAGCATTTTTAGTGGGGAGGATATTTTTAAAGATATATGGATTTAGTACTACTATGTCGGTTTAGAACGTTTTTCTACGTTTTCTGACGCATATTCACTACCTTCTTCCATCCTGACATCGACCTTTGGATTGACTCTTGCCATTCCAGTTTACGACGCCCTATTCTTCTGCTCTCTATTGGTTGCCATTCGACCTGCTAAATATTTCGTCATTTATCCGTTGTACATGGCCGTACCATATTAATTGTCTTTTTTTATACTTTCCTCGATTTCCATTCTTTTATGGTCTCATTTTTTATATGATCTCTTTTAGATTTTCTCATTGGTCTTCTTATTGCTTCCATTTTGACACTTTCCAGTTTTGTTTTGTGTTTTTCTCTTACGCGAAAAGTCTATTTGCGATATTTATTTTAAAAAGAGTTGGAGCTGCCTTAATCCTTTCGTTACCGGTAATTTTTTTTTTTTAGATTTTGACCCTTTGTATAATACGTTTATCGCTTTTACGTATGTATGATTGGTTTGATTTGCTCTTACACTGTCCATAATTTTTTTACTTTTCTACTTGAACGGTATCATATGGGGGGGAAAGCCACCTGGCAAGCTGTTAACTTTTTGTCTAATAAATCAACTCAAAAGAACATTCTCCAAAACTGTGATGTATCTTTAAAAAATACCACAACCTTTCTCAATAAAGTTAATGAACATCTTATAAACTCCTGTCCTTCTCAATGTAGTAGCGATGCCAATAACATAAATATTCCCGAATGTGATTTTACCTTTCAGTTTCTACCAACTACACCAGAAGAAGTATTCCATACCATCAGGACACTGAAAAATAAAACATCAGTCGGATATGATGACATACCTGTGTCTCTGCTTAAAATATGCGCAGAAAGCATTACTACCCCTATTGCACACATATTAAATCTTTGTTTTAGAGATGGCATCTATCCAGACAAACTAAAATTTTCTGATATAAAGGCAATCTATAAAAAGGGAGACAAAACTTGTTTCAAAAACTATAGACCTATCTCTCTTTTATCGAATGTGGGAAAGATTTTTGAGAAAATTATTAATGCTAGACTTACATCAAATTTCGATAATAACAAAATTATAACAGACTGTCAGTTCGGGTTTAGAAAGAAAAAATCAACAGTGGATGCCATATATAAAATCATAGATTCCATCTTAGATTCTATAAATAAGAAAAATGAAACACTAGCGGTATGTCTAGATCTGAGTAAGGCTTTTGATAGTGTTGACCATAAAATTCTCATTAGAAAACTTGAAAAATATGGAGTTCGGGGTTTAGCTGCCTCTCTTTTAACCTCATATCTAACAGGAAGATATCAGTGTGTTAAGGAAACAGACAGCGAAGGTCAAATTTCTAGATCAGAATATCTTGAGGTTAGAAGGGGGGTGCCGCAGGGCTCAATTTTGGGACCTCTTCTCTACATTCTGTACACCAACGAGCTGCCAAGCTATATTAAAGAAAAATTGGTCCAGTTTGCAGATGACAATACGGCAATCATATCTGGAAAAACTGTAGACATTGTCAGCTCCTTGGCGGTGCAGAGTGTGGAGAGGCTTAATGTGTGGTTTGGTGAGAACGGTCTAACACTGAATACTGTTAAGTCTCAAGTTGTTATATTCGACAGAAACGGAAATTCCAATGTAGCACTTGACTTGGCGGGAACTCTGGTGACTTCCGAAAAAAGTGTGAAATTGTTGGGAATAAATATCGATCAGAGACTTGACTGGAAATGCCATATCGAATGCCTCCTAAACGATATTGCAAAATACAGTTTTGCACTTAAAGTTATATCTCGAAACGTGGGGCTTACTGCTGCACTAACTGCTTACCATGGATATGTCATGTCTAAAATCAGATATGGTATTATATTTTGGGGGAACTCAACAAACGTGCAAAATGTCTTAATTTTTCAAAAAAGGTGCCTTAGAGGCATGTTCAACTTAAAAAGTATTGAAAGCTGTCGACCTGCTTTTATAAAAAATCAAATTTTAACAGTTATCGACATTTACATTTACGAATGCGTAAAATTTTATGTAAAAAATAAATCCCTATTTGTCGATAACATAAGAAACCATAATTATCCAACTCGACATAAGAAAGATTTATTGACAGAAAAAACTAATTATACATTTATCCAAAATTCAGTAAAAAATAATATTATCAAAATCTGGAACCACTTGCCCCAAGCAATTAAAAAATTCCCAGAGAAAAAACTTTTAAGTTCTCTAAAATCCGTTCTTCTCCAGAATACCTTCTATAACCTAAAAGACTATTACCTTTTAAAATTTTTATAATGTATTACCAACTAAAACGTAACAACATTTTAAATGACGAAATTTTATTTTATACTATTGACGAAAATGTATTCATAATCATTTGAACTTAATAATTTTTTTTTATATACATATATTTTGTCGCGTAACACTATTTATTTGTAATGTATTTATATTTTGTATCTATCAGATGCTAGTCTTATATTGTTAATTGACAAGTTCCACACCTGTAAGGTAATTGAACAAATAAAACATATTCTTATTCTATTCTATTCTATTCTTTCTGTAGGTCCACAAGGGTAACACGAGTCTGGCACTACTTTTCTCAATTAAGACAAATAACATTACCACTACAAGGTCTGCCTGCCCGAAACCCACTTTGCTCTTCTTCTTTTTTTATGAAATTCATTCTCTATTCTATTAGATCTCTAAGAGTCCTACTGTACAATCTACTTAGAGTACTGGTTACTGAAATTTCTCTGTAATTGTTGCAATCCAACTTGTTTCCTTTTTCATGTTTTAAGGATATGAATGAAATTTTCCTGGGTGTCCGTTTATGCATTGATTGATAAAAAATGTGAGATTTTCTAGTAGTTTCTCTGATCCATATTTGAGCATTTCAGCGTATATAAATGAATTTCCATACTTCAGAACTTTGCCTACCTCCTACGTGTTTATTTATATCATGGCATTTGCGCTCAAACATTAAATTTTTTCCGTGGGTATCAAATTTCTCAGATTTCTTCTGGTTTCCATCTAGATTTTTAGGTCTCTTTGCTCTTTAGTACTGAGCCATTTCATTTTCTTATTGCTATTTATATTATCTTGGTATCCAACAGCTTCTTTGCTAGCTTCCTTCAAGCTTTTTATTATCTTCAATTGAATGTTCTGTGTTTTGAATTTAATTCACCAAATATATTTTTATGTCACGATGGACAACACAGTATTTTAAACTGTTATTTAAATGATCATTTATACTAAATTATTAATTTATTTTCCTACTTTTTTGCTCAGCTGAAGTATGCAAGATCGAGAAGGGTTACATCTTAACGGAAGACGGACGATGCATTTGCCCGCCAAACTCGGCTCTAGATCAAAACGAAGATTGCATTCCATGTCCAATTGAAAAAGGACTAGTAATAGACGAAAGAGGTCGCTGCGTCTGTGCTTTGGAAAAGGGACTTATTATAGATGAAAAAGGAAACTGTGTGTGTCCAATTGAATTTGGCTACCGACTAGATGCTAACGGAAATTGTATCCCAGAAGCAACACCCGAATGTGAAACAGACGCTGATTGTGCTGACCACCAGTATTGTAATTTGGAGAAAAAGAAATGCGACAATCCTTGCTCAATCAAACGATGCGGAATAAATGCACTATGCAGACCAACAAATCACAGAGCGATCTGCAAATGTATCGACGGATATAGCGGAAATCCAGAGGATTATTGCAGTAAGTATTTTAATCCTTTTTTTTTGAACCCTGATTTGCAGGGTTGCCAACTAGCCTTTGTCGATTTCGTCAACAAAGTTTTCTGGATTCTTCAAAAAAAAATTCCAGATTACTCAAATTACTCACAATTTTAAAATATCAATCATCAGGCAGTTTTTCGAAAATGTATAAACAATTTTTCTTCATAACAATGAACACTTTTATAATACTCACAGAACAACAACAATTAAAGCTGATAGTAATTTAACCGGTTAATAAAAAAATGGTTTAAAAAAAAAACTGACATCTGTAGACTTGTGTACTGTATCATGTTGCCAAGCATAAAAAGCGGGTGCTGCATGGAATGTTGCCATATTGTCAAAAAAAGTCTCCTAAACCCAAGAAGCTCAAAATTAAAACTTATTAGAAAAACACTGTTCTTTATTTCAATATTTCATATTTGGCATGTCCCGGTGGGTTTAAATAGAACATTTCTCTTTATTTTTTACAAATCTTCTTTTGTTATTAGAGCAATCTTCATCAGTCTCCAAATTGTTCCGTAGGTCTGTTTTAATATTATTTAGCTCATAAAATATCCTTTCAACATTCGCAGTTGAAAAGGGTAGTAAAAACAAATAACTTTTTTTTCAATTTGGAAAAACGGAGTTATTTTTTTCTTCTGATAATAGAGCGCGTAAAATTAGATATAAAATATTATTTTTATCAGAGTAGACCACTCACATTTTACTCACAATTGCCCTTTTCTCACAAAATTCCTCACATACTAGTGAAATTCCTCACAAATGTTAGGAATTCCTCACACATTGGCAAACCTGCTGATTTAACAAAGTACAAAAGGCAACTTCAAAGAAGTAAAGTTAACCACGAGACCGGTGTCTCGGAAAAAGGCATTTCCATCCTTAGCATGGCTTGCCTGACTACAGTAATCAAACTGACTACAAGATACAAGGTAAATCAAATAGAATAAAAAAATAGATGAAACCTATTACGAACGAAACGACAGCGAACCAAGGAAACTAAGTCCATGGCGAGACGTAAACGTCCACTGGTCTATAAGGAAGAAAGATATTTCGTCACAGTTAAACCAGACCATGCTATCACCGTCTCCACGGTGTCGGTTCGGAACCGAAAACAATGAGTTAACAAAGTATAAAAGGCAACTTCAAAGAGGTAAAGTCAACCACGGACACCGGTGTTTCGGAAAAAGGCATTTTATTTTTATCAGAGTAGACCACTCACATTTTACTCACAATTGCCCTTTTCTCACAAAATTCCTCACATACTAGTGAAATTCCTCACAAATGTTAGGAATTCCTCACACATTGGCAAACCTGCTGATTTAACAAAGTACAAAAGGCAACTTCAAAGAAGTAAAGTTAACCACGAGACCGGTGTCTCGGAAAAAGGCATTTCCATCCTTAGCATGGCTTGCCTGACTACAGTAATCAAACTGACTACAAGATACAAGGTAAATCAAATAGAATAAAAAAATAGATGAAACCTATTACGAATGAAACGACAGCGAACCAAGGAAACTAAGTCCATGGCGAGACGTAAACGTCCACTGGTCTATAAGGAAGAAAGACATTTCGTTACAGTTAAACCAGACCATGCTATCACCGTCTCCACGGTGTCGGTTCGGAACCGAAAACAATGAGTTAACAAAGTATAAAAGGCAACTTCAAAGAGGTAAAGTCAACCACGGCCACCGGTGTTTCGGAAAAAGGCATTTCCATCCTCAGCGTGGCTTGCCTGACTACAGAAATCAAACTGACTACAAGATACAAAGTAAATCAAAAAGAATAAAAAAATAGGTGAAACCTATTTTTTATTCAACGAGTGAAACGACAGCGAACGTTCCAAGGAAACTAAATCCATGACTGCATAAAAACGTTCACCGGTCTATAAGGAAGAATAACATTTCGTCACAGTTCAACCAAACAATGCTATCACCGTCTCCGCTCGGAACCGAAAACAATGAGTTAACAAAGTATAAAAGGCAACTTCAAAGGGGTAAAGTCAACCACGGACACCGGTGTTTCGGAAAAAAGCATTTCCATCCTCAGCTTGGCTTGCCTGACTACAGTAATCCGCCATCGACTTAGTTTCCTTGGTTCGCTGTCGTTTCCCCCGTTGAATGAAAAATAGGTTTTACCTATTTTTTCATTCTGTTTGATTTACCTGCTGATTTGAGCTGTTTGCAATTTTCAATAAAACTAAAACCACGCTGGTGTGTTAATTCTCACTGAGTGTATTTTTTTTAATGTTGCAAATAATCGTACTTTTATTTTAGACCGAGTTCCATCACAAAGAACAGATTTCCCCAAACCGGAAATGGGCGTCATGTGTCTTTCGGACGGAGTCCAGGTTCAAATTGAAATCAGCGAATACGAAGGATTCACCGGAGTTTTATATGTTAAAGGACACAGTAAAGACGAACAATGTAGAAGAGTACTCACTCTGCCTGCCAACTCTGGAATTAAAACTGAATACTTCAAAGTTAACTTCGGAAACTGTGGACTGATACACGTTAACGTAAGTAACTAATAGATTTATTTTTGTTTCAAACCTAAAATCACACCATATTCTCTTAATCGTTAAAAAATCATGTTAATTTTCAAGTTTAAAATTAAAATTTTTTTTATCAATTAATAAGAAAATTTATGAATAAAGGAGACAGAACCCCAAAACATACTGTTTTATTGGGTGTAATAAATTTAAACCCTATTAGCTCACACTACACTATAGTAGTGTGAGCTATAGTGATCCTAATTTTTTCGAGAAAAAAAAAGTTGCTCCGATTTTAAAAATTTTTATATATCTTTGCGTTTCAGATGATTTTGAAACTTTTTTGTTGCGCCGTCTATCTGTCTGTATGTCTGTCTGTAACGACCAACGCGCATAACTCAAAAACCGCTTGCCCGATTTTAATGAAATTTGGTACCTACGCTGGGTTTTGGGTCGAGATGGTCCCATTTAAAAATGAACAAAATCCACCGAACACAAGCCAAATAAAAGGGTGGGGGTATATATCAAAAATTAGAGTTTATGTAAAAATATGGCGTGTGTGATATCAAACGAAAGGTAATTGCATCTGGAGTTAAATAAAATACATTTTACTTTAAAAAAAAGGGTGGGGGTAAATTAAAAAAATTAGTGTTTATGTGGAAATATGGCGTGTGTGATATCAAACGAAAGGTAATTGAGTCTGGAGTTAAACAAAATACATTTTAGTTTAAAAAAAAAGGTGGGGGTAGATTTTAAAAATTAAAGTTTAAGTCAAAACATGGCTTGTGTGGTATCAAACGAAAGGTAATTGAGTCTGGAGTTCAATAAAATATATTACAGTTTTTAGTTATATATTAACTCACACGTACACTATAATTATAGTACCTAGTGTGAGCTTAGGTGCCCATAGATTGGCAGAGTATTGTTTAAGGTGATAGCGCGTACCATTTGAAATACTCAACAAATTTTAATGTGACCTTACGTTAAAAGTAGCCAAAAGTCAAATAACTTTTGGACAAAAGCTTTTTGTTTACAAGTTAAAGCATTTGTCAAGTTTGAAAAGCAGGGGAAAACTGTAAATTTTTATCAAATATAGGTTTAGGAAAAAAAATTGTCTGTTGTAATTTTTAAAATTAGATTTGACACCATACAGCCCAAAAAACAAATAGGTTTGATGCAAAATATAATAGGATTTTTTTTTTAACCTTTCCTACCCTTAAAGTGTGGTAAATTATTTAAATTACACCCTGTATATCAAGCAGTGTTTTGGCTACGTTTTCTTTCTATTAAGCCTTCTTCAATCCATCTTTGGACATAGACCTCCCCCAATATCTTCCACTGTGCTTCTCTTTGTCGCCGTGTTCATCAATTTGTGGTCTTCCCTCTACTTCTTTTATTTTCCCAAGGTCTGTCCAGTTTACAGTACATTTGTTTCATCAAGCGTCTTTCTGTCAGATATTGTGACCGGCAAATTTCCATTTTAATTTAACTACCTCTCTCTCCTCTGACATCTCTTACTTTTGTTTTATTTCTTATCAATTCGTTCCTTTTTCTCTCTGTTAGCTTTGCTTGTAACATTTGTCTTTCCATTGATATTTGGGCTTTTGTTACCTTATCCATGTTTGATTTTGTAAGTGTCCAGGTCTGGAATCCACATGTGAGTACATGAACGATACATTGGTTATACACTTTTTTGTTTTGAGGTACTGAGGATTAATTAATTTTATGCTGCCCCGGCCAATTTTACTCGTCTTTTGATTTCAGCCGTTTGGTATTATTTTTATAGTTTAATACTTTTTCCCAGATATTCTTATACTTGTTCTGTTTTCTTTTGGTTTATTTTGATCGTGATATCTTGATCTGTGTTTGTTATGATTTTAGTTTTAGTTTAGTTCATACTCAAACCTATATTTTTAGCTGCTGTATCCAGTTCTTCCAGTATTAGTTCACACTACTACTATACTATATTAGTGTGAGCTATGGTGATTCTAATTTTTTCGAGAAAAAAAAAGTTGCTCACACTACTACTATACTATAGTAGTGTGAGCTATGGTGATTCTAATTTTTTCGAGAAAAAAAAAGTTGCTCACACTACTACTATACTATAGTAGTGTGAGCTATGGTGATCCTAATTTTTTCGAGAAAAAAAAAGTTGCCCCGATTTCAAAAATGTTTATATATCTTTGCGTTTCAGATGATTTTGAAACTTTTTTGTGTCTCGGCGTCTCTCTGTCTGTCTGTCTGTAACGACCAACCCGCATAACTCAAATACTATACTATAGTAGTGTGAGCTATGCTGATCCTAATTTTTTCGAGAAAAAAAAAGTTGCTCCGATTTCAAAAATGTTTATATATCTTTGCGTTTCAGATGATTTTGAAACTTTTTTGTGTCTCGGCGTCTCTCTGTCTGTCTGTCTGTAACGACCAACCCGCATAATTCAAATACTATACTATAGTAGTGTAAGCTATGGTGATCCTAATTTTTTCGAGAAAAAAAAAGTTGCTCCGATTTCAAAAATTTTTATATATCTTTGCGTTTCAGATGATTTTGAAACTTTTTTGTATCTCGGCGTCTGTCTGTCTGTCTGTCTGTAACGACCAACCCGCATAACTCAAAAACCGCTTGTCCGATTTAAATGAAATTTGGTACCTAGGCTGGGTCTTGGGCCGTGGTGGTCCCATTTAAAAATGAACGAAATCCACCGAACGCAAGCCAAATAAAAGGGTGGGGGTAGATTTCAAAAATGAGAGTTTATGTGAAAATATGGCGTGTGTGATATCAAACGAAAGGGAATTAACTCTAGAGTTAAACAAAATGAATTTTAAGTTATTAAAAAAAAAAAGGATGGGGGTAGATTTCAAAAATTAGAGTTTAAGTGAAAATATGGCGTGTGTGATATCAAACGAAAGGTGAATGAGCCTGGAGTTAAACAAAATACATTTTAGTTTTTTTTTAAAAGGGTAGATTTTAAAAATTAGAGTTTAAGTCAAAAATGGCTTGTGTAGTATCAAACGAAAGGTAATTGAGTCTAGAGTTGAATAAAATATATTTCAGTTTGTAGTTATATTAGCCCACACGTACACTATAACTATAGTACCTAGTGTGAGCTTAGGTGCCCATAGATTGGCAGAGTTTTTTTATCAGTTGCTCTTTCCTATCTGTTACTACGGCGATATCATCAGCATATCTTAGTGCGCTTACTTTGTACCTATTTTTTCCCAACCTAAGTTTTTAAAAATATCTAGGGCCTGGTTAAATAGTTTAGGGATATTGTGTCACCCTGTCTGATACTTCTTCTTATGCGAGTTGGATTGGTTCCTTCGTGGATTTTGATTAATATTGTTGTTTCGCTATATATGTTGATTAAGTCTGTGTACCTGTAATCTATTTGGCTATTAATTAAAGATCTTTTACTGCCCAGTGCTCAATGCTTTATTGAAAGCTTTTTCAAAGTCTATAAACGCAATATATAGTGGAATGTTGTATTGTTTGGCTCGTTCTATTTTTTCTATAAAAATCCTAATAGAAATAAAACTTTCAAAATATTGTCACTTTATCGAAATTTTCGATCTGTCAGCTTTCGACATTGTTGCAATTTAGAAGAAAATCAGGCTTATTTATTTAAGGGAGCTGTGAACTAACTAATTACCTTGAAAGCGGTTTTTAAACTTTGCATGTTCATAACAAAGGTCTTATTCTACTTTATGTGGCATTACAACCCCTGGGTAGCTATTCTAGGTCTTGAACAATGTGACCATCCACACATTTGACCTGACATGTCTCGACCAATGGGATAGTCGCCTGCTCTTCAGAGTTAGTGAATTTTACGCGTTTGAAGTAGAATCTGTTCGGTTCGGTTCATTACCGACTGAACGTAGGAGAAGCTTGCGCAATCGAGGTGTAGCACGTGAAGGCTCGGAGCTAATTTAAAGCCTGCCATTGGCCAAATGATGTGATGGGAACTATCACGTCGTTCAAGACCCAGAGTAGCTACCCTGGTGAGTTTTATCATGATTGACCATAGCACTCCATTCTCCCTCTCTTTGTTTTTCATTATTCTTGATGTCATTTTCGACATCATCTATCCACCTTTTTCGTGGTCTCCCTCTCACTCTCCTTCCTACAGGTCTCCAGTTCATTATTTTTCTTAATGTTCTGGCCTTATCCGTTCTCTGTACATGTCCCAACCATCCTCATCTTCTGCTTTTGATGAATCTCACGATGTTGTGCGTCATCTATTAGCTGTTCTTATTCTAACTAACTAATAAGGTCACCAATCAAATTTAATTTTGCTAGAATAGCTAGTTTCATCACCAATTACCATTATATTTTTTTTATTTCAGGGTCGTGCAAGCTTCGTTCTGGTAATTCAAAAACATCCAAAACTTGTCACGTACAAAGCTCAAGCTTATCATATCCAATGCGTTTATCAGACGGGCGAGCAGAACGTCACTCTTGGTTTCAATGTTTCCATGTTAACAACCGCCGGTACTATCGCCAACACTGGGCCACCGCCAACATGTCTGATGAAAATCGTCACCCAGACAGGGGAAGAAATTAATTCAGCAGAGATAGGTAAGTTAAAACAACGAACGAAATTCTTTAACAAAGGTTAGTTTTAGCGCCCTAGATATAAATTAAACAACGAGGAGAATTTCGTGGCATAAGGGCAAGGAAAAATAAGATAATAAAAAGATTTACCTCAGGCTCCTTTTTATTATCTTATTTTTCCTTGCCATTATGCCACTAAATTCTCCTCAAATACCAAGTTGCAAATAATGCAAGGACCTAAAACTATAAACAACAAGTGAAATTAAAGAAAGAAAAATAAGAAAAAAGTTCCTGCTTCGGCCGGAGATCGAACCCGGGTCTCTTGCTATCTAGGCAAACATTCTAACCACAGAACCACCGAAGCCACAGATAATTTTTTTTTTCGGAAAACCTCCATATATGCAGGCTGTGGTGTCTCAATACAACAACGAGAAACTCTCAGGGTATTAACTCGACCTAGTCATCCAACTAATCTCTTTAATTCTTCTTTCTCACCGTCAAAGGTATAATAACTCAAATTAGACGTAAAGAATCAACGTCTGAAAGCATGAGATCACCTTTTCGTGTGTTAAAATCTCTGATCGCAAAATGGGCGATTGCCAATATAATTATCAAATACCAAATTGCAAATATTTGCAAGGACCTAAAACTATAAACAACAAGTGAAATTAAAGAGAGAAAAATAAGAAAAAAGTTCCAGCTTCGGCCGGGGATCGAACCCGGGTCTCTTGCTATCTAGGCAAACATTCTTACCACTGAACCACCGAAGCCACAGATAATTTTTTTTTCGGAAAACCTCCATATATGCGGGCTGTGGTGTCTCAATACAAGAACGAGAAACTCTCAGGGTATTAACTCGACCAAGTCATCCAACTAATCTCTTTAATTCTTCTTTCCCACCGTCAAAGGTATAATAACTCAAATTAGACGTAAAGAATCAACGTCGGAAAGCATGAGATCACCTTTTCGTGTGTTAAAATCTCTGATCGCAATAAGAAAAGAAGAATTAAAGAGATTAGTTGGATGACTTGATCGAGTTAATACCCCTGAGAGTTTCTCGTTCTTGTATTGAGACATCACAGCCTGCATATATGGAGGTTTTCCGACAAAAAATTTATCTGTGGCTTCGGTGGTTCAGTGGTAAGAATGTTTGCCTAGATAGCAAGAAACCCGGGTTCGATCCCCGGCCGAAGCAGGAACTTTTTTCTTATGGGCAATCGCCCATTTTGCGATCAGAGAATTTAACACACGAAAAGGTGATCTCATGCTTTCCGACGTTGATTCTTTACGTCTAATTTGAGTTATTATACCTTTGACGGTGGGAAAGAAGAATTAAAGACATTAGTTGGATGACTTGGTCGGGTTAATACCCTGAGAGTTTCTCGTTCTTGTATTGAGACACCACAGCCTGCATATATGGAGGTTTTCCGAAAAAAAATTTTATCTGTGGCTTCGGTGGTAAGAATGTTTGCCTAGATAGCAAGAGACCCGGGTTCGATCCCCGGTCGAAGCAGGAACTTTTTTCTTATTTTTCTTTCTTTAATTTCACTTGTTAAATTCTCCTCGTTGTGAAATCCTTTAATTTATATCAGTCTCTAACTCGGAGAACAGAACATTACCGGTTGGGATTTAACCACAGTTAAAAGTGGCAAATCCTAAATGGCCGCTGCCTTGTTTTAGTTTGACATTTCGTTTTCTGGGTTAGAATTGTCAAGTGCATGTCAGCCACAGTTTTTGCTTATTTGTGTTTTTGCCAGTTTTTTTGTGATATAATCTAACTGTCGAAAACTGGCTCAGGGTTTTAAATATTACTTGTTCTATGAGAGCAGGGAAAGTCAGAGATTTTCTTTTTTCCAACCAAAATAACCACTGACAGTTTCCGCTATTTTGCAAAGCCGTGATAAAATTAAACTATAGCGAGCTTGGTCGGGTTGCCTAACGGGTTGCTTGCTAGTGCCCATCTTTTGCTTCTCCCACAATGTAGAAAATATTACGCATAAAAAATTCTAGTATCATTTTTTAGCTGATATTTTTGTTTTTCTAAAATGGTGAAAGTAAGCAGATATCCTTCTACTTGTTTTACACTGACAATCCATGGATTTCTTCATGGTCAAAAAGCTTGAATTAGGCAATGTATAACATAAGTCGACGTCAATTAAATTGGCGAATTTCTTCATGGATTCATTCACGCAATTAGAATATGCTCTAATGTGTACAAAGTGTTTGCAGTTCGATTTTCACAAAATACAAGAATAACTGTCAATAGAGTTACAAACCGTTCGCGAATTTATTTGAGGTTGATTTCTGACTTTTTGAACATGAAAAGATCCATGGATTTATTTTCAACGTAAAACAGATATTATTGTTGTTAATATCTACTTCAAATGATATCTGCAGGGACCACAATTCATGCATTTTTATTAAACATAAAGAATATACAGTGTCCCAAAAGTCCGAGTCCACTAAACCATATTTACCATATCGATTCCATCAAGAGATCTATTTTATAAAGGTGGCCTTAAATTTTTTAAATAGAAACCTCTATCGAGTGATACCTCGTTTCCAAGGCCTTTGGGAAACAAACATTTTGACATAACTGCCAATTGTCTACGTTAAATCTGTTAAAAGCGGTCAAACCTATTTTTTTCAGTTTTGTTTCAAAATTAACAAATTTGTTGTTTCAAATAAAAATCCTACTGAGTGATACCTTGTTTGAAAGGTCTTTGAAAAACCAAAATTTTAGTGTAACTGCCCCTTGCCTATGTCAAACTTTATCGAATGTCAAACTTGATGCAGTGCAGATTTATTGTGGACACCACGAAGAGTGTTTAATGGCATCTATAAACCACTCTTAACTTTATTAATAAATTATAAAGAAAATACACGTAGTTACCTATGAAGTGGCACTCCGTTACTTCTACCGGACATTTTACCATAAACCGCACATGTTTTACATGAATTATTTCCCATTTTCCACAGATTAAAACATAATTTTAAACGACAAACGCAAAATGTCAATATGGCCTCCACCCACATAACAGCTGTGTGTCAACATGACAAAACACACGAATGCGCACTTGAAAATTCGCATCCGCGAATTTAAATTTGCCATTGTTTCCAAAGCCAGCTATGAGCGCTTCATTTTTCTATTCTTTGAACATGTATTTATGTTATAACGTATTTGCCTAACCCTAACTAAATAGTCAAAAAATTAACTTTAGCAACATAAAATTATCTCCTAAGTTAACGTTCATTCATTGTGTAAAAATATGGTAGTATTTTTTTTTTTTAATATGAACCCTATAAACTACCAAAAAAATATGAGGATAATATATGAATCTGTTGTGGTCTCTGTATATGTCATTATATCAAGTTGACAACCTCGCAAAATGGCCTACTTTTTACCTTCCTAGCCTGCGCAGCAATGGCTAGGAAAGGTATTATTTTCGACGAAAATTTTTTTTCAGGTAACGCCGAAAATGTGTTTTTTGGGTGTATTTTGATCTATCCTAGCAATATTGTCGTGATGTCTGTCTGTGTGTGTGTATGTCTGTCCGTAACACGATAGCTCCTAAACCGCTTAACCGATTTTCATAAAATTTTCAGGTAAAATAGTGGTCGACACTCTAACGAGCTAATTAGATTTTGGTCAAAATCCAGTAAGGCTAATGACAGTTTGTTGACAATTTAAAAATTAAAAAAATGCTAACTTTTTTAACGGAGCATCGCATCAATATGCGGTTTTCGGAATATAGTAGATTGCATTTTCCTCAATAATTTGTGTTATAACCAAAAACTTTGTAGGAGCTTTAATTTCTGAGATATTTACAAAAAACTGTTTTCAGGGCTGATACATATATCATGGCTTCACTTGAAGTGTGCTAATAGGCTAGCTAGGAAGGTATCTAATCCATCAGAGATCCATTTATTTAAAATACTTGAATCCTTTGAATCCATTTTGTAATATAATAATATTCTTTGTTATTATAGGTGACAGCCTCATGCTACAAGTAGACGTACAGCCGGGTTCAATTTATGGCGGATTCGCCAGGAGCTGCGTAGCAAAGACTATGGAAAACTCTGTAGAAAATGAATATCCGGTGACAGATGAAAATGGTTGCGCCACCGACCCGAGCATATTCGGCGAATGGCAATACAATCCTGACACGCAGAGCTTGCTGGCAACGTTTCACGCCTTCAAGTTCCCCAGCAGCGACAACATCCGGTTCCAATGTAATATCAGAGTTTGCTTTGGAAAGTGTCAACCGGTAAGATTAAAGTTTTGATACATATTATACTAGGTTTGCAATGAAATAGGGTGTGTGTACCACTGATTATAGAACATTAACGGATTGGATTTGACCAAAGCTAAATTAGCAAATCCAAAATGGCCGCCGTCCTGCTACTTTTTCAGTATGACATTTCCGTTTCCTGGTTTAGAAATGTCAAGTTCTCAACCGCCGTTTTTTTTTTCAATATTTTTTTTAAAGATTTTTGTGAGTTTTTAGCTTACGCGAATACTATAACTATAGTAGTGTGAGCTATGGTGATCCTGTCAATAATTAGTCGTCTGTCTATATGTATGTAACGACCAACGTTAACTTAAAAACAGCTTGCCCAATTTTAATAAAATTTGGTACCTAGGTTGGTTTTTGGCCCTAGATGGTCCCACTTTAAAATTAATAAAATCGGTTGGACATATGCCAAAAAAAGGGTGGGGTTGATTTCAAAAACTCGAGTTTTGGTAAAAACATTACTTGTGTTTTTTTGATTAAATTTAGTACTTTGATTGAGTTTTGGCTCTAAATGGTCCCACTTAAAAATATATAAAATCCAGCCAGACTTGTTGGTATGTGCAGCAAAAATTGGAGGTTAAATACTTTTTTTTATGCTGCCGTTCGGTAAATCCAAGAATAGTATAAAATATAAAAATTAATATCTTTTAAACTAAACATAGAAAAAAATATTTTTTTCCTAGTATGACATTGAGTTAAGTGTAAGCAGGTAAAGTTACATTCAAATTTACCGAGCCGTTTTCCAGAAATAAGATAAAAATAATTTAGGAACAAAAAGAAAAATTTTTTTTAATAGACCCTTTGACTACACCAAAATTTATAGGATTTCTTTTATGTATTTAAAATATTCTTTGTGCTGGGTTTTAATATAAAATATTTAGTAAACTCATATTTGTCGTACGAAAAATGGTTTAAAACATCTGAAGTCAATTTTATTTATTAGGAAAATAAATCTGCAATTAAAAGGAGGGCCAATCAAAAAACAAAATTAAATTTTTTGTTACAATATGGTAAAAAACTATTAATTCATGCCAAAATATAATGTGCTAGTTTTAAAATTTAGTAAAGGTGCTGATATCAAAAAGTTGATTGTTTGACTACCCCTGTATATTACCTAATGAATTGAATGAAAATTCCTTTACTAAGGAATTTTTGTGATCAATTAATTTTTTTCGGTCAAGATATAAGAGTTATTACTATTGGAACATACACAAAAACGACCATTTAACGAACTTTGACCGTTTATATCTCAAAAACTGTACATAGAAAAACATAACTTTACTTACATTTTTTTTTGGTTGCATACCCTACTATAACATACTAAAATTATAGCCAATTCCACCGAGACAAACATCTCCCATAAGGCCTGTGTAAACGGGTGCAGTGTTCTTTAATCCTAATATGTATCATGTAATAGTTTTTGAGATATTATTTGTTTTCTGTTTTCCTCCAAACTTTAGAGTTTAAGGGCGTAAAACCTAGATTCCCGAAAATATGCTGTACATATTTTTAATCTTTTAACCAGACTACATGCCCAACACTATGATTTTATATTTGGAACAAAAAAAAACCCGAAAAAATTTAGATAGTAAATAAAAAGTCGTAATTTTTACGTTCCTAGCTCGCGCAGCAATGGCTAGAGACGGTATTGTTTTCGAGGAAATTTTTTTTGAGATAACGCCGAAAATGTGTTATTTGGGTGAATTTTGACCTATCCTAGCAATATCGGCGTGATGTCTGTCTGTGTGTGTGTTTTTTTCTGGAAAACACGATAGCTCCTAAACCGCTGAACCGATTTTCATAAAATTTTCAGGTTAAATTATGTTCAACACTCTAACAAGCTGATTAGATTTTGGTCAAAATCCATTAATGCTAATGACAGCTTTTTAACAATTAAACATTTTTTTAAAATGCTAACTTTTTAACGGAGCATCGCATCAATATATGGTTTCCAGAATATGATGACTACATTTTGCTCAATAATTTGTGTTATAACCAAAAACTTCGTAGGAGCTTTGGTTTCCGAGATATTGACAAAAAAATATTTTTAAGGCTGATTATTATAGCTTTACTTGAAGTGTGCTAATAGGCTAACTAGGAAGGTATAAGATTCTGGATTCATTTATTTTTAATTGGCGATTTCAACGACCGATGAGGGCGCTGCGGTGCGTAAACAAATATGGAGGAAAGCGAGTAACATTTCTGGTTAGCGGTTTGAAACCAGCATGCATGTTCGGTGTGGATTACAGCGGTTAGAGACTATTTTATTTTGTAAATCAGTGCAGTGCTTTATTTACCAACATGAGTGATGAAATTTTTGTTACTTTGGCTTCAGTCTGTAATTAATGGCAGGTTTATACAACAAAATAAAAATTAGCCACTTATTGCCAGCTAGTTTTCACTCATCCAATCGCTGACCCCGATTTTAATTTTTATTCCTATTTCAATTTTGCTGTATAAACCCACCATAACAATACATATCTCAGTTTTATTTATTTGCACAATAATCTTCATTTCGAAAATGCTTAGAGCACACGCATATTTTCAGTGACAGGCTTTCCCATCAATAATGCATTTTCCGAAGCCATCCTTTTATCAACATATTCTTCCTGTCCTAATGCATTAACGATTTTCACACGAATCCCACTATTTTTCTTCGGAAAATAATAAAAATGAACATGTGGTTCCCTGCCTTTTCTTGAGTGGCCTCCATAGACACAACAGTTCGTATTATGCTTCGTAGTTCCAGACGTTGATGGTTCTGGTTCTGAACTCATGTTACTTATATATGTTATATTATTTAGGTAAAAACTCCACAATATTTATCTTTTAACAGGAAACAATCTCACAAAGACCACGAATTTAACAGAATGACGCCGTAAAATAGAGCAACGCAATGTAAACACATGGCCGATCGACAAATGATTACTTACTCGCTTTCAAGGTTCACATTTTTCCGTCCAGAGGGCGCACAGATTTTTGGAATCGCCAATAGTGTATTAAAGTGTAATACAGCTAGCGGTTCGAACATAGTGTTGGGCATGTTTTCTGTTTAAAAGGTTAAAAATATGTACAGCTGATTCTCGGCAAACTAAGTTTTAAAATTTACTAAAATCTACCCTTTGGACAAAAATAGAAAAATTTAAATATCTCAAAAACTATTCAATTTTGCACAATGCATATTAGGGTTGAATTTACTCATTACCACCTCCTCTACACATACTCAAATGAATATATCGAATTACCAGTAACCTTGTTTAGTCTTTTGGGTAATTCAAAAAAAGAATTTGGCAAAATAAACTTGTTTTCTTGGCACAGTTTATTTCCGTAGGAACGTAGAAACTCGTCTTTATCATCCTGGTTTCCGGATTCCAGATTATATGTTTATCTGGGCTTGTTTTGCTTCTGAAACTTCTGTTTACTTTTCAACAATTTCTTGGTTGTGTTTTCTAGTTTGCTTGGCATATATCTTGAGCGTTGTAGTACCTAATTTTATGGCTTACACGGAGATTCTTTGACCATCTACGGTCTGCTAGGGACTGAAGGCCCTTTTTATATTGTGCTTAGCCTTGGAAATTATTATGCGATAGTTTTCATTTACTCTCCGTATCACATACATGGGCGCACCCAAGGAGGTTATGTAACAGCCTTAGATTTTTTTTTACATATTTTCCACATATTTCATAAAAAACATAAAAAAATAGCTTAAAATTGGACATCATGAAGCTTCGTGGCCCCCCAAGAGGCCAAACAAAATATTGACATTATTTAGTCTTGTGCGTACAGAGGTGGAACTACCAAAACGTCAAAAGTAACTCAACCGTATTCAACTTGTAAGTAATAAAACGATATTTTTTTAGGTGAACTGTGACGGACACAATGCTTACGGCCGTAGAAAACGTGCAATAGATAACAGAACCGATAATGATTCGGACGATTTACTTACCGGCCAGTTACGAGAAGAAATCACCATACAGTCAAATGCAATTCTCACCTTGGAGAGGCGAGGTGAACGTCTTACAGATGCCACTGCATGTAAGTACCTTAAAACCGTTTAAAAACTTATATTTATATAAGAGCTAATTTAAAAGCCATTTATTAGCAGATGGAACCAATTTTAACCAGAGCATATTAACGATCGCAATTTGAAGCAAAATAAGTAGGGGAAATTTTGCTGTCAATAATCAGCTGTTTAACTTTTGATTCAAACCAAAAATAACCCTATTTCGGAGCTGGGTTAACTTAGGTTAACTTGAAAGGACAGTATTGTTCGAGGTTTAATTTTTTTTTGGTGTTTTTTAATTTTCTGTCTGTACTGCATTCCTGACAGTGTCGTGAGATATTATTTTCCAATTTTTGTCAAGTACCTAGTCCTCGGTAATGTCTTGTTTAGGAAATATAATAGGCGGCAGTATTTCTTTGGCCTTTTTATACTCATAATTTTAAAGCAGTGTCTAAGGTTATGTAAATTTAAGGGATTGGGTTGTCTTGGTTGAACTAGGTTAGGCTTATTATTGCTGGCGCTGGATAAATTTTTATGCAAATTTCATACAAAATAGTATTTGACTGCTTAATTTTGTATGGATAATAATAATAACCAAGAATAGCCAATCCATATTGACGATTTAAATGGTTATTAATGTTTTAGTAAAGGGGGTAATGACATATGACAAACCAAGTATAACCAATCGGTTAAACCTATTGAATTTCTTTTATTTATCCCATGATAAATGGCTTAAGTATCCCAAAAGTCAATAAATTTTTTTTAAAGCTAATAATTTTTAAAATACATAGGTAGTTTTTTCAAGGGTCTCAAGGGGAAATATTGCATTAGACACCCGGCCTATTTTCCTGTCAGAGTCATTTCTCCTCTACTAGGAGAGGCCGGGTAGTGTCGGATTCCTACCGACTAAGACTCGTCGATTCCGACTCCAACCTGCCTGGCGGCAAGTCACTGAACTGCAGCCATTACTGGCTTATTGTGCATTCTCTTAGTTTCTGGGCCAGCCACTTTACTAATTTCGTCCCCTATACAAGTTTGTACAGGTCCTTAACACTTTGAGCTCCATGTGTACCATTTTTGTGACACAAAAAGTTATTGAAATAGACCATGTGTACCATTTCAGGTACACGGATAATTGATCCATATTTTAAGGTTGTGATAAGGCGCGGTTCACGGATTGCATTAATTCTTATGAATATGATGGTTGGTTTCGTTAAATGTTTTTGTGGCTGGTCCAAGGTTTTGTGGAGAAATTGGACCACAAGGGCATTTTGAAATCAAAATTTATTTGTGCCGGCGAATAGCAATCTGTGAACGTGTGGTCCAAATCGAAAAAAATATAGTTTCAATGGGTGGGGTGTTAATGAAGAAGTCCCCAGTTGCTATTGGGTGTTGTTCAACTTCCCCAAATATTTTTCCAGTTTCTCATGGCATAGCCTGCAGCTGTAAGTACCTTAAAACCGTGTAAAAACTTATATTTATATAAGAGCTAATTTAAAAGCCATTTATTAGCAGATGGAACCAATTTTAACCAGAGCATATTAACGATCGCAATTTGAAGCAAAATAAGTAGGGAAAATTTTGCTGTCAATAATCAGCTGTTTAACTTTTGATTCAACCCAAAAATAACCCTATTTCGGAGCTGGGTTAACTTAGGTTAACTTGAAAAGTCAGTATTGTTCGAGGTTTAATTTTTTTTTTGGTGTTCTTTAATTTTCTGTCTGTGCTGCATTCCTGACAGTGTCGTGAGATATTATTTTCCAATTTTTGTCAAGTACCTAGTCCTCGGTAATGTCTTGTTTAGGAAATATAATAGGCGGCAGTATTTCTTTGGCCTTTTTATACTCATAATTTTAAAGCAGTGTCTAAGGTTATGTAAATTTAAGGGATTGGGTTGTCTTGGTTGAACTAGGTTAGGCTTATTATTGCTGGCGCTGGATAAATTTTTATGCAAATTTCATACAAAATAGTATTTGACTGCTTAATTTTGTATGGATAATAATAATAACCAAGAATAGCCAATCCATATTGACGATTTAAATGGTTATTAATGTTTTAGTAAAGGGGGTAATGACATATGACAAACCAAGTATAACCAATCGGTTAAACCTATTGAATTTCTTTTATTTATCCCATGATAAATGGCTTAAGTATCCCAAAAGTCAA
Source organism: Aspidapion aeneum (assembly GCA_963576565.1). Taxonomy (NCBI): domain Eukaryota; kingdom Metazoa; phylum Arthropoda; class Insecta; order Coleoptera; family Brentidae; genus Aspidapion; species Aspidapion aeneum. Next base: position 15,483,930 of record OY755042.1, read on the forward strand.
TAAATTTTTTTTAAAGCTAATAATTTTTAAAATACATAGGTAGTTTTTTCAAGGGTCTCAAGGGGAAATATTGCATTAGACACCCGGCCTATTTTCCTGTCAGAGTCATTTCTCCTCTACTAGGAGAGGCCGGGTAGTGTCGGATTCCTACCGACTAAGACTCGTCGATTCCGACTCCAACCTGCCTGGCGGCAAGTCACTGAACTGCAGCCATTACTGGCTTATTGTGCATTCTCTTAGTTTCTGGGCCAGCCACTTTACTAATTTCGTCCCCTATACAAGTTTGTACAGGTCCTTAACACTTTGAGCTCCATGTGTACCATTTTTGTGACACAAAAAGTTATTGAAATAGACCATGTGTACCATTTCAGGTACACGGATAATTGATCCATATTTTAAGGTTGTGATAAGGCGCGGTTCACGGATTGCATTAATTCTTATGAATATGATGGTTGGTTTCGTTAAATGTTTTTGTGGCTGGTCCAAGGTTTTGTGGAGAAATTGGACCACAAGGGCATTTTGAAATCAAAATTTATTTGTGCCGGCGAATAGCAATCTGTGAACGTGTGGTCCAAATCGAAAAAAATATAGTTTCAATGGGTGGGGTGTTAATGAAGAAGTCCCCAGTTGCTATTGGGTCTTGTTCAACTTCCCCAATTATTTTTCCAGTTTCTCATGGCATAGCCTGCAGCTGTAAGTACCTTAAAATGGTGTAAAAACATATTTATATAAGAGCTAATTTAAAAGCCATTTATTAGCAGATGGAACCAATTTCAACCAGAGCATATTAACGATCGCAATTTGAAGCAAAATAAGTAGGGGAAATTTTGCTGTCAATAATCAGCTGTTTAACTTTTGATTCAACCCAAAAATAACCCTATTTCGGAGCTGGGTTAACTTGAAAGGACAGTATTGTTCGAGGTTTAATTTTTTTTTGGTGTTCTTTAATTTTCTGTCTGTGCTGCATTCCTGACAGTGTCGTGAGATATTATTTTCCAATTTTTGTCAAGTACCTAGTCCTCGGTAATGTCTTGTTTAGGAAATATAATAGGCGGCAGTATTTCTTTGGCCTTTTTATACTCATATTTTTAAAGCAGTGTTTAAGGTTATGTAAATTTAAGGGATTGGGTTGTCTTGGTTGAACTAGGTTAGGCTTATTATTGCTGGCGCTGGATAAATTTTTATGCAAATTTCATACAAAATAGTATTTGACTGCTTAATTTTGTATGGATAATAATAATAACCAAGAATATCCAATCCATATTGACGATTTAAATGGTTATTAATGTTTTACTAAAGGGGGTAATGACATATGACAAACCAAGTATAACCAATCGGTTAAACCTATTGAATTTCTTTTATTTATCCCATGATAAATGGCTTAAGTATCCCAAGAGAGACACCCGGCCTACTTTCCTGTCAGAGTCATTTTTCCTCTACTAGGAGAGGCCGGGTAGTGTCGGATTCCTACCGACTAAGACTCCTCGATTCTGACTCCAACCTGCCTGGCGGCAAGTCACTGAACTGCAGCCATTACTGGCTTATTGTGCATTCTCTTAGTTTCTGGGCCAGCCACTTCACTAATTTCGTCCCCTATACAAGTTTGTACAGGTCCTTAACACTTTGAGCTCCATGTGTACCATTTTTGGTCCACAAAAAGTTATTGAAATAGACCATGTGTACCATTTCAGGTACACGGATTATTGATCGATATTTTAATGTTGTGATAAGGCGCGGCTTACAGATTGCATTAATTCTTAAGAATATGATGGTTGGTTTCGTTAAATGTTTTTGTGGCTGGTTCAAGATTTTGTGGAGAAATTGGACCACAAGGGCATTTTGAAATCAAAATTTATTTGTGCCGGCGAATAGCAATCTGTGAACGTGTGGTCCAAATCGAAAAAATATAGTTTCAATGGGTGGGATGTTAATGAAGAAGTCCCCAGTTGCTATTGGATCTTGTTCAACTTCCCCAAATATTTTTCCAGTTTCTCATGGCATAGCCTGCAGCTGTAAGTACCTTAAAACCGTGTAAAAACTTATATTTATATAAGAGCTAATTTAAAAGCCATTTATTAGCAGGTGGAACCAATTTTAACCAGAGCATATTAACGATCGCAATTTGAAGCAAAATAAGTAGGGAAAATTTTGCTGTCAATAATCAGCTGTTTAACTTTTGATTCAACCCAAAAATAACCCTATTTCGGAGCTGGGTTAACCTAGGTTAACTTGGACCCGGAAATATCCCAGCCGAACTTATTAAATATGGCACTGAAGAACTGTTTTGGAGATTACGGAATCTTTTCCAAAAATATTTAAATGGAACTGTAGTCCCAACTGAGTGGAAAACGTCATATATATCCACAATACACAAAAAAGGAAGGAAAGATATATGTGACAATTATAGAGGTATATCTGTGACTAGTACGCTAAGCAGAATATACGGTAAAATAATAAGAAATAAAGTAGAGAGCGAATATAAAGACATGGAGGCAGAAGAACAAGCTAGTTTCAGGGCAGGTAGATCGACTTCAGATCATCTCTTTTGTATAACCCAAGTTATTGAAAAGAAAATGGCATACGGACAAGAGCTGCATCTGCTTTACGTGGATTTGCAGAAGGCATATGATAGTATACGACTAAATCTACTTTGAAAAGCGTTGGAAAACACAAACATAAGCGTACAACTAATTAAGGCCATCAAAGAGTTATACCGCAATAGTAAGGCAAAAGTTAAAATAAAAGCAAAACTAACCAAAGGCTTTCAAGTAAATAAAGGTCTTAAACAAGGTTGCTGTATCTCGCCTACGCTCTTCAAGATATACTTGGAACAAGTCCTTAAAGTATGGAAGAGAAAATGCCAAAACATGGGAATTCCGTTGGACGAAACCACCTTGTATACTTTATGTTTCGCCGATGATCAGATAGTAGTGGCTCAGGATTATGACGACCTCGAATATATGACGCGAAAACTAATAGAAGAGTACAAGAAGTGGGGACTAGAGGTTAATCTCAATAAGACAGAGTATATGTGTATCGGTGGAATGAAACAGGATCTAATCTTAAATACCGGGCAGCGAATTCACTCCTGTGATGAGTATAAATACTTAGGTCTAAAAATTACAGCTGACGGAACACTAGACAAAGCTATAAAAGATCGAAACGTACAAGGAAGAAAAGCAATAACTTTATTAAATGGAATAATTTGGGACCAAAGTATATCAAAACATAACAAAAAGCTTATATATAACACCATTGTAAAAAGTATTATTACATACGGCTCAGAAGTATGGCCAATCAAGGATAGAACAGAAAAAATGCTTTCCGCTACGGAGATGGACTATTGGAGAAGAGCAGCAGGGAAATCAAAAAGAGAAAGAGTTACAAATCAAAGAATAAGAGAAATTATGACAGTGGGTGAACTTACTTTAGTGGATGATATAAGAACAAAACAACTGGTGTGGTACGGACATGTACAAAGAATGAATGATGAAAGACTACCTAAACAAATACTACAATGGAAACCAACTGGCCGAAGAAAACGAGGACGGCCAAGGAGAAGCTGGAGAGAAGGAATAGACAGTGAAATAAGAATAAGAGGCCTAGATGATGAATTATGGGCAAACAGAAACGAGTGGAGATTGGGTATCGGAAGACGTAGAACGTTGTGAAACCGATAAATATATATATATATATAACTTGAAAGGACAGTTTTGTTCGAGGTTTAATTTTTTTTTGGTGTTCTTTAATTTTCTGTCTGTGCTGCATTCCTGACAGTGTCGTGAGATATTATTTTCCAATTTTTGTCAAGTACCTAGTCCTCGGTAATGTCTTGTTTAGGAAATATAATAGGCGGCAGTATTTCTTTGGCCTTTTTTTATATTCATATTTTTAAAGCAGTGTTTAAGGTTATGTAAATTTAAGGAATTGGATTGTCTTGGTTGAACTAGGTTAGGCTTATCATTGCTGGCGCTGGATAAATTTTTATGCAAATTTCATACAAAATAGTATTTGACTGCTTAATTTTGTATGGATAATAATAATAACCAAGAATAGCCAATCCATATTAACGATTTAAATGGTTATTAATGTTTTAGTAAAGGGGGTAATGACATGTGACAAACCAAGTATAACCAATCGGTTAAACCTATTGAATTTCTTTTGTTTATCCGATGATAAATGGCTTAAGTATCCCAAAAGTCAATAAACATTTTTTAAAGCTAACATTAAAAAAATACATAGGTAGTTTTTTCAAGGGTCTCAAGACAAAATATTGCATAAGACACCCGGCCTACTTTTCTGCCATAGTCATTTCTCCTCTACTAGAAGAGGCCGGGTAGTGTCGGATTCCTACCGACTAAGACTCCTCGATTCTGACTCCAACCTGCCTGGCGACAAGTCACTGAACTGCAGCCATTACTGGCTTATTGTGCATTCTCTTAGTTTCTGGGCCAGCCACTTTACTAATTTCGTCCCCTATACAAGTTTGTACAAGTCCTTAACACTTTGAGCTCCATGTGTACCATTTTTGGGACACAAAAAGTTATTGAAATAGACCATGTGTACCATTTCAGGTACACGGATTTTTGATCCATATTTTAAGGTTGTGATAAGGCGCGGTTCACGGATTGCATTAATTCTTATGAATATGATGGTTGGTTTCGTTAAATGTTTTTGTGGCTGGTCCAAGGTTTTGTGGAGAAATTGGACCACAAGGGCATTTTGAAATCAAAATTTATTTGTGCCGGCGAATAGCAATCTGTGAACGTGTGGTCCAAATCGAAAAAAATATAGTTTCAATGGGTGGGGTGTTAATGAAGAAGTCCCCAGTTGCTATTGGGTGTTGTTCAACTTCCCCAAATATTTTTCCAGTTTCTCATGGCATAGCCTGCAGCTGTAAGTACCTTAAAACCGTGTAAAAACTTATATTTATATAAGAGCTAATTTAAAAGCCATTTATTAGCAGATGGAACCAATTTTAACCAGAGCATATTAACGATCGCAATTTGAAGCAAAATAAGTAGGGAAAATTTTGCTGTCAATAATCAGCTGTTTAACTTTTGATTCAACCCAAAAATAACCCTATTTCGGAGCTGGGTTAACTTAGGTTAACTTGAAAAGTCAGTATTGTTCGAGGTTTAATTTTTTTTTTTGGTGTTCTTTAATTTTCTGTCTGTGCTGCATTCCTGACAGTGTCGTGAGATATTATTTTCCAATTTTTGTCAAGTACCTAGTCCTCGGTAATGTCTTGTTTAGGAAATATAATAGGCGGCAGTATTTCTTTGGCCTTTTTATATTGATATTTTTAAAGCAGTGTTTAAGGTTATGTAAATTTAAGGAATTGGATTGTCTTGGTTGAACTAGGTTAGGCTTATTATTGCTGGCGCTAGATAAATTTTTATGCAAATTTCATACAAAATAGTATTTGACTGCTTAATTTTGTATGGATAATAATAATAACTAATAATAGCCAATCCATATTGACGATTATATGTACCATTTTTCGTACACAAAAAGTTATTGAAATAGACCATGTGTACCATTTCAGGTACACGGATTATTGATCGATATTTTAAGGTTGTGATAACGCGGGGCTCACGGATTGCAGTAATTCTTATGAATATGATAGTTTGGTTAAACGTTTTTGTGGCTGGTCCAAGGTTTTGTGGAGAAATTGCACCACAAGGGCATTTTAAAATCAAAAGGATTCGCCCGGAGCTTATGGGCGGTGGCTTTCGGTTGGATTTCTTTTAAATTTCAGTATGTTGTAGATCTTGATGTCCTGATAGTTGTCATTGCCCCATCGTCGTCCGACCTATGGTTTCTAAGATACAGGGATTCAAAGTTTCAGTTTTTAGCTTTTGTGCATTTTTCACAAAAAACTATTTCAAATCATTTCTACCTATTCTGAAAAATGATATTATTGTTTGTTATATATCAAACGTTAGGTTACAAGTAGAGCTTAATAAAAAAACAAAAAAATTGGACTTATTAACAGTTTGCTACATTCAGTGGCGTTCCAAACATAAAAATTATTAAAAAATATTTATTCAAAAAATGATGCTTTACAGAAATAACTATAAAATAAAAACAAACGGTAATTTTTTTTCTTTTCTCCTGTCTTTTAGGAGCCAAAGAAACCAGAATATGTATATATGGTAAAAATCGGTTTGTAAAGTTTTTCACAAAACGCTGTAAAACTCTAAGCTTTTTAGGAATGTAATGTTTTTTTTTAGAAATGCAAAATACCTGCGCTTTTTTTAAACATAGTATTTAAACAAATATAATTATGAGGTTAATGGAATGATTTTTGATGCCTACAGTACTTTTTTAATCCTTTATTCATTCAGTGGCGTGAAATTTATCAAAATAAATGATTTTTTGGCGACATTAAAAGTAAAATAAAAAAGTTTGACAATATGATCTATCAATTTGATATTGACAGGTTAGTAAAACGAGCTAAAGGTGAGCTCTACATGACAAAAAGTTATACTAATTTAAAAAAAATAATTAAAACATGTTCGCAACACAAGAATAAACGAGCATCTTTAAAGGGTACAATTTAATTTTGTCCGCCATCTTGGATTTTGAGATATCGGACAAAAAAATATATTTAGTCAAAACTCTGATTAATTCTCTGCCAAGTGCAGTTTGTCCCATTAAAATCGATTATATAGTTCAAAAGTTATAATAAAAAAAAGAAATTGTCGGTTTTTTTTCGCTCCACCCGGTATACCTTTTTTTCATTTAGAGCTCACCTTTAGCTCGTTTCACTCACCTGCCAATGTCAAATTGACAGATCATATTAAAATTTTTTATTTTACTTTTATGTCGCCAAAAAATCAATGTAATTTATCATAAATTGCACGCCACTGAATAAATAAATGATTAAAAAGGTACTGTGAGCAAGAAAAATCATTCCAATAACCTCATAATTATATTTGTTTAAATATTATCGTTAAAAAAAGCGAAAGTATTTTGCATTTCTAAAAAAAAAACATTAAATTCCTAAAAAGCTTAGAGTTTTACAGCGTTTTGTGAAAAACTTTACAAATCGATTTTTACCATATATACATATTCTGGTTTCTTTGGAAGATTCCTAAAAGACAGGGGAAAACAAAAAAAATTCCACCGTTTGTTTTTTTTCTATAGTTAATTCTGTAAAGTATCGTTTTTTGAAATATTTTTTAATAATTTTTATGTTCGGAACGCCACTGAATGTAGCAAACTGTTAAATATTAAGCTTTACTTGTGACCTAACGTTTGATGCATAACAAACAATAATATCATTTTTCAGAATGGGTAGAAATGACTTGAGATAGTTTTTTTGAAGAATGTACAACCATAGGTCGGACGACAATGGGGCAATGATAACTTTTCATCAGGGCATCAAGATCTACAACATACTGAAATTTAAAAGAAATCCAACCGAAAGCCACCGCCCATAAGACCGGGCGGGATCCTTTATTTGTGCCGGCGAATAGCAATCTGTGAACGTGTGGTCCAAATCGAAAAAAATATAGTTTCAATGGGTGGTAGTTAAAGTGTTAACGAAGAAGTCCCCAGTTGCTATTGGGTCTAGTTCAACTTCCCCAAATATTTTTCCAGTTTCTCATGGCATAGCCTGCAGCTGTCCTTGATAGAGGCCCATCCTGTTTAAGTGAAATCTAACTGCGCTGTGACCGGTCATGATTCCTATTATAGTTCTTACTTGCATCCTACTGCAACTGAGCAGGTCTTTTGTCCTGTTTAAGGGAAATCTAACTGCGCTGTGAACGGTCATGATTCCTATTATAGTTCTTACTTGCATCCTACTGCAACTGAGCAGGTCTTTTGTAAGTTTGGCATCTAGGCCTTTTTTACAGGCTTTGCTGTGCCTTAGTCCCTGTCTCTCGAATCAGAAGCTTTCATGTTTTCTCTTACCCAGAGTTTGACCTGGGACCCTATAGTACTATTTGGTAAACCCAGGGCTGGCTCTCGTCCAATTTACTTGTCTGACGTTCCTTGTCTTGCTAGTTCATTTTTCAACTGATTACAACAAGCAACGAAAATGCTTTGCGGTTTAAAATTAATACATTTTGAAATAATAATTCATGATGGTTATAACCAACAGTATTTTTATTTTTTACAGCTCCAGATGCTCAGCGCGTCGAAGACATTTGCGTATCCATGATAGGTTTCATCATTGCCTTAATAATCACTGCCTTACTGGCCTTGGTGGCTGTCGCGGTGGCGGTGTCCTGCTGGCTGATGGCCTACCGAAACAGGCCAAAGACCACCGGGCCACTGCCTCATCCTCCCGAGTTCCCCAACCCTCTGTTCACAACACCGGAACCGATGGCCGAACCAAGTCCGGACTACCTCACGTAACTAAGCCTTTAATCATTAGATTTCAGGCTTGCTACTCACCGTTTTTACCATATACACAAGAAACTAATTTTTAAGCAACGAATACTCGACGAATTTTTTAGTTTTATACACCCTTATACGACTTAAAAATTTTTGTATATTTATTTTTTGTGCGTTGTGGCATTATCGTCCTCTCCGAAGTATCCGTCCAAAAAAAACTGCTACTCACTCAATTTTTATACTGCCAGAAAGAGATGACGGAAATGCCTCAAGCAATTAGTAAATTTTTTATGATGTATAAATTAGTTTATCCGCCAATAGTTAGATAGATAGAAAATTAAACTTAAGATATTGGCCGGTAGACCCACGAAACTTATCTTTTCCAGGGGCTATTTTAAATATATAATTTTTGTCTTAAACAGTCAAGGGAAAGTTTTTAATGGTGGTGGTTTTCTCATTTTCTTCTTAACAAAACAAACTTAACTTGAATCTCAAAGCCCTTGCAACTGTTTGTTTTGTAAACTTATTCTACGATAGTGTAATCAACTTTGGTCATTAAAAGGCTACATTTTCTCCACAAAAAAGCTTTTATTTCGAGATATTTTTCCTGTTTTCACTGCCATGCCATTTGCATATAAAATAAGTTAAGCGATAAAATAAAAATAGGAAATATAAACTATAACTACTGATAATAGTCATGTTTGCGTAGAAGTTAATATGAATTTAAGCAGCTGTTCTACAGGGATGGTTGAAGGGGTAATCAACCCTCATTCCTTTCCTTCAGAGCCATAAAAGATATAAGGGCAGCACAAAAAAGACTTAAGACCATTCCTATAAAAAATACTGAAACAATTATAACTTTTGCTTTAACTAAAATAAAAAGAATAAAAAATTTATGATCAGACCAGGCAATATAGTTTTATAAAAATTATTTTTTTTCAATTCTTTATTTTTTATAGGCCTCCAAGCAACGGACATTTTTGCTAGTACTAAATTTAAAAAAATTATTTGTTAAGAATTAATTCTAAAACAGCCGCGACCTTTCTGTAAACCTGCTTAAAAGTTTTACGTCATATTCATATTTTTTATTTGTTTTAGTTTTCTTTTATGCGTAAATCTAGTACGAAATATTCGTTTAGCTTTGTGTGAAATTAATAGCTCACAGTAAATCGGTCTATTTTTTAAGTGATAAGTAACAGACTGAATTTTCGTACATAGCTTTATTTAGCCGAACAACGTTTTCATTTGCGAAAATTCTTGAAAGTGATTCCTAGCAGAGAAATTTTTCGAGCTTCGGACTGACTAAACCAAGCATGCAATTTTGGGGACAATGTTGTCAATTACACGCATTTTTTATGCTACGGAAAAAAAATACCGGTTACTAACTCTTTACTGTTCCTTTTTTCATATCGTAATTTATGAAGATGAAAACAGTAAGTTAGGAATTAATAACCGGCAATTCTTTTTCTGTGGCTTAAAAAATGTGTTAGAAAGTAAATGGCAACATTGTTCCCAAAACTTCATGCTTGATTTAGTCAGCCCGAAGCTTGAAAGATTCTGCGCCCGCGCACTCGTTAGGAATTATTTTCAAAAATTTTCGCAAAGGAAAAAATGAGGCATCTCGACAAAATCAAGCTATATACGAAAATTCAGCCTGTTACTTACTCATCACTTAAGAAATAGAGCGGTGTAGTGTGAGCTATAATGTTGCCAAGAATAATTAACCATTGTTGATTGACATACTTTTTTGTAAATATTGAATTATGATTTTTCAATCTTAGCCTCTGGAAGACATTAGAATAAAATATTATTATAGAAGACTATGAATATATTTTTTGAATATGTATAAAATGAGTGAATGCGAATGAATGTTAAGAAACAATCCATTTATATTATTTGGTGCTGACTGATATTTTATATTTTTAAAACAGTCATTTTAGTCAATCTTCCTTGTTAAATCTATATGTAAGTTTACAGTAAATAAGCGAATGAATAAAAAAAATATATTTAACAAAAAAATTCTTATTAAAAATTGTATCTAAAAAATATTAACTTTTCCTTATTTTGTGATTCTTATTTCCAATTTCATTATTTATTTAATTTTTATCATTCACTTTTTTTCGATATTCTAACGAAGATTCCTTAATTGTCATATGTGATAATCGCTTCTTTAATAAATATTGTTTAGTAATTATTTAGCTTGTTTAATATTTTATACCACTTACCATTAAATATTATTTTAGGTGTAAACATTTACACCAGTATTTATTAATATAAGGAGGGCCAAAAAACATTTTTTTTCGGCTGTAGTTTTCTTTACTTTTTCTTCGATTTTTCTGATTTTGGTCTCTATCAAAAACTAAGGCTTAAGATTATATGACTTTTTTGTCAAAATTGACATTTCTGTAAAATCCAAAAATGGTGCATGATTTTTAAATAAATTTTTTAGAGCCCCCTCCAAATTTTTTTGTGCGCAACTTTAATCATTTTCAAACATAAAAATCTACGTCATTGCCGTGCACAAAAAAGTATCAACTTAAAAATACTCTGCCAATATATGGGCCCCTAAGCTCACACTAGGTACTATAGTTATAGTGTACGTGTGAGCTAATATAACTAAAAACTGAAATATATTTTATTCAACTCCAGACTAAATTACCTTTTGTTAGATACCACACAAGCCATGTTTTGACTTAAACTCAAATTTTTGAAATCTACCCCCACCTTTAAAAAAACAAAAACTATAATGTATTTTGTTAAACTCCGGACTCAATTACCTTTCGTTTGATATCACACACGCCATATTTTCACTTAAACTCTAATTTTTGAAATATACCCCCACCCTTTTTTTTAAAATAAATTAAAATGTATTTTGTTTAACTCCAGACTCAATTCCCTTTCGTTTGATATCACACACGCCATATTTTCACATAAACTCTAATTTTGAATTCTACCCCCACCCTTTTATTTGGTTTGTGTTCGGTGGATTTTGCTCATTTTTAAATGGGACCATCTCGACCCAAGACCCAGTCTAGGTACCAAATTTCATTAAAATCGGCCAAGCGGTTTTTGAGTTATGCGCGTTGGTCGTTACAGACAGACAGACAGACGGCGCAACAAAAAAGTTTCAAAATCATCTGAAACGCAAAGATATATAAAAAAATTTGAAATCAGAGCAACTTTTTTTTTCTCGAAAAAATTAGGATCACCATAGCTCACACTACTATAGTATAGTATATGTGTTAGCTAAAAAATTGGTTAATTAATAAATTTGTACGTTAACGAATTAGGTGCTGATTTAACCCTGTGTGAGTAACGTAGGTTAAATAAACGGTTGTTTTTGTTCTCCTGCGGATTTATCAAAGACTATTCAGTTTCTACGGTAATGTACTTTATAAAAATTTTGGGCATTCTACTACATATGTTGTTTCTTAAATTTATAGTTGTGGTAAAATCCAAGATAGTCATGTTTTTAAAATTTGAATACTTTTAACTTACCAAAAGTTTGTGTACGCCAATGACATGATCTTAAATATTGACAAGAAAGCTACGTCTTTGCCATTTAGGAGGACATATTACTTCTAAAAATTGGATAAGAAGTAAGAAAGTTTAACCACGTCAAAAATAGGTACTGTTGTAACCTTTTGAAAGGATGGTTTTTCTATGTTGGCAAGAACTAAGGCTGGTTTGGAATTTGGGACACCTTAGAGAAACTATTTTGAGTAACCTTGAAATCGAAACTGCTTCTTCCCGGGTTTAAAGCAGTTTTTTTATCTACCTTTAATTATAACAATAAAATAAATCATAATAAAAATATTTCATGTAAAAAAAACAAGTACTCGAAAATGGTATTCTGTAAAAAGAATTGAGATAAAAGTAAAGCCAAGTTCTCTAATACAAATTTCAGAATGAAAGGTTCTTACTAGTTTGGAAATGTTTCTTTAAACTTTGTTATTGAAGCCAAAATTCTTTATGTTTAATTTAGCATTGTACCTAAGAGTCATTTGCAGCCGTAATAAGCAAGTTTAGAAAAACATTTCCAAACTAGTAAGAACCTTTCATTTTGAAATTTGTATTAGAGAACTTGGTTTTACTTTTATCTCAATTCTTTTTACGGAATACCATTTTCGCGTACTTGGCTTTTTTACATGAAATGTTTTTGTTATGATTTCACTCCTTTTTTAAAGGATTTGGATAATAATTAAGTTTTAACGTAGTAAAATATGCGGAATATTGTGTAAATCTTTTACAATGCCTTATAATTTTTGAAATCTTTTAATTTTTCCTATGGTTTTATCATAGTTCCTATCAGCCTTTCAAAACTCAGCTCCCTAGCGTTCCTGGAAGTGGACAATGTTACTTTTCCATACTTTAGATTTATGAAGGAAGGCAGTAAATTAAAATTTGGCTGTTTTTAATTTTTTTTTCTATAGTTTTATCATAGTTCCTATCAGTCTTCCAAAGCTCAGCTCTCTAGCGTTTCTGGAAGTGAGCAATGTTACTTTTACATAACTTTACATTTATAGGGGAGGGAAGTTAATTAAAATATTGGGGTTTTTTTACTTTTTTCTATAGTTCTATCATAGTTCCTATCGGCCTTCCAAAGCTCAGCTCTCTAGCGTTTCTGGAAGTGTGCAATGTTACTTTTACATAACTAGGAAGGGAAGCAAATTAAAATTTTGGGGTTTTTAAATTTTTTTCGACAACACAAGCCAGCGATCCGACTTGTGTTGTCGGCCACGGCGCGCCGGTGCTGTTGCTCATCACTTAAAAAATAGACCATTGTACTATGGACTATTACAATAGAGAGAGCCACAATAGACCCACTGGTGGTCGCAGTGGAAGGGCTGCAAGGCCCACTCACATATGAATCATCATCATCATCATGGACTATTACGAGATATCGCGACATCGCAAAATTTGTTGGCTTGTTACTGCAACAAGGGTATTTGGATTGAAAGGTAGATGCAACTACCAATAATAATACTCAATTTAATATATATAATATATTTATTTCTCTCCCTCAGGTTAGTCTTGAGCTAACATATCGACCCCAAGGACATGTAAAAAGTAAGTCACTATTATAGTAAAAATTATTATTAATAAAATATGATTTTAATCTATACAGGATAACATAAAAAAGTAATTTACAACAACAAAATATTTCATTCATACGAAATTTCAATAACAGGTTTTCAGTCCGTTTAAAATTTTTCTCAAACCTGACAATACAAATTACAATAAAAAATCCATCACCCCAAAATAGGATATTTTATACTAGGCGATTGGAAGATTATGCAATAAAACGTAAAAAAAAAACAGTATACTTAACGAATATTGAAGACAAAGGCCTTTAGATAAATTCAAAACATTTTATGTTTGAAATATCAAAATTCGTCAGCGAAATGTAAACTATGCCTTATGTCAACAAACCCAGTTAAGTTTGACTACTTTTAAATTAAGTTTTATGGAAAAAACTCGAATCACCCTGGACTTGCCAAAATTCAGTATTTGGCATGCTTTTATAGTAGAAATACAATGACTAATATACACGTATGTATATTTTTATAAAATAAAAAAATAGGAAGGCACGGTCCACTGCCTTTTTGAAAGAGCAGAGAAGTTATGACAAAAATTGCGGCTCAGGATGTCAGGAACTTTTCAAACGTATTTGTTGCATACAATTGTATACAAAAATAAAAAATTAAATAAGGAGTAATTGATCTTTATCTAATTGATTTTTATTTGCTTCGCGTAATATAATTTATTTGACTAGTAGGTGGATACAATTTCCAGAATTGCAAAAAATATTTCTTGTTATCCCTAAATATATTTAACAAAGTATTAAAAAAGGAGTTTAAATCGAGGCAAGTCTTTTTGAAAACTAAACTAAAGATTTGAATGTAGGAAATATCATAACATCTCCACATTATTAGCGCCAAATATAGGCCAAATAGTAATTTAATTTATTGATTTTTTACAAGTATTTTGCGAAAATCAATAAATTAAATCTACAAAAAGAACATTGCAGTCAGACAGATTGGTGGGAGAATGTGTTTTATCTGCCAGACTTTGTTTTTTAAAAGTTTATTCAGTTTTCCGTATATCATGGGTCCAGTGTCGTCGCCAGGCCTATTTTAATGCAGCAAACAGTGAGGGAAGAGGTCGCACACACCAGCGCGCAACTGTTTAAAAGACTTAATTTCTAAGGTTAGTACCTTATTATTGGCATACATGGCTTTTTAAATTTTATATACTCACCAAATACCTAATAATTTTTGGCAGTGTCATTTCAAAAAAACATTAAAAATGATTTATCTCAGCTTTTTTTGTGTAATTATTACCTCATACATAACGAAATAAAACTACGGTGTCCCCATCTTTAGTGTGGTTTAAAAATTGGAGAGGCAAATTTTAATTTTTCTGTTTTTTTTTTATAAAACGAAACGAACCAGTTTAGCATTGTCTACATTTTGCACATTACTTTTCGAGCAGGTTTCAATTTGTCATGGTAAATGAGTGACAGCGATCATTCATGGAGCATGTAAAACCAAGGCCAACAAAAAAATACAGGCCACGACCCTAAAAAATCACTTATTATCGTGGGGTGAAGTTGTAGATCGTGGCCCGTGTGTTTTGATAGCCCTAGTAAAACAAAAGCTGATATTGTAAGAACCGGTTTAGGATGAATAGTTTTTAGAGAAACGTTTTACTTCCATAAAACAGTAAAATCTGGTGTGCGTTTGCAAGGTATCATCAAAACTGTACTTAAAAACAGAAAAGGTTTATTTATATAAATTTCAAAGAAATGTACAATTTTTGTTTAAATTTAGATATTTAAAGTATAAATTTATCTTGGAAATCAATTTTATGTTACGGGTAAATTTTAAAAACCATAAAAAGTAAGAATTATTCGGGTAAAATTAGTAATAGTTTAACTATTATTAGCTTTGCACAGGTAGTTCTAGTTTTACCAGGTTTTTTAAATTTGCTCATAATTGTATATATTTTTAACCTGAGTATTATGCGATTAACGTTTATCAACTTTAAAGTTAAAAGAGTTTTGTATGGATTTTAAATTGTTAACCTAACTTTTTAATTATTGAGCGCTTTTGTCCCCACTTAAACATCACCAGGCTTTTAAATTTAAAAAAAGGCTTAAGTTTGTGAAAAGTTTATAATCACTTTTTATAAATGATGTAATTTTACATGTAAGTGTCTGGTGATACTCTTGAAAGATACAAAAGCTCATCTTTTAGACTACAAAATTGTTTTGATGGAGACACATACCGTTCTAACCGAAAATTGATGAAGGTATAGAATTGAAAACTGCCAAAAAAATTATTAACGGCGGGAGCCCCAGGCGCCAGCCACAGGCGCAGCTTGAGGGGGCTGTTCCGTATTGCGTCCAAAGGCCGGGAAATCGGTGACGCTCGCTGTGTTGGGTGCGCTCTGTTCCCACGGAGCGCCTGTTACCACGAAGCCGTTGTTGTTTCCACGATTGTTGTGACGGTGGCGGCCACCACCACCACCACTAGCAGCACCGCCACCAACAGCACCGCCACCCTCTTGCTCTTGACTGCTCGAGTTGCCATCAAAGTGCACATTCAATGAGTGTAATTTTTCTCTGGTTTCGTACTCTTCGACATCCTGAAGCTGAAAATAAAAATTCAATTAAAATTTTCCATCCGTCATATTAGTTATTAAAAACCCTAAACCTTGGAAAAAATAGATGCAAGCTGGATTTTTGTATGATTATTCCTTAGCAGCTAGAACACATCCGCACATATTCTCCGCCAAAATCTCCCTTGAGCTTCGCTAGATATAACGTCCTAAAAATTAGTTTTTAGCGATTTTCGCGAAAACTAATAACTTTTTTTTGAAAAAGTGAAGAAAAAATACGCAAATTTATTCGGTCTATACTATAAAATTAATAAAAAAAACCTAACCTAACATTGTAAAAAAACAGATTTAAAGAATATATATATTTTTTATTTTATTTTTTATTTACCCTATAGGTAACTTGTTTTAAAATGTTCATACTTTGTAATATTAAGCTTGATCCGCACTTGTACAAAACACCATTTACTACAATTTAGTTTTTTTTACAGTTAAACAACTTTAATTTTTAAGTATAAGTTAGGAACTGTACGAGCAAAATAATTTAATATTAAAATATTTAACTTCTGGTTAAGGCCGCTTGACATGGAGCAATACACTTGCAGTTGCATGCAAGATTCGTGTCCCTAAAGGCTGCTTGACATGGTGCATGACGCGCTGCAAATATTTGCAAGCAAAAACTTGCGGTCCAATTGTTGCCTGCACAAAATCTTCTTTTCGTTTGAAATTGTGCATGGCCATGCATGGATTCCCCAGAATCCAGGTAAAAATTCCCTAGTTTGCATGCAAAAAAATGGCACCGGACCGATAAAAATGGATTGCCTGCAACAATCAGCTGGATTTGTACTGCGCATGCACCTGGGCAAAATTTTATACATTTGCCTGCACATTTTATTGTCATGCACCATGTCAAGCGGCCTTAAATGACATATTTGTTTCTTTATACAATAGATGTCATATCAGGCACCCTGATCTTGCATGCAAGTCTGTTTTGCCATGTCAAGCGGCCTTTAGAAGTTAAAATACACGCAAATCACACAATCTTATTTTAATTGAAATTCCAGCCAAACACATATGTATTAAAGCAATTTTAGGGGTTTAGACAAAATAAATGGAACACAAGGATAGTTGATTAATGGTTGGAAATTATAAACATACTTACATAACGTTTTAACAAATACTCGTATTAATATGCAATTTTGAATGGATAAATTACTTTTTGTTGATATCTTAGAAATTATGATACAACGACTATTCGTTAAAACTATGTTTATAATTTGAAACCCCTAAAAAACTACCCTTAGATTACATGTACTATGTTAAAAATCCTTTGTCCCCATTAAGTTTAATGAAAGTTTAAAGGCCGCTTAAACACACACTTGCATTTGCAGTTGCATGCAAGATTAGTGTCCCTGAATGACATATTTGTTTGTTTATAAAATATATGTTGAAATAAAATTTCGGACTTCCATTGTCTTTATTTATTTTAAAAACACGACGTTTCGGTTAGTAAGTATCTCTAACCGTTATCAAGTGTAAACTAAACAATCTAGTCTCTAGGCTACTACTTATACTACTTGGTGTGCAGTCAGGTGTGACGGGCCGCCCCCTTTTTTAATCCTAAGACGCCTGTTTTTCTTAAGGAGTGGTTTCCATATGTTTGGTATGTCCGTGCTTGGTTGACTGAAAACTTCTTTATTCTGCATTATATACGCAGCTTCAATAAACTTTCGTTTTCGCCAATGCGACTCCTTATGTAAAACTTTAGCTTCTGACCACTGAATCCTGTGATCATTTGACCATGCATGATCTGCTAAACCGGATTTTTCAATATCCCCTAATTGGGTACTTTTTAGATGTTCATTTACTCTAACCTGAAGAGGGCGTTTCGTTTCACCTACATATGATTTACCACACTCACACGGGATTTGGTAAATGCATTCCTTATTATTTAAGGGATTGTCTGGTTTTGTTTTAGTTACAAAACTTCTTATCGTATTTCCCGAAGAAAATACTGTTTTTATATTATAGTGTTTAGCTATTCGTCTTATGTTTTCTGAAATCCCTTGAACATATGGAATGTTAATAACACCTAACGGATTATTATTTTGAGAATTTGGTACATTTAGTTTGTTTTTAATTTTAAATATCGTTGAGTTTATTAATTTCTCGGAATAACCATTCTGTTGTAAGTCCTTTTTAATGTTGTTAATTTCTGTGGTTAATTCTTCATTATTACTACAAATATTTACGGCTCTTAAATACAAACTTCTTATAACTCCTTGTTTTGTTGCAACATAATGATTAGACTTAAAATTTAGGTACTGTCCCGTGTGTGTAGGTTTCCTATATACAGTGGTTTGAATGTTTCTGTCTAATCGTTTGACAAGAACATCCAAAAAAGGTAAGGCCGAATCTTTTTCAATTTCCATGGTGCACTTGATTGTTGGTCGAATACCGTTTAAATGGTGTAGAAAATTATGTAGTTCGTCATCATTTTCCGGCCATATAATAAATGTGTCATCCATGTATCGTAGCCATAGTTTTGGTTTGATCGCATGGCCCTCGAACCACTCCATGTAGATGTTTGCTACCACTGGCGAAAGAGATGAACCCATTGGGAGTCCATCATTTTGCGCGTAAAACTTATCTTTCACTTGAAAGTAAAAGTTACGGAGACAGAGCTCCAAAAGATCCATCACCCCCTCCACCGATAGCGTTGTTCTCTCGTGAAGTGTATCATCAGTTTGTAATTTGTTTTTAATGATACTGAGTGACTCATTTATTGGCACGTTGGTGTAGAGACTTTCTACATCAAAACTTACAAATCTATCGCCGGGATCTAATTCAATACCTTTTAAAACCTCCACAAAATGTTCCGAGTTTTTGACAAAAGATTCGGACTTACCCTGTAGTGGTTGAATTATGTCCAACAAAAACCTCGACAAAGTGCTGGTCGGTGAGTCCCTGGAGCTGGTAATTGGTCGCAGTGGTATATCCTTCTTATGGATCTTTGGTAATCCATAAAAATGTGGTGCCTTACTGTGGTGTGGAGTCAGGCGGGATCTAGCAGCGTCCGGGATATTTTCAGCATACTTCTTTAAAGTCCTGTAGATGCGTCCTTCTATGGTGGTGGTTGGGTCTTTGGGTAGTTGCTTGTAGTCTCCTTTCTCCAGAACTTCTTGGATCTTTTTGTCGTAAGTCTCGACATCCATGATCAACGCAACGGTGATCATGGATGTCGAGACTTACGACAAAAAGATCCAAGAAGTTCTGGAGAAAGGAGACTACAAGCAACTACCCAAAGACCCAACCACCACCATAAAAGGACGCATCTACAGGACTTTAAAGAAGTATGCTGAAAATATCCCGGACGCTGCTAGATCCCGCCTGACTCCACACCACAGTAAGGCACCACATTTTTATGGATTACCAAAGATCCATAAGAAGGATATACCACTGCGACCAATTACCAGCTCCAGGGACTCACCGACCAGCACTTTGTCGAGGTTTTTGTTGGACATAATTCAACCACTACAGGGTAAGTCCGAATCTTTTGTCAAAAACTCGGAACATTTTGTGGAGGTTTTAAAAGGTATTGAATTAGATCCCGGCGATAGATTTGTAAGTTTTGATGTAGAAAGTCTCTACACCAACGTGCCAATAAATGAGTCACTCAGTATCATTAAAAACAAATTACAAACTGATGATACACTTCACGAGAGAACAACGCTATCGGTGGAGGGGGTGATGGATCTTTTGGAGCTCTGTCTCCGTAACTTTTACTTTCAAGTGAAAGATAAGTTTTACGCGCAAAATGATGGACTCCCAATGGGTTCATCTCTTTCGCCAGTGGTAGCAAACATCTACATGGAGTGGTTCGAGGGCCATGCGATCAACACAGCAAGAGTCAAACCAAAACTATGACTACGATACATGGATGACACATTTATTATATGGCCGGAAAATGATGACGAACTACAAAATTTTCTACACCATTTAAACGGTATTCGACCAACAATCAAGTGCACCATGGAAATTGAAAAAGATTCGGCCTTACCTTTTTTGGATGTTCTTGTCAAACGATTAGACAGAAACATTCAAACCACTGTATATAGGAAACCTACACACACGGGACAGTACCTAAATTTTAAGTCTAATCATTCTGTTGCAACAAAACAAGGAGTTATAAGAAGTTTGTATTTAAGAGCCGTAAATATTTGTAGTAATAATGAAGAATTAACCACAGAAATTAACAACATTAAAAAGGACTTACAACAGAATGGTTATTCCGAGAAATTAATAAACTCAACGATATTTAAAATTAAAAACAAACTAAATGTACCAAATTCTCAAAATAATAATCCGTTAGGTGTTATTAACATTCCATATGTTCAAGGGATTTCAGAAAACATAAGACGAATAGCTAAACACTATAATATAAAAACAGTATTTTCTTCGGGAAATACGATAAGAAGTTTTGTAACTAAAACAAAACCAGACAATCCCTCAAATAATAAGGAATCTATTTACCAAATCCCGTGTGAGTGTGGTAAATCATATGTAGGTGAAACGAAACGCCCTCTTCAGGTTAGAGTAAATGAACATCTAAAAAGTACCCAATTAGGGGATATTGAAAAATCCGGTTTAGCAGATCATGCATGGTCAAATGATCACAGGATTCAGTGGTCAGAAGCTAAAGTTTTACATAAGGCGTCGCATTGGCGAAAACGAAAGTTTATTGAAGCTGCGTATATAATGCAGAATAAAGAAGTTTTCAGTCAACCAAGCACGGACATACCAAACATATGGAAACCACTCCTTAAGAAAAACAGGCGTCTTAGGATTAAAAAAAGGGGGCGGCCCGTCACACCTGACTGCACACCAAGTAGTATAAGTAGTAGCCTAGAGACTAGATTGTTTAGTTTACACTTGGTAACGGTTAGAGATACTTACTAACCGAAACGTCGTGTTTTAAAATAAATAAAGACAATGGAAGTCCGAAATTTTATTTCTACACAATCATTGTCTACGAGTTTCAAACAAAGAAAATATATGTTATATCGGGCACCCTCATCTTGCATGCAACTGCAAGTCTATTGCTCCATGTCAAACAGCCTTTACTAAAAATTTTATAAAAATTGCATCAATAGCAGTTTGGCTAGAATTTCAAATATAGTAAAAGTGTGCACATTTGCGCATATTTTAAAGCTGTTTTTAACCAGAAGTTGAACTTTTTTTATATACGCTTTTTATCTCGTACAGTGCTTAATAATTGTATAAAAATATTTTTTTTAATCCCATTGGCGGTCCGGAAATTATTGTCCATTGTCCTAACATTTAATTAAAGTGGTTTAATTTTAAAGGAACAAAAAGTAAATATTAGTAATTACAAGTGTAGATCAAGCTTAATATTATAAAGCATCAACATTTTAAAACAAGTTAAAAAAGAAAATAAAACAACATTTTTTAGTGTGGACCGAAACAATTTGCGTACTTCTTTAAAATTAATAGTTTTCGAGAAAATCGCAAAAAACGGATTTTTAGGACAATTGGGGACTTATATCTAGCGAGGCTCAAGAAGGCTTTTGGCGAATATGTTTGGATGTATCTCAGATGCTAAGGAACAATCATACAAAAATTCAGCTTGCATCCATTTTTTTCAGGTGATTTCTTTATTTGCCTAGGCTATAGTGCTTGCCATAGGCAGTTACACTTTTGTGACATTTCCAACCTCTTTATTTATCATATGCATACTGACAGCAGCAAAAAAAATTTTTTTTGTCAACCTACAGCCAGCATCCTTTTATCCAGAGACAGTGACACTTTTACCTTTAATTTTTTTTATCCAGACACAGTGACACTTTTACCTTTAATTTTATACCAACATGACACATTTACTTTTTAAAATATGTCTGGTTTGGTTAGGAAATATGTTTATTTCATATCAAAGTCATAAAAGTGTAACTGCGTATGGCAAGGACTATATTACTCAAGCTCAACTTCTCTTAAAATACCCCACAGTTTTTTATGGCGCGTGAACACCAGTGATTTTTTTGAATAATTTTAATATGTTATAGAGGAGGGCTATACATTTTTCCCATAATTTGTAGGTACCATAATTTTTTTACATGAAATGTCAAGAGAATTATTTTTTTAATAAATTCATTTTAGGTACTGTATAAAGCAGCTATTTTTAAGATTTTGTGTGATTTT
Source organism: Aspidapion aeneum (assembly GCA_963576565.1). Taxonomy (NCBI): domain Eukaryota; kingdom Metazoa; phylum Arthropoda; class Insecta; order Coleoptera; family Brentidae; genus Aspidapion; species Aspidapion aeneum. The sequence continues at coordinate 15,506,115 of OY755042.1, forward strand.
ATGGAAGGGCGAAAAAATATCGAAACTACAAAATATCGAATAACAAAATATCGAAACTACAAAATATCGAAAATACAAAATATCGAAATAACAAAATATCGAAACAGCAAAATATCGAAAATACGAAATATCGAAAACATAAAATATCGAATAACAAAATATCGAAAATACAAAATATCGAAACAACAAAATATCGAAAACACAAAATATCGAATAACAAAATATTGAAAATACAATATATCGAAACAACAAAATATCGAAAATCAAAAACAAAAAATTTTGGAACCTTCACCTAACCTGACCCTGACCTAATCTAACGTAACCCAATCTGATATAACCACACGAAAATAGATAGTTTCAAAAAACTAACCTAACGAAACCTAATGAAATCTAACCGAACCGAACCGAATCAAACCCAACCAAAGCTAACTAAACCAACAATTTTTTTCAAAAAAAAAACTTCTTTCCCAGGATCCTAGAATGTGTGAATTCGAACCGAACCGGACCGGACCGAACCGAACCGAACCTATCCAAACCTAACCATACCCAACCAAACCTAATTAGCAGTGTTGTAGTTTAGTTTGGTTAGGTTAGGTTTGATTCGGTTCAGTTATGTTCGGTTTGGTTTGGTTCGGAACGGTTCGGTTCGTATTCACACCCTCTAGGATCCCGGGAAAGAAGTCAGGAAAGTTTTTTTTTTAATTGTTGATTTAGTTTGCTTTGGTTCGGTTCAGTTCGGTTCGGTTCGTTTCGGCTAGATTTGCTTAGGTTTTGTCAGGTTAGATTTTTGAAACTTTCTATTTTTATGAGGTTAGGTCAGATTAGGTTTAGTTAGATTAGGTTAGGGTCGTTATGTTAAGGTTTCGAAATTTTCTATTTTTGATTTTCGATATTTGTTAATTTTGATATATTGTATGTTCAATATTTTGTGATTCGATATTTTGTATTTTCGATATTTTGTATTTTCGATATTTTGTATGTTCAATATTTTGTATTTTCGATATTTTGTATTTTCGATATTTTGTATTATCGATATTTTGTTATTTCGATATTTTGTGTTTTCGAAAAAAACCCATTAGGGGTTACATAGATTTTTACCTAGTTGTGGTTTCAAAAAGATCAGACCACTTAGTTTTCTTGTAAAGCAATGTATAAATAAAATTTTTAATTTTAAAGTCGACAATTAATAACCATAAAATTTCTGAGTAGTAGGTAGAAAAATATTGTCAATAATAAAACATTTTCAAATTCGAAACTTTGGAAGAATATCGTCTTTGAAAAACAAAATTATTGGAAAAGTTATTTTTTTACACTGAGACTTACATCCTATTTGATCAATGCCCAGTGTTCCTACAACTCAATTCAGACGTATTAAAAAGTAATTAAAAATTGTCACCCGCTACACCACAGGAAGCCATCTTGTTTGTCATATGCGTGACTCTTAGTTTAAACAGAAAAAAGGCAGTTTAAACAGAAAAAAGGCAGTTTAAACAGAAAAAAGGCAGTTTAAACAAAAACGGAGGTCTCACCCTCACCTTCTGCTATTGGTCCAAATATTTTGAACGTTTCATACTGGTCTAAATATTTTGAAGTTACGTGACGTTACATTAGCTCCTCTGTCCTTCTTGTGGAATCTCAAAATTGGTGTTGTTAAGCTAACCTTGGCCAAATGTATTATATGCTATTCTATTAGCAGGCAAGGGCTTCGAACTAAGTCCATCATCAGGCTTCTTTGTCAATTTTTAGAAGACTAAAATGGATTTTAATCTTTTATAAACTGACAAACGGGCCTGATGATGGATACAAAACAGAAGAGTTTTTCTTCACTCACCCGTCAAAATATTTTATTTATGTATTTACGGTGAACAAAAGTACAACTAATACAACAAAAAATAGATTTCAATTTAAATTAAAATATTTATTATATATTACATTTTAATAACAATTATTAACTACCGGTAAAAGTTTTTGAGACGACAAAGGTTACGTTTTAATACTCCTAAAGAGCATGCAAATAAATCAAGTGGTATGGTATTAGCACTCCACATAACTCTGTCGATTGCAGAGAACTGCACATAGTGTTCTAAATTGATCCAAAAGGAATATATTCACTTCTCTTAAAGGTCTTGTTTTTTTTATTTGTCAAACACACTGTGTTTATTGTATTACAATCTAGTCAATCAGACTAATTAGCAATTTTCTTTAAACTTAACTTACTAGAAAAGTTAGATTTAAACTTAAAATTCACTCAACAGTTCTCCCCGATTCGCCTCATCTGTAACTAAAAATAATTCTGTTGTGTTTATAGCATTATTTTATATATTTCATTTAGATCACTAGCTTAAACGGCTTCACTTTTTTTAGTCTTTGAACTAGCATAGGATTGTCTAAAAGCTGAATAGCTTCCACATTCACCTGTCGATGGAGTCTATCTTCATGGCTTTTTGCGTACTTTTTTATAGTTTCTGTTAAAGTTTCGATTTTTAGGTCCTGATCAAGGTCACTATTTCGAACGTACCAAGGTGCATTGACAATGTTTCTTAATAGTTTATTTTGAAATTTCTCTAAAACTAGAATGTTACTCTCTTTAGTACAACCACATAGTTGAATACCATATGTCCATTGTCCATAATACAGTAAAGGTCTTGGTGGTACATTAATATTTAGTATGGCCAGAAGATCAGGAAACTTAATTATGTAATTTAAGATTTTATTATTTGAAACCCCAAGCAATCTGTAAATTTCAAGATCGTTAATAAAATCATGAGGAATTTGTAACTTAAATTCTATATACCTAAAAAACTTGCTCTTAAATTATTCCAGTAGGTTCATGTAAACTTGATAATAGGGCGACCATACAATGGTATGACTTTCTAAGTGGCTACAAACAAAAGCAAAATACAATACTAGTATTGCATTTCTAAACGTAGTCCTGTGTATGGCTTTTTAGAAACTCCAGCATTTTACATGCTTTCTTAGTTCTCGTATAGTGTTCACTTTTTCAATAGTGGATCCTCCTATGAAATAAGAATGGATTGGCGGAGTTAGCAAAGTGTAAATTGCATTTAGAGATATTGAGATGCATTCGGTTGTTTCTACTTCTACTGATATTAATTTATCAACAGTTCTCATCTTTTGAAATCTTAAAAAACTTGATATTATCAGCAAACATCAGCGCAATGCTGTAAACAAAATATTCGACTATGTTATTAATAAATATATTAAACAGCAAAGGAGTGGCCTCCTTGTGGTACTCCGAAACTGACTCCTAATAAGATAGGAGAAACAATTATTAATTTTTACTGTTATCCATTTTTAAGATAGGAATGAATCCATCTTAGCAGGTTTTCACCAATGCCATAAAATGAAAGCTTTTCAATAAACAGGTTATGATCCACTCTATCAAATGCCTTGGAGAAGTCAGTGTATATAGAATTGACCACCCCACCCTCCTCCAAGGCCCTCACCAGAGCCGACTCATAAAAAACCAGATTAGTTGTTACCGACAGTCCAGATGTCAAGCCATGCTGGTCATTACAAATATTTTAAATACGTTTCTGTAAGAAAATCTGCAGCTAAGCACTCCAATATTTTTGAGAATTGAGATGACAGGAACACAGGCCTATAACAATTCACATCATTTCTATTTCCAGCGTTTTTAGATAAGGGAACTACATAATAGTGTTTCCACTTTGATGGGAATTCGCCAGATGTAAGAGGGAAATTGTACCATAACCAAACTGGCCGAAATAGGGAAAAAGCACGGTTTTTTATTAGTAGTGGTGGAACACCATCTGGACCAGGGCCTTTACGTATGTCAAAGTTGTTAACATTAAACATCGGAAAAATATTGGGCTTCTCGAATGCTGTCTGTATTATATCATGAGCTGTAGACTGAACCAAAAAAGTCAGCGAACAGCTTAGGTATCTCCGGCCCACTCTCAGCCTGCCATACAAATAGGTACACTTTTGTGCATATTTCGGCAGCAGCAAAGAACGTTTATTTTGTATTACCTTACATTAAATTACTACTTAAAACTGTATCAAATATTGTGCTAAATAACCGTCTAACGTATTATTATTATTATTAGTCCTCTGATCCAAGTACATCATGACTAATGGTACGTCGCCACAATTTTTTTGTTGTTTAATAAATTTCCATTATCACTAATACTAATTGGCCCAATTAAAGACAGTCCATATATAACAACCAATAGCGGAAGGTCCCATAGAGTGAATTAGACGCTCCTGCTCCCCAAACCGAAATAAGAATACACGTGCGTTTTGTTACAAGAATTATGGGGTGGGCAAATAAATACTAGCGTTATAATGTTAAATAGTATACTTTGATACAAAAAGCTCAATTTTAAATTTGTTTGTTTGAATTTCGCCGTTATAGTTTTGGGAGTGTAAAATATGTAGACTAGTACTTACATATTCCTCAGCTAGATTGAGTAAATGGTCTCTAGCTTCAATAACATTCTCTTCGTCACCAGTAACAATAACCAAATTAGGATTGGGATCTTCGTTTCGCGGGAACTTAATGTCAACCTTCAAGTCCTCCATAATTTTGCGAATGTTTCTACCTCGGGCACCTAAAATTAATATAATATTAAGAATTCAGGGAATCACTAAAGTCCCCAGCCTATGCGATGAATAATAAGGCCGGCTGCACACACAGCCGCTTATAGTCCCCACTAGTGGGCGGCCTTAACATTGTTACTAGTTTGTTTTAGGGACTAGGTCGTTACTCGTCGATATTTCAGCTAATGAACAGTGACGTATCGGTGTATTTTTCACCTTTATCAAGGTACAAAATAACACTGGAAAAAATTATTTAAAAAAACTACTTGAAAAAGCTAAACATTATTTTATTTTAATTAACTGTTTAAATTATGATACGTTTCTTATTCTAAACTATTCTTTTTTTTTTAATTTTTAAAGTTTAACTAGCTAGTATTTTTTTGTTTTGTTTTTTATTTAAGTTCTAATAAACGTGCAAAATACTCCAAAATTTGATTTATTATTATTTGTTTATGCCCAACTGAAACCATAATTGATTATTTACAGGGAAAGTAATTATGTAAATAAAATTTTACAATTAAAAATTTTAAATTGTTAAAAAAAATAAGTACAAATTAAGTTAGGTAAATTGTTAGTTGAAATATACAGAGTGTAACATTAAAAAGGATCCACGTGAATTTTCTCAAAAACTATTAGAAAATTTGTAAAACGCCAAAACACGTCGATTTTGTTTGCAAGGGGGACAAATTTTGGCTATCTTGGAATTTTCGTGGCATGCACCCCCTTCGAGAAGTAAACTATACCTTTACATTTTGAATAGAAACAGTGGGTCTGGTGATACCTTGTTGTAAAGGTCTCTTGAATATCTTTACAACCGCGTAAAAATTTTGAAAATGTATCGATTAGGTTTTGAGATATTTGCCTTCAAATTTTCAAATTTAACATGGACTAATAAAACAAAAATTAAATCAGTAAAATATAAAATTTTGATTTAATTTTTATTTAACCAGTCTATGTTAAATTTGAAAACTTGAAGGCAAATATCTCAAAAACTAGTCAATAAATTTGTGAAATTTTTACAGAGATGTAAGGACAGAGTTGTAAAGACATTCACTAGACCTTCAAAACAAGATCACACTCGACCCACTTTCCCTATACCAAATATAGGGGTAAATTTTACCCCTTGACGGGAGTGCAAGTTGCAAGTGTCTCTCTTGCAAACAAAATCGAACGAATCGTTTTTCAGATTTTCTTATCGTTTTTGGGAAAATCCTTTTTATTGTAAAGTTCTTGATAAAATTTTAGTATTTATAAAAATTTTTTTGCTACCTTTGGAAGTAACAAAACTAATTTTTATTATTTTGTTTAAAATTCAAATATTTGTATTGGGTAGTTGTTTTTAAAGTATTTTTTTAATTTAATCATGATTTGATTTTTAATAGTTTCTGGTATTTTGTTGCAAATTGTTATACAATCACAAATAAATTTTTTGCCGAATATACTAAAGGCTCTGTTTAGAATTAAATCATTGTTATTACTTGTTTGAGGTATGGGTTAAGAATAATCTTGACTGTTTTTAATTTGTATTAATGGAATGAAGTAAAATACCTAATTTTAAATGATAAAGATTTTGAAGATCAAGATAACCATTACTTAAAAAACTCGAAGTTTTGTTGTCCTAAACAACGACAAGTAAAGATTATTATTATTATTATTAGTGCCAAATAAGTGAATTTTTGGAGCAAGGTCAATCTACTCTCAGTATGTGTCTGTATATTTTCTTCATAGCCCAGTCGTAAGGAAATTGCCTTGAAAAAAATTGTTGCCAGCTGACTTTTTGTATACTTATTAATTAGAATCTGGGATACATCCCCACATATTCTCCGCCAAAAAACTTTAGCTTGACTAGATATGACGCATCAAAGAATGTCCTAAAAATCAGTTTTTCCGATTTTCTCGAAACTTAATAACGTTTTCAAAAAAGTCAGGAGAGAAAAAATACGCAAAATTATTAGGTCTATACTATAAAATTAGGAAAAAAGCCTAACCTAACAAAAAATATATTTTGAAAAAATGATTTTTTATTATTTAATTTTTTTCCCACCCTGTAGGTAACTTGTTATAAGATATTTTATAATATTAGGCTTGATCCCCACTTGTACAAAACATCATGCATTTAAATTTAGTTTTTCTTCCTTAGTTAGTAGTTAAGTAAAGCTTAAGCGAATGATCTAAGCCATTATCAATCAAAGCCGGACAGCCAAAAAATTTCTTAGGTTGCATTTATTTTGTTTGACCGCTTTATCCCATCAAAGTTTAGTGAAACACTATTTTTGCTAAAGTTTTGCATTAATAAATAGCAGTTTGCTGGAAATTTGTGTGTACATTTGCGTCTATTTTAAAGTTGCTTTTACCCAGAAGTCGATTTTTTTATATACGCTTCCTTTTTTTCGTACAATACTTAATTGTATAAAAAGAATTTATTGCAAATCCCATTGGAGGTCCGGCTATTATTGTCCATTATCCTAACCTTTACTTAAAGTTGATTATCTTTAAAAAAAGAAAAACGAAATTTATTGGTGCTTTCTATGTACAAGTGGGGTTCAGGCCTAATATTATTACGTATCAGCATTTTAAAACAAGTATATCTACAGGGTGAAAAAAAATTACATATATATATTTTTTTAAATATTTTTTTAAATGTTAGGTTAGGTTTTTTCTTAATTTTATAGTATAGACTAAATGAATCTGCGTATTTTCCTATCTTTACATTTTTTTTAATACTAAATTTAGAGAAAATCGCTAAATTATTTTTTTATAACCTTATACAGCGTGGCCAGCCTTCTATCTAAGGGTACGACTTTTGTATGGGCCATAAGGATTGCATGGAAAAGCAGAACAGCGTAAAACGAACGTTTCCAGTTTAGCGAAAATATCAGTATAAGCCGCTACTCGGTACGCGAAAGGTTAACTGTAGTGTTTGCATATTAGTAAAACGACAAACACACGAATTTAAATTTCCCTCGCCGTGACAAAGTGCTAGTGACGTAGGCAATATGGTCACATGGGACGGCCTCTCGTTACGGGACTATTTTCAGGTCTACACGTATTTTATAGTAAGTCTGTTTTTATCCATTAATATTTGCGCAATCTTAAATAATTACGCGGCTTAAATAATATAAACACCAAATTAACTAAAGTCAGATTTGTGGAAGTGCATTTATTAAACAGGGTGGTACTCAAGCAGAATAATACCTTAAAATTTGGCTTGTTCCTAAAAGTAAATAATTCACTTAGTTTTACAAACAAGCCGAATTGTGTTATTCTGGTTATTGATTTTCTTAATTACGAAAATCAATTTGGTTTAAAAGATAACCACAGTTTACCAATCTACAGGTAAGCCAAGGATTATTTAATTTTAGGTTTTGTGGTGCACTTTTAGTCCAACCATAACAAAGGTAATGGTGGACTGCAGTAACGCAGCGTCGGTAGAGGCCGCGGGAGGCGGGTCGAGACCTTAGGGGGCAGCAGAGGTGGTATGAGGCCCCAAAAGTAGGTCTGCTGAGCTCATTCAGTACTTTTCCTAGACAAATATTAAAATTATGAGCAGTAGTGCCAACCAAGTTAAACCACAAACGAAAATTTAAAAAATGGAGCAGAAATTCTTTGAGTAAATGCGTTGGAGACAAAATTTTTAAAAAATATTGAAGGAATGTTACTTTAGATGCTGGCAGGCGAAAATAGATACAAAGCAAACATTTTTCATACCTAACTGAAAGTGAGGTTTTCAAAGTGGGTATCCACTGAAAACCTTCAAAAAAAAAATTGAAATCGGAAAAATAAGTTGCAGGTACCTGTTCTCGTTAAACAGACACCTTGGGAATTTTTTATCTTTCTAAAACAATGCTGTTTTTTTTTTGTCAAAGAGCGACATGCGCCACATGTAAAAATGTTTTAAATACAAAAGGAACATTTTAAAACAAAAATCGATAATGACCACAAAAAACTTGTGTATCATATTGGATTAAAATCCTTTGAGGTGTTCTTGAGTTATCGTTTATTCAGGCAGATAATTTATTTTGTTCGCCGATTTAGATGTTTAAGCACCTAAATAACTCACATTTAATAACATTAAAACAATAAAATTTTCATTATTGTCCACTAAATGTATGGTGGACTAAAAATCAAGTCAAGTAATAATTCTCACCCAAGTAACATTATTAATACTCAAGGTTTTATTAATTTGGTTCCGAGGTTATTGAGAGGGTGCTGTTATGGCTTTTAGGATCAATTTGGCTACATAAAGGTAATTTATATTGCCAATTACCTAAAGAGGTAGACAACCAAAAAGTGATTTATAAAGGGATATTCCTTCTGTTCCTTTTAGATACTTTTGGTTTTATTGATTTCTGATTTATAAAGATGGTCTTATAAAACCCTTTACCTAAAGTTTTTAAAAAGAAATAAATATAACTTTTGGTCATTTAGTTTTTTTCATTACTTTAAGTCATAACAAGTGTTTTATAATAGAACTAAAAGGTTACCTTATATCTTTTTGTTTTTATAGTTACCAGTAGTTTACTAGTAAATATGATTATATAGGCGGCCATTAAGAACCTAGTTTCCTTAAGGATTTTAAGAGTGGTAAATATAAACTTTAGACTTTTGGTATTTGCAATTAGTTTTAGGCATTTAAAAAAGGTTTTATAGGAAGGCCTAAAGGTAAACTTAATTCTTTTGTATTTATAGTTACCCATAGCTGCATATTAAATATTATTTAAATAGGCGGCCATATAAAATCTTGTTTCCTTAAGGATTCTAACAGAAGTAAATAAATACTTTCTTGTTTTAATTTTTTAGGTACATCTGGTAAAAATAATAGATATACCGAGGTACAGATTGGTACCTACTTATTGCAAGATTGATTATTTGAAGCACAATAATTAATAATTGTTGAGTTTTGGTCCTTCTGGGTAGGGCACCCAGGCCTCCAACCTGCAGGCACAGCGGATATCATTGCACTAGCCCTCTTGATTGTGTGCAAATTGCACTATAAAAAAACATTTCAAAGTGTTGAATTATACGCTTTTAACCCTTTAAAAAACAAATACAAACCATTTAAGTGAGGTTATGTTGAATGTTTACTTTTTTATTGGTTTCATAAGGGCACTCAAAAATCCTTGTTGCGATAGAGTAACAAATAAAATCAATTGAGCACTATAAAACAATAATGGCGTATATGAAATTATTTAAAACAGACTATAAACATAAAATATTTATCTAGTCATTTTAGCAGTGTTTTTTAACAATAATTTTACTTTAGTTTTGATTTATGTAAACCAAACAGAATTTTTTAATGGTGAATATTGTAAATTATTATTATTTTATTTAAATATTGGTTATTTTGTTATCAAAAACGATTAAAAAGCATTTTTGAGCTGGCGCGCTTGTTTGAAGAGCCTTTCAGATACGATTTTATCAGAAAAACAGGTCTGGCAGGCAATTTGATGATCAACAAAACGACAAACTCCTCATATATAGGTATATTTTTATGTGATAAAATCATTTTGGGACTTTGACATTTTTGGCAATTTTGTGACCTAAATTATTTTATATAGCCATTGTGAATCTGAAATATCGCTAATAAGCTTTTATAGGAAAAATTCTTTACTTCAAAGGTATTATGGAATTCAACGGAATCGCCAGGATACCAAATTACCAAATCTAGTTTTATAGTAGGATAGAGGACGTTTCTGAGTGGCTTTTAGAAATAGCTTTAGGCTCTAAAATGTTCTATACTGGTGGAACCGCTAGAGGGTGAAGCTAGAGTTTATGTCTTATGGTTTTGTAGTGAGTTTAATACATAAGTTGCCACCACCAATTGGGGAGTCCCATTTAGGAGGTCTAAGGGGTATATTAGGGTAATGGGAACGTGCTAGCGACCAAACATTGAAACTAATGGTTTTAAGGAACGGCGCTGGCAACCTTTTAGCTTCTGCTATAAATAAAGAAATGTTACTTGGGCACCCCAAACAAATGTTTCAGGTTGTCCGCCCGCCTTGACTACTGAAACTGTCTGCGCCTGTAGTTATTTATCAAGGTTGCTTTTGGCTACGCTGAAACGTTTTCTACAGGACTCGGGCGTATCGCGGTCTCTTATTAATACATGTTATACTTTATCTGTTTTCTGTCCTTTGATGGAAATTAAGCCCCCTAGATGTGGACCTGTTCACGCGGTATCTAGTGAAGCTCAAGGAGGATTTTGGCGAAGAATACAAAAATCTAGCTTGCAGCTATTTTTTCCAGGTTTCAATGTTTTTCACCTAATAGGACTGGGTAATTTAAAAACATTTGGAAAATCAATGGCAGGGTATTCTCACGATTTTCACTGATAAATTTTGTGATCGAATACGTAAATACAGTATACTAACTGAACTAGCATATAGGTCCACTACCAACTGATAAGTATCAATTTTAGATTTGCGTAACGTTTTAATTATAGAAAAAAAAATAGCGAGGACAGAGCTCACACTTACCAGTCTTGTAATGTCCATATGCTGAGTCGAACAAACTGCGGGTTGGGTTTAGAGAACGTTTTGGCACTTTTTAGACGGAGTTTTTCTTAGAATGTTGAAGTTTTATTTTCCCTCCGCGCGCGGTTACCTTGACATTCTTTTCTCCAGTCCTAGTTTCATGCGCACTTTCTTGCGCCGTTTTTACGTTGCATTTTTTCGCCACCAGAGGGCTCTTCCTGTGCTCGCTCTAGTCCTTTCATTGGATACACGAGAAATTTAAATAAAAGTCGCGGCGCGGGAAATAAAGGTTTCTTATATTATTAGGCGTAATTTTATAGTTATAATTTAAATAATAAAACGAAATAAAATAAACAAAAAATTCTAACTTATTTAGCTAATAAATTGAGGATGAAATCCGAACATGCTCCACCCCCAAAGAAAGTAATTTCTTTCATTCAGATTTTGCAAAGGGTAGCGGGCATAATTTTACTAGGGGTCTCTTAAAAGTCCCTAGACTAGTTACCACAGTCGCTACACGACAAATGTTATCCTTGCCAGGATGTAACGCGGAAATTCGGCCTAATGGCCAGTTAGAAGGTCGAATATTATCTGCTTTAATTAGCACTAGAGTTCCAACTTCGGGTAAAGGAGAGGAAGGTTCTAACCACTTGCCCTTTTGTTGTAATGTGTTCAGGTACTCGTTTTTCCACCTTGACCAAAAGTCCTGGTGCATTCGCTGCAACATCTGCCACCTATCTAAGCGGTTTAATTTAAGATGCGTTAAATCATGATCGGGTAAAGCAGAAAGAGGTTCGAGGGTCAAGAAGTGCCCAGGCGTAAGCACTGAAAAGTCGTGAGGGTCTGTAGAGACTTGACAAAGCGGTCTACTGTTCAGAAGAGCCTCAATCTGCACAATGACAGTATAAAGCTCCTCAAATGTTAAAATTTGTTCGCCGATAATCCTATGGAGATGGGTCTTAAAAGATTTTACCCCTGCTTCTGCCAAGCCTGAAAAATGGGGTGCAGAAGGTGGCTGGAAATGCCATTCGATATGTTGGGATTCGACTGAGGTTTTGAACATATCTCGCAGCTCTTTTTCCGCAGCCGTAAAGCAAGTTGCATTATCGGAGAATATTTTGCAAATTTTACCACGACGCGAAGTGAATCTTCGTAGTGCTGCCAAGAAAGCTTCACAAGTAAGATCCGAGACTATTTCTAGGTGAGTTGCAGTGGTTGCAAAACATTTAAAAATGCAGACATAAGACTTTGAAGTCTTGGGATTGCGGGTTTTTGATAGAGCTGTCGTAAAAAAGCCTGCGTAGTCTATACCCACGACACTGAAAGGTTTGATTTGAGATACGCGAAGAGTAGGTAAGTTACCCATGGGACCAGGCTCATAGGGCCTGGGTTTAAGAATCCAACAATTTCTGCAGTTTGCAACTACTGAGTTTATTGCACGTCGCGCAGACAAAATCCAGAAACGCTGTAAAAGAAGAAAATGGAGGGTGTGTTTTCCTGGATGCAGATAGACCTTGTGGTAATATTCAATAACAAGAGTGGTTAGGCGATGATCTCGCGGCAAAATAGCGGGATGTTTTTGGTCATAATGTAATTTAGAATTGACTAGGCGCCCGCCGACGCGAAGGATACCATTTTCATCCAGAAAAGCACCTAGTTTTCGAAGATTTTTAACAGGCAGCCTTTTAGCGGTAAGATTTGCAATATCTTCAGAAAACGATTTGTGTTGGATGAATTTTATGAGCATGAACAAAGAATTATCTAACTCTTGAAGAGTAATAATTTTAGGTAAGTTAGAGTCTGATGGATTTTTCTTACGGCGTAAAAGTTTGATAAAACGTAGTATATAAGTAACGATTCTTAAAATTTTTGTCAGTGAAGAAAATTTGTTTATTAAATTTTCGAAGCAATTAGGGTCTTCCGCAAAGGCGGCGAAGGAGAGATAGTTTTTTTCTTCACAGGAGATTAGCTCCTTATCTAATTTAATATCTATAGATTTTGGCCAGTCGTCTTTAGACCCTTTTAACCATTGGGGTCCCTTAAACCACAAACTGCAGTTTAAAATTTCATTCGGAAGAAGGGATCTCGAAGCACAGTCGGCGGGATTCGATTCTGATACTACATGATAAAAAATGGAAGGAGGGAGAATTTCTTGAATTCGGGAGACTCGATTTGCAACAAATGTTTTAAATTTATAGGGAGGACTTTTTATCCAATATAAGGTAATGGTTGAATCAGAAAAAACATATATATTTTCAATTTGAAGCTTGTCTTTAAAAAGTTCAGTGACATAAGAAATAAGTTGGGTCACCATCAATGCGGCTTCGAGCTCTAACCTGGGTATAGATAACTGTTTTTTAATAGGAGCTACTTTGCTTTTGCCCATTACAAAAAATGTCTGAAACATGCCTGTAATTTTATCAAAAAATCGGAGATATGTAACGCAAGAAATTGCACGCTGTGAAGCGTCACAAAAACCTATTAGATCGCACTGAGTTTTTGTGCTGATAAGCGTCATTTGGCGGGGAATTTCAATTTGTGATAAAGCGGGTAATTGTTCTTTGAATTTTGTCCAGCGTTCTACTGTTTCAGCAGAGGGGATAGAGTCCCAGTCTAAACCCTCCATCCAGAGAGTTTGGATAATCAGTTTTGCGAATAAAGTAACAGGAGCGAGAAATCCTATTGGATCAAAAATGCGTGCGACAAGGCTTAATATTGCCCTTTTTGTGCAAGTCAAATTATTATCTGAGGTTTGAATAGAATAGTGAAAAACATCACTAGATGGTTGCCATCGAAGGCCCAGAATTTTTATTGTAGCAGAATCATCGTCAAAATTAAGAGAACCTGATTGAATATGCGACTTGGGAAGATCAGACAAAAAAGATAATCTATTGCTGCTAAATTTTCTTAAGTCAAACCCACCTGTTTTTAGACAATTTATAAGGTCGTCACGGACCAGCTTAGCTTCAGAAAGTGAAAAACAGCCTGTGACACAGTCGTCAATATAAATTGAGGATTTTAGAACTTCATATGCTCGGGGGTAGTTAGATTTTTCATCCTCAGCCAATTGAACAATCACTCTATTAGCAATAAATGGCGAACTAGACAGACCGAAGATCATTCTTTTCCAGCGGTATTCCTTTAGTGGCTCGTTTGGCGAAAAACGCCATAATATGCGCTGAAAGTCCCTATGAGGTGGTGTGATTAGAATTTGATTAAACATGCCTTTGATATCACATGTAAAAACCACAGGATAGAGACGGAAATTTAATAAGATTTTTACGAGGTCATGTTGGAGTTTTTGACCTACTAATAAGGTATCATTTAGGGATGTATGTTGAATAGTAGTTTTCATTGAAGCATCATAAACTATGCGTATAGAGTCCCCCTTTGTTACGCAATGATGGGGAATTATGTAAGAAGTAGAGGGGTTTGAATTACTAGGTACTTCCTCGATATAATCCAAGTCTATATATTCTTGAATTAAGTCAATATATTTTTTGTAGATATCTGGATTTGATAATAATCTTTTTTCTAGCATGAAATATCGACGAAGTGCGGGAATTCGGGATTCATCTCTTTGAAATTGCGGTTCTGACTTATTCTTAAATGGTAAGGAAACCTGGTAACGGCCAGATTCGGTGCGAATATGCGTTTTAGAGAATATTTCTTCAGACAATTTTTCATCGGGAGAGAGACAAGAGATACTTGGCAACTCTTCTAGCTCCCAGAACTTTTGCATAGTTCTTTCTAGTGACAAGGGGTCACTTTGAGAGTGCGTAAAATATGAAAAGCTAACATTTTTTATGGACGGCACAATGTTTCCCGAGAGAACCCAGCCAAATGAAGTTTCTAAAGCTACAGGTTCGTGAGGTTGGCCTGACAAACGACCCTGTTGGAGAATATAGGGGTAAAGATTCGCACCTATGAGTAGGTCAATAGGTGATGTTTTATGCCAATTTAAATCTGATAACTTGAGCTGAGAAATATGCGGCCAAGAAATTTTTTGAAAAGAAGCGATCGGTAACATTGGGCAAAGATCAGCCATTACAATGGCGTCTATCGAAAAAGTAGGGTTATCTTTTGCCACAGGTTTAAGAGTGCATGAAACACCTCCTTCTGATGTGTGTTGACTCATTTGTCCTAAGCCATAAATAGACATAGAACAATCGAACCTTTTTAATCCGAGTCTATTAACACAATTTTCAGAAATGTATGTTAGCTGAGAGCCACTGTCTAAAAGAAGCCTTACTTTATGATAATTACCATATTTGTCAGAAATTTCAGCTATAGCGGTTGATAAGAGGGTGTTGTTGGTAGGAATAGAACTTACTCCACAAAATGGGGGTTGCTGAGTGGTTTGGTTTGGCGGTGTGGCTTGCGGCGGACTAGATTGCGAGTGCGAAGAGTGATCAATATTTTGATTAGTGCGGTCATGATGTAAAAGACTGTGGTGTTTATCGTTGCAGAAACGACATAAATGGGTAGAGTTGCACCCCTTATAGCGATGACCTTGACTCAAACAGTTGGTACACCAACCCTTAAGCCGTGCAAAATTAAATCTATCTTGAGGAGACTTATTATGAAATTCTTGGCATCTATAGATTGTGTGATCAGAATGACCACAGCAAGGGCATGGATTCTGAACAAAATTGTTATTTTGAGTCGAGCGAGAGGCACTTGGTGCGGTAAAGAAAGAATTTGATCGCGGTTTTGGACTGAAATTATGAACTGCTTGCGCAGGCGGTTTGGATTTTCTATATTGCGGGTTAGAATAATAATTTGATTTCGAATTGACTGATGTAGAAAACTCTATGGCGTCTAGGGCGTTGCATTGATTAAGAACAAATATCTTTAGAGAATCAAATTTGGGGATAATTTTGCTGTTTTTATTTTCTTCGAATTCAAAACGAGTTATAGTATCATCATCTAAGTGCTTAGATAACATATAAAATAGAAGGAAGTCCCACTCATTTACAGGAAACTTCATGCTTTTTAGCGCAGATAGATTTTCAGAAAAAGTATCAATTAGAGTGCGAAGTGACTTTGCGTCTTTACAATTGGTTACGTAAGGAGCGTTTTCAATGGCTTTAAGATGCGCGAATGCTATAAGTCTGGGGACGTCATAGCGATCCATTAATGATTGGTAAGCGTTTGAGTATAGGTCAGCTTCCAAAGGAGTACACTGAACCAGGTCTTTAGGTGGCCCTGAGAGGGCTGAAAGCAGGTGGTTAAATTTTTCAATATTTTCGAGATCAGAATTTTCGTGTACAAGAGATTTAAAAACGTCTCGAAAATATCTAAAAGTTTTTGGATCACCTGAAAAGGTCGGAATCTCAATCTTAGGGAGTCTGACATTGTATGATTTTCTCTGAGATGCAGAAGACGCCCCTTGAGGTTCTGACCCCGTTTGGCTTTCATCCAAATTTTCGAAAATAGCGCGTACATAAGAAGCATTAAATTGAAACTGTGTGCGTACTGATTCTTCCTCGGTTAAGACTTCATCAGCCTCTGAAAGCGCGAGTAAAGTTAAAAGGCTTTGATGATTTTTGCGAAAATCTGATTCAATTTGATCGTAATGAATGCACATGGACTTAAACTGCCTTTTTGTGTGCTCATTTTCACCAATACGATCAGCAAGAGCTTTTAGTTCTATCATTTGGTTACAAGCCATTGTCCGTAAGACTTTATGCTGTTTGATTTTTCCTACGTTAGCCATTTTAACGGCTTAAATAGGTAACTAGAAAAGCGACTTTTAATTTTTAAAACACCCAATACAAACGTATATAAAAGCGTTCGGGAAACACCCTATAAAAAAGTGTTTATAAATATCAAAACAAAAACGGAATCCCCAGCTTAGATTGTTTGTTTACAAATTCCTTGGGAAACACCTTAAGAAATAGGAATATACCACAAAAAATTGCAACTCGGAATTCCCCACAAAAAATGGTTTTTGTCCGGCGTCGAGCGCGGCCTTGAATTTATTTGGACGAAAATATAAAAATTAAATAAAAATTTATAGCAATGTGTGGGACAAAGATAGTACTATAATTTTAATTAGGGTAAAAGAAAATGCTTTTAATTAGCAGAAACCTTTATTTATTTTTTTTTTTTAAAGAAATTTTGAGCATCTATGGCTGCGAAGGACCAATATGAACTAGCATATAGGTCCACTACCAACTGATAAGTATCAATTTTAGATTTGCGTAACGTTTTAATTATAGAAAAAAAAATAGCGAGGACAGAGCTCACACTTACCAGTCTTGTAATGTCCATATGCTGAGTCGAACAAACTGCGGGTTGGGTTTAGAGAACGTTTTGGCACTTTTTAGACGGAGTTTTTCTTAGAATGTTGAAGTTTTATTTTCCCTCCGCGCGCGGTTACCTTGACATTCTTTTCTCCAGTCCTAGTTTCATGCGCACTTTCTTGCGCCGTTTTTACGTTGCATTTTTTCGCCACCAGAGGGCTCTTCCTGTGCTCGCTCTAGTCCTTTCATTGGATACACGAGAAATTTAAATAAAAGTCGCGGCGCGGGAAATAAAGGTTTCTTATATTATTAGGCGTAATTTTATAGTTATAATTTAAATAATAAAACGAAATAAAATAAACAAAAAATTCTAACTTATTTAGCTAATAAATTGAGGATGAAATCCGAACACTAACCAATAAGTCTGGAATGGACTCGTGGATCAATTTCCAACTCCTCTCTGACTAGATCATTAAGTTCGTTGACTATCTTCATGATATCGTCTTTGGCACGGTGACAGTTTTCTTCATAACCAGTGATGATTATTTGATCTTCGTTTTCTTCGCCTACAACAACATCAATAGTACATTACACAACACGCAAGTAACGGTCATCCGTAATAATGTCAAAAAATAAACAGTACTGTATGTACAATTTATCTCAAATATCTTAGAAATTAAAGCTGTGGACAAATTTTTGGTTATGACATAAACTGTTAAGAAATAGATATGTAATCATAATCGGAAATCCTTATACTGACACGATGCGAAGTTCCGCTCGAAGGTAAAATTTGTAGCCTTAAAATATATATATAATCAAGTACATTTTGAAGAAATTTATGAAAATCGGTTCAGCAGTTTAGGACCTAATGTTGTACGGACAGAGAGACACAGAGACGCACTAACACATAGACATTCGTCACTATGACATCGCTCATTTAGGTCAACTGAAATATCGCATTTTTGACGTTATCTCATTATTTTTAAGGAAAACAAATGCGCTAAATCACATATTTAAATATTTTAATCCCCTCCCAATTTTTTCAACTTTCTAAAATATTAATGTCCAATTGCCTAAAGGTTGCAAAAAGATAGACAGCATTGTCAGAAACTAGTTAATTTGAAAGACTACGAAATTTGCTTGCAGGTTTATGGTGATTTTCTTATATTAGACTATTAAATGCTCTTAGGGTTGGATGAAATCATTTATCATCATATCACCTTCATGATACTTGGTGTACAGTATGTAGTATAACAACTAGCCTGTAGACTGAGGAGTTACAGATACTAACCGAGACGTCGTGTTTAAAATAAATAAAGACAATGGAAGTCCGAAATTTTATTTCTACTCAATCATTATCTACGAGTCACTTTGAAAACCTTGTCGCGCTTCTTATTCCGCCAATATCTGTCACATACAGGGACTCTAATGTTTACTACCAAGGTTTTTTCAAACATACAGTACCACAGTGAAAAGAAACTTATCAACTTATAAACTTATCAAGAACATGCTTTTCAAATGTCAGGACGAAAACGCGGCGCGTGGTCCACATGATTCACAATTCCTCCAGCCAGACGCTTGTAAAAAAACCAAATACCTTAGAGCATAAATACTGGTTCAAAGAGTGAAGCAATCATAGGTTGCTTTAAAAACAATGACAAATTTAAGTTACCAGACGTAAATTTTCTAGTGCGCATGCGTGTGTTTTGACACGTAGCCTGTGTGGGTGGACGCGACATTTGTTGTTTATTTACATTTTGCGGTGTTTTGCGTTTGTCGTTTAAACTTGTTCACACACATAATTCACGTAAAACATGTGCGGTTTGTGGAAAAATGTCCGGGAGAAGTTAGGGAGTGGAAGTACTTCTATTTTTCTTTATAATTTGTTAAAAGTTAAAAGTGGTTTATAGATGCCATTTAACACTCTTCATGGTGTCTGCACAATCAATTTTAAATAAACTACAAATTTAATCAGCGATTTGATAAATTTTGACCGGATCAACTAATTTAAAAAAAAAATAATAGACAAAACCTTAAATTTTTGACAATTTTGAAATAATGTACTGACCTAACAGAGTAGGTTCCAAAACCAGAAAATCTGAAGCATGCGCAGTTACCGAAATCATGTCTGCCAAAAAAAGGAATATTAAGAAGTAAAGAGTCTTGGTTTTAAGCATCGCGGGCAAGAATTCATGGGTATGCTCTGTATTTATACTCATTTGAATAACACTAACCTTTCTTGGGGAAGGAAATTTGAACATCGTGATCTTTTCTTATGTTAGTAATCACTGCTCCTCTTTTGCCGATGATCTTGGGATGATATTCAGGATGGACCTCCAGCTCAAGTCTAAAAGATCGCAGCTCTCTATCTTTTCTGTCGGCTTCCAACTCCTTAACTCTTTCCAAAAGAGCTTCTTTAGCCTCTTCAACATTACTAGCAGCGCCAGTGACCTTGATTATGTCTTCTTGAATTTCCGTGGAGGATAATACGATGTGAACGTCGTATCTATCCATAAGCTCTTTGACGTCGCGACCTAAAACAATTAAATATTTACTAACCCTAATAAGGAAAATTCGGATTAATTCGTTGTGTTTCTCCCTTTTCTATTCTATGTGGTTTTCACTTTCTCCAACGTCGATGATGAAAGATATGAATCATCCTTCTTTGGAACACGTTTTGACAATCTGCAGGAACAATGAACAGGTGAATGCAGGCGATAGCTCCGTGCAGAGCATGCTTTGCTCCACGAGGAGTATCTTTAGTTTTGATAACCTCCTAGTCTAGGCAGCAGCAGAGATTCTAGAACTGCTAAAGATTGAATTTGACAACCAAACAAAATAAAAAAAGTTTGTAAACCATGCGTTTGACATTACCATTTTCCAAAAAGCTGAAAATTGGGCTGAAATAGAAGGACACTCGTAGTCAACCCAGCATAACCATACTATACTTCACAGTATACTTTGATTTTATCGTGGCCTTGTCAAAATGCCGGAGTTGTTGATATTTTTGTTGTAAAGAACATAAAATATCGGACTTTACCTAGTTTAATGGAAAAAGTAATGTTTTAAGACCACTAACCATTTTTAACAGATTTTCCCAAATTTTGGTTTTTTGTTTCTCTCGTATCTCGGTAGATGGCGCCTCTTGCTATAGTTCGCTCACTAATTACATTTAATTAGAGACAAAACCGTCTGATTAACTTCGCAAGATTTGTCACTTGACCAGCAGTGTTCTGAGGAGTCCCATAAGGACGAAACCGTTAACTGTCAACACTTATTAGGTGTCCTTTCAAGCTACCCACGGAAAAATATAAGGGAAACAAAAAACTCCTTTTTGCCCGATTACCCATGAAACTTGTTTGATTTTTAAGTTCACGGGTATGAAAGTTCACGATTGTTAATAAAAAAGAATGTAAAATTTAACATATATGAAACAATGGTGAAAATCACGCTGCTGTATGGAATAGACTTGTTCCGTAACAGAAAAATAACAAACAAAAATGGAAGCTGTCGAAATGGATACAATAAGAAGATCAATGGGAATATCTAGAACAGATCATATAAAAAATGATGCTATAAAAGAAAGGATGTTAACAAGAATACGCGTCGGACAACGTAGAAAAACGAGTTAGTAGTAGTAAGAAAAAACGTTTCACGTATTCATATCATCTGACGCATTTTCCGTCCCAACCCATCAAACACCCGTATAGTATTGCGCACGCCCTTGCAGACTAACCTTTAGCTCCAATTATTGATCGATGCATATCAAACGGCACTTCGACGTCGATGGTAACTGGCACGAGGTCCAACAACGCTTGCTTGGCTTTCTCGCAGTTCTCTGCCTTGCCGGTAATTCTAATTATGTCTCGGCTAGTATCAACTTCGGGAGGAACGTCGCCATTTACAAGATCCTGGGCGTAACTGAAGTTCTCTCTGTCTGGAAATTTAATTTGGACATTGTAATCGGAAGTGACTTTTTGCACTTTGTAACCCTTAGTGCCCATCACAGTCCGGTGGTGCTTCTGCGGAATGACGCATTCAACGGTAATCATGGACTCGAGGTCGGAAACTTCGTCTGCCATTCTTTGTTTGGCTGCATCAATGCAGTCTTTCGCACCCTTCAAGATTACTCTGTCGCTGTCAACGCCTGACCTAGGGAAGGAAATCTGAACACCGCCACATTCGTCACTAATTCTATGTAAGACTTCTCCACGTCTCGCAACAAAGTGCTTGTGGTGTCGTGGGTCAATTTTTATCTCATCCTCTACGATGTTATCGATGTCTTTAATCATTGTCAATAAGGCAGCTTTGGCTTCTTCGACCGCCTCTTTTTTACCAATGATGGTGATGACTTCTCGGTCTTCGTCAGTATTGGACGGAAACACAATTCTAGCACCAGTCGAATCGCGGATCTTTTTAATATTGGCACCGCTTTTGCCGATAAGGAACTTGTGGTGTTGAGCTTTGGCGCGAACCTGAAACAAATTTTTCTACTTTATTCTAATGTCTATGATGATAATAATCTAAGATGGTTTCACTCTATTATGTATACTTAAAAGGAAAACCACGATAATTTTGATTTCAATAGGTTTTTTCGGTTTATTTGGGCGTCAATTTATGGATGTAGGATCACTCTTTCAAAAATTTTATTATTACACAGGGTTCAAAAAGATTGGCATCGTGTTGAAAATTTTTTAATTTTTTTTTTTAATTACCTTTCCAATGTTCATATTATAAAAAAATAGTTTTTTTCGCCGATATCTGTTACATATAGGGATGCTGCAAATTGAGTTTTGATATGTAGGGTGTTCCGTAAGGGATTTAAAATGTTTGTTTTCTAAAAACTAACGTTTGCATTTGCCTTTTAATAAGCGCCATAAACAATGTTTAAAATATACTTAATGTATAATAACACCCAGTATATACCTCAGCAGTAAAACTGGCAAGTTGCCTCTCACTGGCCAATTCAAGCAACTGCTTCTTAGCCCTTTCAACGTCGTCTTTAGGTCCTCTGATAGTGACTTTATCACTTTTGCTGTCCGAACTGGGGAACTTGATTGTCACTCCACCGCATTCTTCCATTATAGAGTGTATCAACTTGCCTTTCGTACCTAATAAACCATATAAACGATCAAGTTTTGTTAAAATATGATTAATTTAAATATTTAAAGTCTTTATTGAATATAATACTACTACTACTGTGACTGTTTAGAATTTATTTAACTTTGCTATAACACTAGACGAATAATCCTAGATGGTTAGAATGTCCCAGGAAAAAAAAATAAAAAAAGATAGAGATGAAAAACTTGCAGTGTGTTCGTAATATAAATCAAAAAGGAAATTCGTACTAACACACAAGTTTTGTATGCTTGACTCTCATGTGTTAGAGAGGGAGAGAAAGTAGAAGGATCTGATTCAGATTGGTTTTCTGATCTACTACATGTAGCATTTCCAGGCGTGTGTTTATCCCTATAGGTACGTGGTTTTCCTATAGCAGCCTAATAAGGTGCGAGGCGTGTGTTAGCTACAGCACCAGAGGGTCGAGCATACTAAAAGCTAATAATTTAGCCGAAAAACGAAATCAAACCTGCACAAGACGCCACCGCGCCATTTGAAGCAAGCCTCGTTCATTAGTGTGGTTTTAAACACCACGTGGCAACCAAAAGGCTGTACTACCCACCTTTTAAAAAAGAAAGAGATGGAAAAGTTGCAGTGTGTTCGTAATAAAAATCAAAAATGAAATTCGTTTTAACACACAAGTTTTGTATGATTGAGTCTTGTGCTAGAGAGGGAGAGAAAGTATGGTATGCTGACCTCCACTGATAACGTGAAACCCACATAAACGTACGCCTGGGGATGCTACCTGTAGTTGGTTAAAAAACCAACCACAAACAAATCCCTCTGCTGTAGAAAAAAAAGAGAAAATAACTCGGAAAATAAACAAAGTGCGAAAAATAGCGTATAAACCTCGTGATAAAAATGCCTTTTTACCCCTCGTCGAATTCTAGCCCCCACTATGGTCGGTTTACAAACTTTTCGCCTCGGGATAAAAAGTCCCTTGGTATATAATATACTATTTCGCACTAAAGTTAACTTTGAAAAGTGACATGATAGAAACATCTATAAAATATAAAAATCGAGATGATGGAAAGTTACCAAAAAAAATACAAAAAAGCTCAGAAAATAAACTAAAAAATGCGAAACAATTTTTGCCTTGGGATAAAAAGTACCACTTTTAATCCTTGGTATAAAATAAAGTATTACCAAAACCTGACTGAACTCAATCCAAAACTAGTGCCACTTTTAATCCTTGGTGTAATGTATTGTTTGTGTATAAACTTGTACAGAGACCCCATGTGGTATAGAATAATAGTGTACAGACCCCGCGAGTGATTGACAGTTATGACACTTGACATGCGCGGTCTCTTGAACACCAATCGTGGCTGATAACGGACGCATCTAATGAACAGTAATAATTAACGGAATAATTAACGTGATAATCAAACCCGTACCCGCCCAAGTAACATTTCTTTATTTATAGCAGAAGCTAAAAGGTTGCCAGCGCCTTTCCTTAAAACCATTAGTTTCAATGTTTGGTCGCTAGCACGTTCCTATTACGCTTATATACCCCTTAGACCTCCTAAATGGGACTCCCCAATTGGTGGTGGCAACCTATGTATTAAACTCATTATAAAACCATAAGAAATAAACGCTAGCTTCGCCCTCTAGCGGTTCCACCAGTATAGAACCTTTTAGAGCCTAAAGCTATTATGCCAGGTTCTAAAAGCAACTCAGAAACGTCCTCTATCTAAAACTAGATTTGGTAATTTGGTATCCTGGCGATTCTGTTGAATACCATAATACCTTTAGAGTAAAGAATTTTTCCTATAAAAGCTTTAGCGATATTTTAGATTCACAATGGCTATATAAATAAATTTAGGTCATAAAATTGCCAAAAATGTCAGAGTCCCAAAATTATTGTATCACATAAAAATATACCTATATAAGAGGAGTTTGTCGTTTTGTGGATCATCAAGTTGCCTGCCAGACTTATTTTTCTGATAAAATCGTATCTGAAAAGCTCTCAAAACAAGCGCGCCAGCTCACAAATGCTTTTTAATAGTTTTTTGATAACTAAATAACAAATATTTAAAATAAAAACAAATAATTTACACTATTCACCATTAAAAAAGTCTGTTTGGTTTACATAAATCAAAATTAAAGTAAAATTATTGTTAAAAAACACTGCTAAAACGACTAGATAAATATTTTCTGTTTACAATATTTTTAAAATAATTCTATATACGCCATTATCGTTTTATAGTGGTCACTTGGTTTTATTTGTTACTCTGTCGCAACAAGGATTTTTGAGTGCGCTTATGAAACCAATAAAAAAGAGAAGGTAAACATAGTGAACATAACCTCACTTAAATTTTTTGTATTTGTTTTTTAAACTGTTGTGTTAAATTTAAATGTTTTTTATCGTGCAATTTGCACACAATCAGGAGGGCCAGTGCAATAAATCCGTTGTGCCTGCAGGTTGGAGGGAAACCTCTTATATTGGCCGTTTAAACAGGCCTTATCTAGGCTTGGGTGCCCTACCCAGGAGGATAATAAATAATCAATCTTGCAATAGGTAGGTACCAATCTGTACTAGTACTAGTAAAAACTAAAATACGAAAGTATTTATTTACTTCTGTTAGAACCCTTAAGGAAACAAAGTTTTATATGACCGCCTATTTAAATAATATTTAATATGCAGCTATGGGTAACCAAAAATACAAAAGAATTAAGTTTACCTTTAAGCCTTCCAATAAAACCTGTTTAAAATGCCTAAAAGTAATGGCAAAAACCAAAAGTTTAGTTTATATTTACCACTCTTAAAAACCTTAAGGAAACTAGGTTCTATATGGCCGCATATATAATCATATTTACTATTAAACTACTGGTAACTACAAAAACAATAGGATATAAGGTAACCTTTTAGCTCTATTATAAAACACTTTTGTTATGACCTAAAGTAATGAAAAAAACTAAAAGACCAAAGTTTTTATTTATTTCTTTTTAAAAACTTTAGGTAAAAGGGTTTTATAAGACCATCTTTATAAATCAGATATCAATAAAACCAAAAGTATCTAAAAGGAACAGAAGAACACTTTTTGGTTGTATAACACCTCTTTAGGTAATTGGCAATATAAATTACCTTTTTGTAGCCAAATTGATCCTAAAAGTCATAACAGCACGCTCTAAATAACCTTGGAACCAAATTAATAAAACCTTGAGTGGTAATAATGTTACTTGGGCGCTCGAAGCACTCTTCATGAACCTCTGCCAAGGTAATTAATATATTACACTTGGTATATAATAAACTATTACTAAAAACTGACTGAACTCAATCCAAAACTAACAAAAAGTAAATCGAATCCAATTATTTTCGAAAAGAAATCATTGAAAAAATAATTATTAAAAGCATTAGTCATTTCTTTCTGCAATTGGGTGTTAAGACAAAAATCGTTTTGTTAAGAATAATGTTTAATTTAAAAGAATATTTTTTTACAAATAATCATAATCCCAAGGCAGTCCTGTAGCTGAGGTATATCGAATAATACGCATGCTTATAAGTTATAAACCTACAAAAGTCAGCTAACTTTAAAAGTTAGTATGACAAAAATTTTAGTACATACCGATCAAGGAGTTGTAGAATTTGGGATCAATGACGATTTCCTCGGCAACGATATGCTCAAGTTCATCCTGAATTTGTCGGATTTTTTCACGTGCCTCTTCGACGTTCTCTTTCTTGCCAGTGATTGCTATGGCATCGCTCTTGTCTCCTTCGGCTGGCAAGTCGATTCTGGTATTGGTTTCTTCACGAATTCTTCTAATGTTAGCACCACCTACGTTAAAAAAATTAATAACTATTTTATCTCCAACGCAATGGTTCAATAACCGAGAAAGAAGTTACTATGTTGACAATAAATATTACCTTTTTAGGTAAGAAGAAAGACTGCCCAAGAAACATTTATGACTGAACCGACGTCAGATTGAGTGAAAAATGAAGTCGCATCTATATCAAAACCGACGTTGTTAGACACAAGTTTATTTAACGATCTATCAACGTCGGATAACGCAACGTAGTAGTTTATTAGTTTCCCAACGTCGTTCTTCCGCTCATTTATTTGACGTATAAAACCTCTGACTAGCCCAATGACCAACTAACGTCGGCTTTGGATGCCTTTAGTGATAGCACCTTAGCTGAAGCCTAAACTAGAATTTAGTTCGATTGGTGTATTTTACGTCACTTTTGCATGACCTAATTCACGTTCTATCACACGACCAAGAGTTGCGGGTACTTCATTTATAAACGCTTATAATGTAACTAAAAATGCATTTTTTCCCGATGTAGGTAACGCACTGGCTCAATTTTTTACTTATCCACTTTTTTTTATTTTAATTTATTTATTTAATTAGGTAAGTTTTTAATCTAAATCTTATATTCCAGTGACATACAAATAAACCTAATATGGTTTGTGTAATAACAAGTTCGACACGTATGTTTTTTAACACATATTTGTTCCACGAAAGTTTCAAAACGAACTAAATTTCATAATTGTTCTTGTTTTTTGGTTAAAGTTAAAAAAGAAATAAAAAGAAACAAATCAAAAAAAGAGGTTATGTGTTATTATTGACAGTTTAGATTCTACTACGTTAGGTTAATATGACCTACCCATTCGATGCGTTTTAATACGTCTTTCGGACGTTGGCCAACGTCATACAACGCATTACGTTTGCCGGACGTTGGGCCTCTAGATTTGGTCACGACTTACGATCAAAATTGGAGACCCGGTCCAAATTGGAATATTGTTAGTTCACATTAAGTCACATACAGAAATCCTCTATTTTATTGGGGTTAGCGTTTGTCGGCCATTATAAAATATATTTTTTATTTTTTAAATTAAGGGCGATTTTGAAGGCTCCCACTGGAATAATTAATAAAATGATCTTTAAGGAAAACGGTAGTGCATTTTTGCCACAAAATCGGCAATAAATAATATATATTTCTTAAATGTCCATATTTTCTTAAAACTTTTATTTTATTAAACGATTTTAAAGAGCACCCGCTTTTTTTCGAAATATCTTAGTCGCAATTATCAATAAACGGGCCTTTGTTAAAAAATTTCCTTTTGTTTTGTGCTTTAGAATCTAATTATATCCTTATATTATCTTAATGATCAATAATTATGATAATAATATTGTCAGGAATGCAAATAACCCCTGACTGTGGCACTGTACGAAACCATCTTGGAAAAGCGACAAACACAATTATGGTTCTGTTGAGATAAGAAAGTGCTTCCGCCTCCCTCCAAAATAGAAAACATTTGGTTGCCGCCCACTACACAGCAGATGTTTATGGCGAGAAAAACTATTGAAAAGTCTAGAGTGGGAGTCGTAATGGTTGAGCGTGGGGATACAGCAAGTAGCGAGAGGGTTTTCCCTTTAAAGTGATTGGACATGGAAAAACTGTGAGATAAGAAAATGTTGTCTATAAAATGTATTTTATCTCTGTTTTCGTTTAGGTTTACTTGTTTAGCTCATTAGCTAGAATGTAAAGTAAATTTTAGGATTATCAGCAACGCCACTGACTTGGTTCCTCCAAGCTCTTCAAAGAGGGGATAATGGATTATTTAGGTCAAACCTACCGTTTATAAAAACCCAAACTTTGAGAAAACAAGTGGGTAGTCACATTCTAAGTTTTGTTGAACTTAACTAAAACCTCTAAAATTAATTGTCAGTAAAGAAACATCAGATTTTTATATTTAAAGAATATTTTGCAGTTTGTTATTTTGGTAAGTTAAAGTTTTTATTTTAATATTTTGGGTCTTGTTCGTTTTATAGGTGATAAGAAAAGTCTTGTAACAATTTGCGAATTGCAACAGAGTTTTATTTTGTATTCATTAAAGTTTGTAACGTTTTTAAAACTGTTTCATATTTATTTTATTCACATAAGAGATCTACTACGGTACCCTCGTTTTGGGGTTCGATTTAAAATAAAATCCTACCCGACAATATAATGCATTCATTTTTGTGTGACCTATTCTAACATGTGTAAGAATCAAACGTAAATCAACGTTGGCAGTTGGCAAAGCTAGATTCCCTAGAAAGTCACATGCCGACGTCGAAGCGACCCGAATCTGTATTCCCCATTTAGGTGCATATGACGGTTGTCAGACGGTCGAAACAACATTGGCATCCGACGTCGCGTTTCTTGTGGACAACGTATGCACTTAATAATAACGTTCAAATGCTGCTTGGGTGGTTTTGTCGATAGAACCACGTCCGTCTTTATAATAAATAATAGATCAATCATCTAAACCGAGACTTTCCCGTCACTTTCAATTTCAAATTAGTCCTAAATTACGTCGTGTTTCAAGACATGTTGACATGACAGAATCTACCTGACATAATTTTTAAACAATGTTGACGTTATTTTGCATTCCGTTAAAAACCTTGTGTAATAATAAAGACAATTAAGACTCACCTTTCCCAATTATGAACTTGTGGAACTGTTTAAAGATTGGAACTTGTATTTGATACGACGATTCGTTCAGTTCTTTCACCCTTTTCTCCAAGACCCTAACACATTTGTCTACGTCTTCTTTTGGCCCCCTTAGTTTTACGATATCACTTCTGTCGCCAGGTCCGGGGAACATAATTTGCACTTGTGGAAACTTGTCTCTAATCTCTTTAATGTTATCTCCTTTATTTCCAATGATGGATCGGAAGTGTCTTTGTTCAATTATTACGTCTTTTTCTTTCTCATTTTCTAATTTGAACACAGTTTGCTCTAATTCTTGCTTAGTACTGGCAACGTCGGATTTGTTACCCTCAATCCTAATAAGGCCACTTTCTTCGATGTTGATGAATACATTATAGTCGTCTTTTAGTTTGTTAACTAGAACAAATAAACAATACTAGCAGGTTTCTAAGCAAAATTTAAGTTAGGGATATTTCAAAAAATAAAAATTAACGATTAGGCTTGGTTTGGTTAGTACGATTTTATGAATGTTGAATAGAAATAATGAATATTGACTTTCATTATCCAATGTTAGCTATAATATAAAAATCAATCAATTATTGGCATTCCCTATGTGTAATCTGGTAAAAAAATGTAGTGCTTAAACCATTTCAAAAACTTAGTGGGGTAAAACTAGTGGAACCCAAGAAATCTCTCAAGCAAATAAATTACATTACAATAATGGCGCATTGTGTTAAGTCACGAAAGCCTGCAATCGCATTGGTCAAGTTTCAGCTTTATCAGTTCACTATCTGCTTGACATATATATATATATATATATATATAGGGTGTCCCATTTTTAATGGTATGAAATGGCAAACTTAGGTATTATAAAAGGTAGAGACCTGGGGACACTACTGTCCTCAAATTTCGAGACCTAAAAAAATATGACAAAAGTTTTTTTTCCAGCCTTTGTAGTTTTGACGCTAAAAGGGAAAATTCAAAAATTCGGAATTCTAAAAATCGGTCATAACTTTGTTATTGGTGCAGATATTTCAATTTTGTTAAAACTTCTCTGTAGAAAGTTGACCCTCTTAATAAAATGACAAATTTTTAATCCGGCGAGTCGGATTCGAGATTTCAGAAAAAAAATTAATAAGTTAAATACGATGACGGATCTGATACCTTCCTAACCCATTAGCACACTCCAGGCTATATGAACCTTAAAACAGTTTTTGTAAATATCTCTAAAACGAAAGCTCCTACCAAGTTTTTGGTTATAACACAAATTTTTGAAAAAAATTTGCGTTACAATAATCCGAACACTGCATATTGATGCGACGCTCCGGTAAAAAGTTTTTTTTTGTCAAAAAACTGTCATTAGCATTATAGAATTTTGACCAAAATCTAATCAGCTCGTTAGAGTGTCGAACAATATTTGACCTGAAAATTTTATGAAAATCGGTTTAGCGGTTTAGAGCTATCCTGTTACGGACAGACAAAAATTTAACCCGAGCATAACCATAAAATGGAAGGAGATGAAATGATGATGTGGATATCTAAAAAGGAATATGAAATATGGTGTTTACCTCTGAGGTCTTGCCCGTGAAACTTTTTTGTAAAAACTTTTTACATCGTGAACTTCCTTCAAATTTAAAAAATTAAAAAATCCAGGGCTCAGGCTGTTTTCTGGGAGCAGATTATATCTGTCTCCGTCGCGACGTCAAAATTAGCCTCAAAACTGAGGCAACCCTGACCGAAGCTGCAAATTGACAGTTGGTCTCTGCTCAGTAAATGCCATATTTCATATTCCTTTTCAGATATCCACATCATCATTTCATCTCCTTCCATTTTATGGTTATGCTAGGGCTGAATGAAGCCTAATGAGGCAGAAACGCGACCCCGAGCTACCTTTACCTCTGAGGTCTTTTTTGTAAAATAATTTAACGTCATTTTATTTTTAGAATCAACTTTCTGTAGAGAAGTTTTAACAGAATTGAAATATCTGCCCTAATAATGGATTTCTGGGATTCCAAATTTTTTAGTTTTCCCTCATAACATCAAAAAAAGATCTAAAAAAAAAATTTACATATTTTTTCTTGACTCAAAATTTAAGGACAGTAATGTAAAATCCCCAGTCCTCTATCTTTTATAACAACTGAGTTTCCCATTCAATACCATCAAAAATGGGACACCCTGTAAACGGTTAGGTTATGTTTGATGTATGTATATATGCTATTCAGAGATTCTAGAACACCTAGAGATTGGATTTCACAACCAACAAAAATAAAAAGATAGGGTACACCATGCGTTTGACATTCAATTATTAAAAAGGCTGAAATTCGGGCAAGAAAAAAAGGGAACTCGTAGGCAACCCATTAGAAAGCCCATCAAAATGATGATGAAATTAACAATAAGATTTTATCCCAAATTTAATTTTAAAAAAACGGGCAAATACAAAAATAAACAAAAACAGCGGTTGACAAGCACTTGACATTTTTATACCACAGAACGAAATGTCAAACCAAAAGAAGAACGGAAAGGCGGTTATTTAGGATTTGCCACTTTAACTTTGGTTAAATCCAATCCGTTAAATGTTCTAAAATCAGTGATACTACGTTGCGTAGCTATATTTTCATGGCTCTCAACAGATAAACAGCAAAAGAATATGAAAAATATAAAGATTTTTAATAACAATATAAAGATTTTTAATAAAAATATGAAAATAGGAAAAAAATATAAAGGAAATATGAATAAAAAATTGAGTTTTTTGGTCCACCATCCAAATGGATGGTTAAGCCAAACAAACTTTTTTTTAGAAAAATACACTAACTAATTTTTTTTTTCTTATTTGATAACCTTTTTTGAGCTCCTAAAAATGGTGGTATCATATTTTTGCCATACCCCGTAGTTTTTATTATATGGGAGATTTTTGAAAAGATCATAATTTTAACTTTATATCTTGCCTAGTTTAGATAGATATTTCAATATTCTTTAAAGCATATCATGGTAACTTATTTTGAAGAAAACAATAACGCTGTCAAATTTTTGACAGGTGTAGTTTTTGACATACGTATTTGTAAAAAAAATTAAATATGGACCTCCAATTTTTTTTCTGAAATAAAAATAATCAAATTTTAAAAGTTAAAAGTGTCAAAAACCAATGATATTTTGCCCTCAAAAAAAGTTGCTGTCAAAATATCTTGTAACATAAGACTTAAAGGTTTGTTGAAATAAGTATTTTCAAAAATCCCCTATATATTAAAAACTACAAGGTATAAAGAAAATCTAATAACAAAATTTTGAGAGGTCAAAAAAAGAGCACAAGTAAGATTCGCAGATCGCTATATTTATTAATAACCGAGTTTCCCATTTAATCCCATAGAAAATGAGACACACTGCACAGGATGTCTCATTATATTTTTCCCACCCTTTTAGACCATTAATAATATAACAGAAACTGTGTTCGAATTCGCGAAATTTTTACTTTTAAATTGCATCTTGACTTTATTTCTGATGCTTACGGTATTTGACAGGGGCTCAAATTTATAGTTTTTGTAAATTGGATGCTCCTTATATTATTTAATTAATAGATTAGGGTTGGAATATACTTTCCAAAAACATCCCATGTGTCGCAGTTTTGATATATAGTTTGTGAAATATTAGCGATAATTTTTTTAATTATAAAAAAATAACATGATCACTTTTGTGTTAATTTCAGTGTCTTTATTTCGAACTATGTTAGTCCCCATGTATCAAAAGTGACAATAACAAATAAGGATACTAAAATTAACACAAGAGCGGTACAGTTATCTTTTTATCATTTAAAAAAATAATTGCTAATATTTCAGAAACTATGGCTCTAAACTACGGCATATGGGGTATTTTTTGAAAATATGTTCCAAGCCTAATCTATTAATTAAACAATATAAGGAGCATCCAATTCACAAAAACTATAAATTTGAGCGCCTGTCCAATATGGTAAGCATCAGGAATAAAGTCAAGATGCAATTTAAAAGTAAATCGTGAATTCGAACACAATTTCTTTTATATTTCTATATCAATTATTAATGGTCTAAAAGGGTGGGAAAAATATAATGAGACACCCTGTACATCTAGTAACAGCCTTAAGTATATTTTAAATAATAAAGATAATTTTGAATTTATGTTTGCTTCAATAGTAGTGAAGTTTTATGAAGTCTGACAAAAAATATGAACATTATCATAAAATATAATGGTGCATTTCGTTTGGAGTATTGTTGTCTCTCCCGTACTCACCATTAGCACCTTGTTTGCCAATAATGTGCTTGAACAACCTGCTGTCGACGTGCATCTCGACAAAAGTCATCCTGCCAATAAGATCGTTCGCCATGGCCTCGATTTGCTCTTGAGCCTTTTCGACTTCCTCGGTTGGTCCTTCGATCTTAATCTTGTCTTCTTTGTCGGTGAATTCGACATGCACTTTAGGAAGGTTTTGGGTAATATCTTTGATGATCTGACCTCCTTTGCCTGTTATTAAAGAAAAATATTTAAGCTAAAATGGGATAAGTGGGAACTCTGGGTAAGTAGCTGTTCATATTTTTATTATTTCTTTTCAATTTGTTTAAACAAACCTTCTTCTAACATATTTATTTAAAAAACGTACAAAAAAATGGTTTGACATTGGTTTTAACAACTATGTATAAAAACTTTTGTCAAAAAGATTATATTTTAAATCGAATTTGTCCTTAAACTACTATTTTAAACCCTGAACAAGAACAATTTGTTCCCCACAAACTATAAAGGTTCTAGTATAAGATCATAAAAAAGGAATAGGATCTTATTATTGTGGTCTTTACACTGTTTTGAAAGTGTTGATAACATTTACTTTGTTTTTTTTTCATTAGTTCATAAAACCGAACCGAACCTCTATGAGGAGAGACATAGAAATCATCGAAAAAGAAATGATAAATAGTATTAAAAAGCTCTAATCCGGAAAAGCTAGCGGACCTGAAGGAATATATGCTGAAATGCTCAAATATGGATCAGAGAAACTAATCGAAAATCTCACATATATTATCAATCAATGCATGCATCCTCAATACATAAAAAAGGAAACAAGCTGGATTGCAACAATTACAGAGGAATTTCAGTAACCAGTACTCTAAGTAGATTGTACAAGAAGAAGAGCAAATAGGGTTTTGTGCAGGCAGATCTTGTAGTGATAATGTTTTTTGTCTTAAACAAGTAATTGAGAAAAGGAGCGCCAGAAATATAGAAACTCATGTCACCTTTGTGAACCTACAAAAAGCATATAATACCGTTCCAGTAGAAAAACTATGGACAGTGTTAGAGAAGACTAATATCAATCATACATACATAAAAGCGATAAAAGAACTATACAAAGGGTCAAAATCTAAAATTAAAATTGGAAATCGACTTTCAAAAGAATTCTTGGTAACAAAAGGCTTTAGATAGGGAAGTTGTATCTCTACAACTCTTTTTAAAATATTGTCGCAGTAGCTGTAAAAAACTGGAAACGTAAAGTGCACGGCAAGGGAATACAACTTAACGACCGATTTACCATATACACACTACAGTTTGCTGAGGACCAAGTAATTGTAGCCATTGATAAAGAAGACATGGAGTATATGATGAGAAAGTTAATGGAAGAATACCAAAAGTGGGGATTAACAGTGATCGTGGACAAGACACAGTACTTATGTATTGAAAACGAATCCAGTGAATGGACAAGTAATATCTCCATGCAATGAGTATGTATACTTAGAGAGAGATAAAAAATAATGTAAAATTTAACATATATGAAACAATGGTGAAAAACACGCTGTTCTATGGAATAGACTTGTCGCGTAACAGAAAAATACAAAACAAAAATGGAAAGTGTCGAAATGGATGCAATAAGATCAATGAGAATATCTAGAACAGATCACATAAGAAATGAGATCATAAAAGAAAAAATGGGAATCGAGGGAAGCATAACGGATGACATCACTAAGACAACTGATATGGTACGGTCATGTACAACAGATGAACGACGAAAGATTACAAAAGCAGGTCCTAGAATGGCAACCAATAGGGCGCAGAAAAAAGGGCGTCCTAAACTAGAATGGCAACAGTCAATCCAAAGATCAATGAGTCAAAAAAATCTGACAGAAGATGATTGTCAGGATCGAAGGGGGTGGAGAATAGGCGTCGGACAACGTAGAAAAACGTTCTAAACCGACTAAATGAAAAAAATAAACTAAGGTAACTGATAATGAGTGCTGCACTCTTTATTAGTTATCTAAGTATAAACTCGACATAAGGGCAGTACATATAAGTTGGAGGAAAAAGACAGATGTACAGATCTCATAGTTAAACTTACCAATAATATACTTGTGGAGCCAGGCGGGGGCGTGGACGTCACTGGATCGGACAGAGTTGGCCTTTTCATAAACGACACCTAAAGCTATGCCTAGCTTTTCATGAGGTCCTCTCAACGTAATAGAAACGGAGGGAGAGTCGCTGGAAGGCATTTCTACGCTTACGCCGGTTGTTTTGAGGATTTCGGCAATGGTAGCACCTAAACACGATTTTTTTTACAACATTTACAAACCTATCGGTTATCTTCGAAATAGTGATCATTTAAAATTATAGTTGATATTGTATTAAAGTGGCACCGCGTCATCAAAACCGTGATGGGCAGGAAGGGTATAGAGGGGTACATATAGTGGCACGCACTTCCTTTAATTTTTTTATTGATATTGATTCCCAAAACGAGGCACTGCACTAATTACTATTTTACTTGCTTTTTATTTATGACTTGACGATACTTTGACGTTTTCTATTCGTTGTTGTTTTGACTGTTTTACGTCAAACAAATTACGGCCAAGCTTTTTACAAAACAAATTACCGTTTTTGCAACTAAATCAATATTTGCGCACATTTTAATATAATTTTGGATTCTCTTTTATGTTTCGAATCTTTATTTATTACCTATTTTATCTCTCCTCAGTGTTTTATTATACACATATAAAGCGGCACACTACATGTACACAGTAAAACACAAATTTTTTAAGGCTTCTTTACTGAGATTTTGTCACAAAATTTGGTTTACCATAGCTATGACGCGGTGCCACTTATATACATCCTCAACTATTATAGGTATCTTACTTCATTACCTTATAACAAATGAAACACTTAACCTTAACTTAACCCCTTTGAAGTTGCGTTTTATACTTTGTCAAACAAATATTACTTTTAACCTACACAGAACAACTCACACATCAAACAAGAAACAAATAATAATTTAATTTCAAACAGAGCCCTTCGGCAAAACATCCATTATTTGCGATGAAATACTAAAGACTATTAAAAATGAAATCATGATTAAGCTCAAAAAATACTTTAAAAAACAACTGACTGATATAATATTTTTTGTTATTCCAAGGACAGCACATACAATTTTTTAATGTTAAAATATTGCAAGAACTTAATCATTTTAAATAACAATTTATGTAATGTAATTATTTAATTTTTACTTATTTGCTTCTAGTAATTTATAATTTTTATTTTATATTAATATTTTATCCTACAGTTAATTCCTTCCCTGTAATGAACTTCAGTTGGTTGGGAATAAACAAATTAATCATAACAAAAACATTTCATGTAAAAAAAGCCAAGTACGCGAAAATGGCATTCTGTAATAAGAATTGAGATCAAAGTAAAGCCAAGTTCTCCAATACAAATTTCAAAATGAAAGGTTCTTACTAGTTTGGGAATGTTTTTTTAAACTTTGCTATATGTCCAAGAGAACAAATGGACTAAAAATGTCATTTTTGTGAAGTCAATATTGCCATACTTAAAATATCCAAATATTATACAGGAGCTCAAAAAAGAAGAAATACTGTTAGAGTAAGCTGCCTTTATTTTTAGTTTTGAAGCAGAATTTCAAATAAAAAAAACATTTTAAATCCTATCCAAAGACTAACACTAATATTTCAACTTAGTATTTCAAACTTTATTGTTCTGTAATGTTTTAAAATTTAATTTCTAATTTATATTGTTTCTCTTTGACTCTCGTCTAAGATAAGGTTTGGCTCTCTGAGGCCTGTGATCTGCCACCCTTATTCTTCAAAACGGGCCATAAGGAGGTTGTTTAATGCTGCGCCTCGCGAACACTGCAGAACCATTTTCATTACTTCAAACATTTTTACATTGCCGTGTCTGTTTATACTGGAAACTGTTAGCCTGGTTCATAAAAAGAGACTCCAACAGGAGGACCAAATCAATTCAAGACATAATACTAGGCAATCTGAGAACCTACTACTACCGATACCAAGATTAACATTGTCAAAACACTTATTGATATATGAAAGCATTAAGATTTATAATCATTTGCCATTAGCTATTAGACAAATGCAAACTTTGAAATTAGTTAAAAGGGCAGTCCGTAATTGTTTAGAAAAAAAAATGTTTTATAGCTGTGATGAGTACTACAGGGAGAATTTAAACTTCGTAATAAATTGACCTTTATAAATAAATGTCCAAACTTATTTTATAGATGTGCTTGTTGTGGTTTGTTTCTTTTTTTTTTAAATTGTTTTGTACCTGATATAAACATTTTAAAATTTAGTAATAATAGAAATACCACTAAAATTTTACTTTTAATTGTTTTTATACTTTTACTTTTAGACAATAAGATACATTTTTTTTTGCTTTGTCAATAAGACTAGTTTCTTCTGACAATAAAGCTTATTTGAAATTTAAATTTGTATGACAAAGTTATAAAATTATTAAGAGTGTGAACTTTTTTACTCAACCATAATATTGAAAAGTCCAAATAAAACATGAAAAATAATACCATTCATATGTATATACAGAAAAAACTCACCTTTCGGTCCAATAACATATTTATGCTGAGATTTTGGCACTTCGACAGAAACAATGGCGCATTTCTTCTCCATTGTCTTGTAAATATTTTCAATTTTTGCTTTGGCGGCGGCGACGCCATCTTTTTCGCCAGCTATGCAAATTTCGTCTTTCATCACAGATGGCGGTGGTACGTAG
This sequence comes from Aspidapion aeneum, assembly GCA_963576565.1. Classification (NCBI taxonomy): domain Eukaryota; kingdom Metazoa; phylum Arthropoda; class Insecta; order Coleoptera; family Brentidae; genus Aspidapion; species Aspidapion aeneum. The sequence continues at coordinate 15,543,980 of OY755042.1, forward strand.
ATGGCAACATTGTGCTCGGCACTAAGACTGTTGAGGTTTTCTTTGAACGGACCGATGATAAACGGATGATATATTTTGGGAATGTTCAGTCTATAAAGAAATAGATCAACTTAGCATTATGGGAGAAAAGCACAGCGCCGTCAGTTTAACTTGAGCCTGAGAGTTACCGGCCAATGGGAAATATAGAGGGAGTTTTTTTTAACGTAACGGAGACTTTTTAGTCGTACGTTTTTGAAAAAACTCGATTTGCTTTGCGAGGGAAACGGAACCTACCTCTCAGATGCTTTCTTCGACTGGATGTCGGATGTCATTTTGATTTCATGCTCAGCTTTTTCAATACCTTCTTTGGTACCGGTGATGGTAATGACGTCAGACGTATCGTTCATGTTGGGCACGCTGATTTTAGTAGCGGTGTTTTTTTCTAGGTCGCGCAAGCGGTCACCCTTTTTGCCCAAAATCCATTTGTGGTGTTCTTTAGGGATGGAAATTTGTCTACTTGACTAAAATAAAAAAATAAATTTTGTGTGCTTTCATCTTCCTAAAATCTACGCTTGAGATGTATTTGTGATGATCAAATAATATTAAAATTAAATTTTGTAAAAGAAAATTAAAATTGAATTTTATTTTTCTTTTACATAATACTATACAAGTAATTCGTGAAAAACTAGTATTTATATTCTACTAATACCCACCAAAATTAATGAATAGACAACAATAGTAGATTTTATATAGTCCTTGCCATACGCAGTTACACTTTTGTGACTTTGACATGAAATAAACATACATCCTAACCAGAAATATATTAAAAAGTAAATATGTCATGTTGGTATAAAATTAAAGCTAAAACTATCATTGTCTTTGGATAAAAAGATGCTGCTGACTGTAGGTTGACAAAAAAACGCACAGGTTGTTGCTGTCAGTATGCTTATGAAAAATAAAGAGGTTGGAAACGTTACAAAAGTGTAACTGCCTATGGCAAGGGCTATATTAGTTATACAGTTTGTGATATTGATATTTCTTTCTTATTCTAGAAAATATAGATTGGTTAAAAAAATAAAACGTTTATTAAAATTTTTGGCTGATATACATAATTTGTAATTAATTTTTATTAACATAGTTATTTGTATAATAAAATCAAATTTTAAAGATATTTATGTATGTATGTATGTATGCTGATTTCAAAAATCGAATAAAAAGATGTTTATTCCATAGGAAATATACCAAATTTATGTAATATTTCAAAAACTATAAGTGTCAGATAAAATTCAATTTAACAGTTACATTCTTTATAAACAAAACTATTACAAAATTAACATCAAAATGCAGGCTCGTCAGATGATGCAAGTTAGGTGGCGGGCACTTATCCAACTTTTTTGAAAAACTATCTTAAATTTATTTTTATGTTTAAATGAAGCTTTTTCGCCCTCTTTGGAACTAAAAGTTTGTGTTCTTTCATCAAATATCAGGATAGAAAGAAATCCACAACCTGAAAAGAATTAATAAACTGAATTAGGCACTCATTAGGGTCGCCTGGTTTTCCGATGCGGCAAGATGCAAAGATTCGCAAGCCACGCGCTGAATGAGTGGGTTAGGTGGTAATAAAAATGGTTCTTTTGTGTACAGCAGCATGCAATGCTGGCCTTACATAATTTAAAGTACAAAACCCGTAGTTTTTTGGTTTACTGGAATGCTTTTATTGGCGGTTTTACACCAAACCGACTAGTTGAGTTGCTGTTTTGTTACTGTTTTAAAAAACAAAAACTCAACTGTTTTTAACGATAAAACTGTTCACATTCAACAGACAAATATTAGTTGCTGTCGAGTTTTTGTTTTCTGTCGTTTTACATCAGAGAAACAGTTGCAGTTTTGTTTAGTTCAATTCAGAAAGTAGTGGTGGTGTTCATATTTATTAAAAGAAATAACATGGTTAGTGACGAGGAACGCTTTTTTTTACTAACCAGGTTCATAAAACGTAAATACTGCACTGCCTTATAATTATTATTAATAATTAACACTATATACTTATTTTTTGTTCAAAATAAATAAATAAACTTGCCGCGACTGGACATAAACACACACCTCGCGAGCTCGCCGCAACTCAAGTTGATAAACACAGCCGTTTACACCAAGCCGACTGAGTTGCAATAAACGCAGGAACTCTTTGATGTTTGCGACATCGGTCGGGAAACGAAAAACAAAACAGCAACTGTTGAGTTGCCGAAAAATCTTCAAAAAATCTGCAAAAAGTTGCGGTTTTGTTTTTTTTCAACTCGAGTTGCCGTTTTGTCGGTGTGGTGTGAATCCCCTTTAACAATTGGTTATTGCTAGATTTTATGTTTTCATATGAGGCGATTCAGAGGTTCGCTTCACCCAGAGATCTTTGCTGCGGTGAGCATGGCGCCGACGCAAGGGAAGGTTCGCTGATGATTACATGAGGTTCGTTCGAAAATTGAAAACTCTCAAATAAATAAATCGATGTTAAGATTTTATCGCATCCAAAAAAAAATATGTTAGGGCCGCCACCTGTTGTGAGTGTTGCGCCTACCCAACCTAGTAGTTGTTTTGAGATTTCATTAAAATTCAGTTTATTTTGGTTTTTTATTAAAAAAATAAAAATTTCAATGCATGACTGCCTCATCAGTTTTACAAGTCACGAGCGAACCCCGTCCCAAAATGCAGACTTTTCAAAAACCCCCTGTAACTTAAAAACGGCTGTTTATATCAAGATGCGGTTTCCTTGGGGATCGTTCGTAAATTCATCGATGACAGCACTCAAGTTCTTAAATTAATGCAATTCCTTCAAATCCATCGGGTTCGTAAATTATCTGATTAATTCAACCAAGTCATCAATTGATGGCATCGATGCTTATTGACTCTGGGCGTCGGTGAACAATCTTCGATAAATGTCAATAACGTCAAAACCAGCTGTTTACTTTTTGTTCAGTTGGGTCAAATTTTAATTTTGATAGTTTTATTGTCCAAATGTTTACTGTGTAATAAGTAAAGTTGCAATGGATATCTTGGAAGATATAGACAATTACTCAAAACTCAGAGGAAGAAGATCTGTGTATGAATTCTTGTATGGATGAGGAGTACTTCCTCAAAATCGGGTGAAAGTCGAAACGCGCATGAGAACTCCCTCGATTTACGCATTTCTATTGGTCCTGACATGGCGATATGCTAATTCTTATTCTCACCCAGTTTAAGAATCCATGCAATGAAGTTAAATTTGATCATCACCAGACCGCCGCATGCCAGGTTTGAAGATTACGTTAAAAATGTTGTTTCCATGTACTCATGCAGGGACTCTTTTAGGAAAAAAGTAAAAATCGAAAAAAGCAAGGTTAAGAAATCTGATTTTATCGCGTTCTTTTCTATTTTTCGGTGGTCAACGGACTCACCGAATGAAAATGTCAGATGAACGTCCTATGTCGCATGTCAAAAAAACGCCGAAGCTTGTAAAATATTTTAATTTTAATCATCTCTTAAATGTCGAACCCCGTCAGTGGGAGTTTGGGACACCTGAAACCCTTCAAAAACATCGGGACATTGGAGAAGAGGTCGGATAACGATCTCTTATAGAGCGCTTTTAGGCAAAAAAATATATTGCATTTTAAGAAATAGTAAACTTGCTAAATTTTAGATGGCAATACAGAATGCGAATTAGTGAACAGTCAAGTTTTTTAACTTTTTAATATTGGCATTCTAAGAGTTAAGTTATATACAGTTTATAAATGTTTACATAGGGATCCAGTTCTACTTTTTGAATAAATTTATATTAATCTATTGACTTACCTGAGTCTGGAAAGAAACCAAAATCCTCTTTCTGGCATCAAGTACTTCGCTTTGTTTTCCAGTTACCAAAAAAGTCAAAGATTGATCTTTGCCGTGGCTAATTTCGATATGGGCGCCGGTGTCTTTCATGATGTTGCCACATGTTTGGATGGATTCACCTTCTCCGAATTTCTGGCTACCGTCTAACTTACGTTCTTCGAAAGGAACTCTGTAGAAACAAATGGATTATATCGTAATTATGCTCGAATTATTGAACATTTCAGTTTGGTATTTTGTTCCCTGGTTTAGAATTTTCCATTGGAGCAGTCCCACAATTTCTTTCTATGTCAACAAAAACTAAATTAAAATAAGAACTCTGCCATATTGACAAGGCCAAGATAAAATCAAAGTATAGTAAGTTTGGTTGGGCTACCTAACGGGTTGCCTATGAGTACTCTTCTCTTTTAACCAAATTTTTAGCTTTTTCAATGCTAATATCAAACACATGATGTACCCACTTTTTTATTTTCGTTGGTTGCCTAATCCAATCTCCAGCAGTTCTAAAATCTCTAAATGAATGTAGGTAAATATCATTGTAGCTTTCAAAATTAGTTCTGGTTATAATAAATATTGGTAAAATTAAAGACAGTAAAGTGTTGGCCATAAACAGTTTTGTGGCTAAGCAGAGATGAAAGTATCAGATTTTTTTGTCAGACATTATAGCGTTCGAATTTTGAAAGTTTTAATAGTGATAATTTCCCTAACAACTAACCAAAAACTAAATGTTAACGACAAATATTAAACTCAAATAATGCAACTTAAATAAAATAAAATAAATAAAAATATTGAAATAGCAAAATCAACAAATAATGTAAAAAAAGCCGTTGACAGCGAGTTCTGTCAAGCATTTAAGTTCAAAGACTAAAAAGAGTGAAGCCGTTTGAGCTAGTAAACTAAGTGAATTATATAAAACAAAATAATGCTACAAACACAACACAATTGTGAGTTACGGACTAAACAAAGCGGGGAGAACTGTTGAGTGAACCCTAAGTTTAAATCTGACTTTCCTAGTAAATTAAGTTAAAACAAAATTGCTAATTAGTCTTACTGACTAGATTGTAATACAATAAACACAGTGTGTTTGACAAATAAAAAAAAAAGAATTTAAGTGCGGAAGAACAGGTTTCTGCAAGTGTTAGAAACATAATCTTTCTCAGAGCGTGCGAAAAACATAACACAAAATAAAAATAATAGAAAAATAAACTAAACCTCATACACACCACATCGAATCACATAAAAAAAATAGTATTTCCTAGTTTTTACCCAACTGGCAGCACAGCGAAAGGAAGGGTAACGTTTTTCGATTGGGATTTTCGATTGGGATATGTATGTAAGTATGTAAATATGTATGTTTGTGTCACGCTAGAGGCTAAACGACTGCACCGATTTTGACCAAAAAGGTATCATTGAATGGCTACTGAGCCCGAAAGTGCTATTTTTTCTAAACAGGAATCTACATGGCGGTCTTCAGATGCCATTTTGTCACATGATGTAGGCTTTAAGGCATACAAATTATCTAAATTTTAGGCGATTTTATTGAAATTCCTGTGATCACCCATTGCAAATGTCCTCTAATTTGCTGTAGTTATTTTGTAGTCGTCCCTGCTCCCACCCATCTTCCCTTCGGTCATTTCCCCACCCTATTCAAAAACCAAATTCGCATAATGTTATCAAACACAGGGGGATTTAAAAAATTATTTCTGCATACGCTTTTAGATTTTTTTTAACTTCAGTTTACTAGTCCTCCCCCCCGTCTCTCACTCTCTCCTCCCCACCATCCTTATTACTAATAGTTGTAGCTATACTTTTCCCAATAGTTTTTGTATGCCTAAAAATCCACACCACATCGAACATCTGATTCCTTGGCACTTTATTTGTAACAATGAACCTTGATACTGTTTCGACATGGGTTTTTGACAACTATTTGAAATTTAAGTTACCGATTCTTACGTTTTTAGAAGCGTGCAGAAAAGTAGTACGGAACAGTGGCACTTTAAAAACTAAAATGATGCGTGCGAAAAAAGTTCCACTTTCAGCAAAGCTCGTAAAAAAAATAATTTAAAGGCATGTTTAGTTTTAATTCAAAGTAGAGCCAAAGCGGCATAAAAAAGTTTATCAAAAGAGAACATTATGAGAAAAATAAACTCAGGCGGAACGCATAAAAGTAAATATTTAATACGAAAGCAACCCCGTTATCGTAGCCTAGAGTAAAGCATTCCTATATACTAAATCCGAGAGAGTGAGTTTAATTTTTAATATACGATAATGTTCAAAAAATTTAGAGATGAAAGATGTTCAAAATATGACAAACTGGGCGCGTAGGAGCCCTATGTCAAACCATGAAAGATGTCTGTGAAAATTTGTTAAAAATATAAGACTAGAAGATTTATCCAGATACATAGTAGAGCATTAACGCCAAATAGCAATTCCTCAAAATCCGGAATATCAAAGAAGCATTAGCCAATTTCTATATTTGTGCAGTCAACAAAAATATCCAAGAACGGAGACAGAACAATGGAGAGAACAGAACTTTATGCGCACACCAGTTATGAGCACACCACAAAGAAAAAAAATAAATTAAGTTCAAATACACTTTGGGTGGAAAAAAAGTCAACTGCACTATAAAATAATCCAAGCTAATAACCTAGAATTTTTTTTTGGCCCTGTAACTATAAGAGCTCAGAACTAAAGACACTCATCGCAGAGCACCATTTATCGATGTACTAAAGGATTTATAAATAAAACCACTATTGACAAAGAATGTAAAGATGCCATTCTCTCACAAAGGTGTGAGAAATCACCTAAAATGACACCAAATATGTGGTATGATTAAATACTGGATGCATAAACTAATAAATAAAATAATAGTTTGACAACTAGGTGTCAGTTAAAATATAAATTGATCCATGACGAATCTGATTCCTAGCCCATTAGTACACTCCACGCTATATCAGCTTTGAAAACAGTTTTTTGTAAATATTTCAAAAACGAGAGCTTCTACAATCTCACCAATTTTTATAAAATATAAAAATTGTGAACTTTGCTTAGTTTGGGATGGAAAAATAGGTTAAAAGAAAAAACCACCAAAATTTAAAGGAGAGACGGAAATGGAAAAAGACATTTTTTAATATAAATACTAAAAACCCGATTAAAAAAATGCTCTGCAAGGGCGGTCCCGGAGTCAAAATCTGAGGGGGGGGGGGGGGGGGTAAATTAGGGCACAGGAAAAAAGCTCATATGACAAAAGCACACAGGAAAGATCCTTATAGGAAACGAGCGCACACGTCAAAAAGCGCACGTGGATAAAAGCGCACACTGCAAAAGCGTACACGGAAAATATCGCACATAGTAAAACAGTGCACAATGAAATAAAGTTAAGTTTCTAGAATTCGAATGTTCCATGTGAAAAAGTAACAGGTTCAGTTATTAGACCATTTCGACACAAAAAAACAAGAGTATTTATATTAAAACTTTCATAAAATTTTAAAATTTGAAAAAAACATGAAACATATTTGGGTTTAAAAAAACTTAATATAAAAGCTTTGATCAGATCTAATCGGGTTTTATTTTGACCGTACACCATAAAACTTCTACAAAATTAAAAAAACGTTGCAATTTTTCGCGCAGACACAATAAGTTCCGCACAACTCTGAAAATGGCAAAAAATTGCAGTTATCAAAATGTATAAAATAAATGGATCCATGACGGATCTGATACCTTCCTAGCTAGCTTATTAGCACACTCTGACAAGTGAACTCCACGATATAGCAGCCTTGAACGCAGTTTTTTGTAAATATCTCAGAAACGAAAGCTCCTATGAAGTTCTTGGTTATAACACAAATTATTAAGAAGCATGTAATCTACTATATTCCGAAAACCGCATATTCATGCGATGCTTCGTTAAAAAGTTAATTTTGTATTTTTAAGTTTTTAAATTGTCAAACACCTGGCATTATCATTAATGGATTTTATCCAAAATCTAATCACCTCGTTGCAGTGTCAAACACTATTTTACCCGAAATTTTTATGAAAATCGGTTTAGCGGTATAGGAGCTATCGTATTACGGACAGACACACACACAGACATCATGACGATATTGCTAAGATACGAGGTAGTTCAAAATACACCCAAATAACACATTTTCGGGGTTATCTTTTTTTTTTAAATTACGTCGAAAATAATACCTTCTCTAGCCATTGATGCGCGGGCTATGAAGGTAAAAAATGATAAATGTAAACGTGGATTTATAAAGTAGTTCTGCGCAGTGGTCAAATTGTCTGTGATTGTATTTTAATTGTGGTTAGTCATATCTAGAGACTATGTATGTATCACATATTTTAAAGAATTAGAGACGCGACAAACTTATCAAAGTCACATTTATTTAAGTCAAAAACAAAGGAGAGAAATATTCCTCTATACTCTAGACTTCTTTAGAGAGCGACGCAATAAACGATTTTTGACAAACATTTACAGGGAGTGACGGACAAACCTGTTTGTTTATTATAGCTGCGTTCGGTGTTTACGTCGGATTAATCTTTTTGATTGAAATCGTTCGTTAATTCCATCTAGATCTAGGGGAGGTAGATCTGAATCGTTCGGTAATTCTGCTCAGACTAGTCGGACGTAAATCTGGTTGCTCCGTACATTTTGATCGATGAAACAGATTAATCTAAGATTGTGACGTATGTTGTGTATTTGTTTTGTTTACAAAAATAATTTTTTTATGTAAAAAGATTGAAATCGAATTATTTGATGTTGAAGACAACAAATTATATAAATTTCCGACATCACAGGAAAATTTTGTCAAAATTATAGCTGGGCGTGAGTGGCAATATGTACATAATATTTTTGGTTATATTTAAGGTTATAAACATTTATAAAAATTTGATCGAATGAATCTGGATCGTTCGTTAATTCCAATTTGCTCAGACCAATCTGTAATCACGTGAACTAAACTCCGTCACGTCTGAGATGCAAATACCGAACGCAGCTTATGTTGCATGATGATTAATGTGACGCTGACAACATAAAATATTGTTACGGGTTCACAACGACAAATTCAAACTCGCAATTGTTGAAAACGATACGTCAATTTATTTCGACAAATTATGTACAAAAACACGCACTTAAACTTACTAATAACTTGCTAATAATTCACTACTTTAATCCGCCTATTAACTTCGCGTTAACATCTAGCGATCACTACCATTTTTTATCTTTGACTGCCCGATGCTCGACGTCCGGCCCTATATATAGGGTCTGCCTACTATTTGAGAACCATCCATCCTTCTTCGATTCACGAGCATTCTCGTTTCTTCGAGAAGGTACGCGGCCAAGCACAAGTGTCATAGATAACGCAACTAAAACCTAGACTAAGAATACAACCATAAGATACGTCAACCTAATACTACACTAACCCTAAATAAATTCTATATGAACTATAAAATTTAAATAACTTTAAAACTAACTTTAAAATTTGTAACAATATTTTATTGAAACGTCAATGAGTCAAGAAAATAACCTCAAAAATAACATAACCAAAAAATGTGAGTTTAAGTGACTGATGGGAGCATCATGTCTCTATTTCTTTAAAATATATCATACATACAGGGTCTCTAGTCTTATCCAGTACAATGTAAAATTTTTATTTGTTAACAACTTTTAGATAGCTCATCAAAAAACATATAGATAGGTACATACTAGGTAGGTCTCGTCAAATGTACAGATCACTTCTTGATTTTATGTACAGCGAGTCCCATTTTCGATGGGATTAAATGGGAAACTCGGTTATTATTAAAGATATCGATTTTCTGATTGCACCTTACCGTGCTCTTTTTTTGAGCAGTTAAAAATGTTGTAATCAGATTTTTGCTATACCTCGTGGTTTCGCTAATACATGTAGTTTTTGAAAAAATTGCATTTTTATTAATTCCTTGTATCTCGCTTATTTTGCAAGATATTTTTATTCTGTAAAAACCTTTCCATGGCAACTTTTAGCAAAATAATGACGTTGTCAATTTTTTAAAATATTGTTTAGTTTTTGAGATATGGTATTTATCATAAAAAAATTAAACCCGGACCTGGCTTTTTTATTACTATTTTGATTGGTTAAAATGATAAAACTTTAATATTTTTTTGATTTAATGTTAAAAAAACTATTTAATAGTTTTAAAAAACATTTAGTCCGAACCTGGAAATTTGCAACGTAATTATAAATTAAAAATTGCAAGACACATTAGTTAAACCATTTTTAGTTTATCTGTTTTGAAACGTTAATTAAAAGATTTATTTATTAACGTTAAAAATAATTTAATAAAATTTACTTCAACATGGAAAAACAAAATTGATATTGTCATTTAACTTGTCATTTTTGTGAATGGCTCACTCACAGTTATTCTAAAATGGCTGGAAATCAACCATATCCAAATTTTAAAAAATGTGATGTTTGACTGCTTTATTCAAGCAACAAAATCACAATATTTAAATGGCAAAAATATTTTTATGCAAAATGCGTTAAGAAAAATTGCTTAAAAATTCCAACAAAGTCTTACACATAATGGCAATCAGTTTGAACATTTATATCATTAAAGAAAAATTCTTTATTTTTTTTTATTTTTCGTAGACTTTGTTTCAAATAAATCTGTAAAATAACGTAAAACCATTTTAATTTGCTAAGTATTAAAACAGTTAAACTAAAAATCGTTTAACTGGCAATTTTTAATTTATATTTATGTTGGAAATTTCCAGGCTCGGACTAATTTTTTTAAAAATATTAAATATTTTTTTTTACCTTAAAACAAAAAAATTTAAAATTTTTATTAATTTGTGATAATAACGAATCAAAATAGTAATAAAAAAAATCCAGGCTCGCATTTAATTTTTTTATGATAAATACCATATCTTAGAAACTAAACAATATTTTAAAAAATTGACGTCATTATTTTCTTCTAAAAAAGTTGTCATAAAAAGGTTTTTACAGAATAAAAATATCTTCTTCTTATCTTATTCACAAAAATATACCCAATAACATAAATTTTATACTTTAAAAAAAGTCATGAGTACCTACCTAAGCACGAAAATCGAGAGGTAAAACCCAAAACCTTAAATACTGGTTCAAAAAATCAAAAAGTGAAGCAATCATAGCTGGCTTTGGAAGCAATGGCAAATTTAAATTTGCGGACGCAAATTTTTAAGTGCGCATGCGTGTGTTTTGACACTTAGACACGCAGCTGCTGTGTGGATGGACGCCATATTTGTTGTTTATTTACATTTTGCGGGGTTTTGCGATTGTCACGCAAAATTGTGTATTTTTCTGTGAAAATGGGAAGTAACTCACGTAAAACATGTGCGGTTTGGGGAAAAATGTTTGGAAGAAGTAGGTAGGTAAGTATTAGTATTTTTCTTTGTAATATAGTTATTAAAGTTAAGAGTGGCTTATAGATGCTTTGTAAGAAAGTTAATAAAGTTAAGAGTGGCTTATAGATGCCATTAAACACTTTTCATTCAAATTTTCACATGATCAACTAGTTTTTAAAAAATAATAATAGAAAACCTTAAATTTTTGAACGGAGTATGTTCCAAAACGACAAAAACTAACGCATGCGCAGTTACCGAAATCGGGTCTACCCGAAAATGGAACATTAAGAATTAAATGGGGTCCTGGCTTCAAGCATCGCGTGTAAGAATACATGGGTATGTCCTGTATTTATGCTCCAATTGGGTAAAACAAAGGTGAATTAGATGCAATAGCGATTTAAAAGCTACTCATAATGTTTTATACCTGAAAACTTGAGTTATAATAGATGATCCAACTCTAAGTTTATTGTTGGCCCATTGGCCGGCGGTATTTTGGGCTGTTGTCTGTTGGGAGGCCTCTGGGAGGGCAGGGAACAGGTCGTCATAACTTTTCGCCGGTGGCTGCTCGGCGGCGGATACGGTCTCTTCAATCACTGGTTGCTGCATTTTGGGATTGTCCTTTTTCGTGCAGGGTCGTTACAGCAACACTATGAAAATGAAAAATAGTAAATTCAGACTTAATGTGAATGTGTCATTTTTCACATTAAGAGTTTTTTAGATTTATTGTGCCCATAGGATTCCAAAGAACATATTACACATAATGTGTCACCAAACTAAAAACTTGACAAAAATATCTAGACTAGAATATCCTCATATTAGCTTACACTACTACTACTACCGTTGGAGCTTTAAAATGACATGTCACACATATCTGTCACTTTGACAGGTGATTTTATATATTTTTTTTAGTGGGTGTCCCGATTGACCCCGCATATGGGGTCAATCCGGACATCCCATTTTTTAGTGGTAAGGCTCGATTAGTCTCTGTAATGGAGTCAATCGGGACAGAGAAGGTAAAAAAAAAATTCCACAAAAAACCGGAAAGAAACTTTAAAAAATAAGCCAGAACAAAACAAGGTTTATTCATAAAACTTTTAAAAAACCGCTAAAATGTTGTTGGTTTTTTTGCATGCTGCTCCATTCAAAAAGCTAAACCGAACTGGCCGGCGACTTGCAGAAACGCGTTCACTATCGACTATGAGTTTTGAATATTAGTGAACCTAAAAACATTGACCTTGAGATACAGGGGCCATTTAAATAGTAAAAAACAGGTTTTGTCCCGATTGACCCCGCTGTCCCGATCCACCCCGTTTGACGGTATATCAGCAACGCGGACCAAAACGTGGTTTCGCCGTGCATTACGTCATGTAGATGACAAGATAGCGAAATTGGCATGCAGCTATTGTTTAATGTTGCTACTTGAAATTTTAAACAAATGTACGACTGAGTATGCTTAAGAAGCATGGTAAAATTGGGCCAAATCAGAAAAATGCAAATCTCATGCCCCATTTCCAACAATGTTTCAAGACATTATTTTAAAACTACCCCATCAATTTAAACTAAATTTTGAACAATTGTAGGCCGAAGCATTTTCTCGATAACCGTTCAGTCAGTTATTAATATAACTATTTGGTTTTTGAGTTTTAAGGATTTTTCAAAAAATCTGTGAAATTTTTACAATCCTTAATAGTGGATCGACCAAAATTTTCATAAAATACCGAGCAAATGTGTTGGCATACAATTGTTACAAATTTGGTATAAATATATTGGCTAGTTTTAAAGACATGATTTGAATCGTTGTTAAAAATGGGGCATCGCGTAAATTCAGAAAAGCCCCATTTTTCTAATCTGGCCCAATGTTTGTAGAAGCGTACATATGTATGCAAAATTTCAAGTTGATATGTTAATTCCTTGGACACTTATCGCCGATCTCAGACGCATCATTTAACATAAGCTGCATGCGAATTTCGCTATTTTGTCATCTACATGACGTCACGGAAAGCTAGAAGTGAGAATCAAGTGTCATCCCCAGTCATTTTGGGCAGCTTTTAAACTGATCCACCCAAATTTTTTACTCACAGATTTATTATATTACCCAAATTCTGTTGGTCAAACTTTTTTTGTTTGATATAAATGAATCCTTTATCAAGGTATAGAGATCAGCAGGTATGTTGATAGAATTGGCAAAATATAAATTTGTCAAAAATTCAAGTTTTTTGGGAGTGTTCAAGAACACGTTTCGCACAGGCAGATCTTGTAGTGATAATGTTTTTTGTTTTAAACAAGTAGTTGAGAAAAGGAGCGCCAGAAATATAGAGACTCATGTTACCTTTGTGGACCTACAAAAAGCATATGATACCGTTCCAGTAGAAAAATTATGGACAGTTTTAGAGCAAACTAATATCAATCATACATACATAAAAGCGATAAAAGAACTATACAAAGGGTCAAAATCTAAAATTAAAATTGGAAATCGACTTTCAAAAGAATTCCTGGCAACAAAAGGCTTAAGATAGGGATGTTGTATCTCTTCAACTCTTTTTAAAATATATATCGCAGTAGCTCTAAAAAACTGGAAACGTAAAGTGCACGGAATGGGAATACAACTTAACGACCGATTTACCATATACACACTACAGTTTGCTGACGACCAAGTAATTGTGGCTAATTATAAAGAAGACATTGAGTATATGATGAGAAAGTTAACAGAAGAATACCAAAAGTGGGGACTAACAGTGAATGTGGACAAGACACAGTACTTATGTATTGGAAACGAATCCAGTGAGTTAGTACTAGAAAATGGACAAACAATATCTCCATGCAATGAGTATGTATACTTGGGTGTCACATTTGATAAGACAGGAACAGACTGTAAAGAATTGGAAAAAAGTAATAGTAAAAGCAAAAAAAGTTATTGGATGTCTTAACAGTATTTTATGGAGCAGAGAGACAAAAAAGAATGTAAAATTTAACATATATGAAACAATGGTCAAAAGCACGCTGTTGTATGGAATAGAGACTTGTCGCGTAACAGAAAAATACAAAACAAAAATGGAAAGTGATAAAGAATATCTAGAATAGATCACATAAGAAATGAGATCATAAAAGAAAGAATGGGAATCGAGGGAAGCATAACGGATGACATCACTAAAAGGCAACTGATATGGTACGGCCATGTACAACGGATGAACGACGAAAGATTACCAAAGCAGGTCCTAGAATGGCAACCAATAGGGCGCAGAGAAAGAGGGCGTCCTAAACTAGAATGGCAACAGTCAATCCAAAGATCAATGAGTCAAAAGAATCTGACAGAGGATGATTGTCAGGATCGAAGGAGGTGGAGAATAGGCGTCGGACAACGTAGAAAAACGTTCTAAACCGACATAGTAGTAGTAGTAAAGAACCCATTATCGAAGAGGCCTGGAGAATAAAAGCGGTTATTAGATGTACAAGTATGAAATTTGGAACAAATAATAAGAACAATATTTTAACCACTTTGAGGATTTAAAAAAAATAGTTAATGGTAGCGCACGTTAAATGATTCATGCAAAAAAAACACGATTATTGTCTTATGGCCTTTAAAAATAATTCAGTAAAAATGACATGCTAAATTGTCATTTTGGTCAAAGCTACTAAACTACTGTTGGAGCCAATATAATGCCCTAGTCTAAAAACACTGACAAAAAATATCTAATTTAAATCTGAATGACTTAAGAATTATTAACCATGAAAACTCAAAGAAAAAAATAAAAAGTTGGATTTATACCAATTAAATAGAATACTAACATATTCTAGATTCACGTATATAATTTTGTCTCTTTGTCTGATTTGTTTGATTTAAAATTTTTATCTGGTGTCTTTGACATTTTTTTGTAAGTCTTCCTAATTTAGCAATATTTTTTACTGGGTTAGTCCCAGTTACATACCGTCAGTGAGCCTGCAATATCTCCTAACTAACATTATCATCATTATCCCCCCTCTGAAAAACCAAACGATAGAGAAGGACTTTTTAAGCTTCTTCTAAAATAGAGGAAACAAAAATAAGTAGTTTTAGGAAAATAAACACAATTTCAGTATTTTTTGCTCTCCTCTAAAATTACGTCACATGCAGTTAGCAGATATTGCAGGCTCACAGACAGTTTGTAGTATGATATAAATAAGGTTAGGGATATACACAGTAAAATCTTATTTGGTTCACTTGTATTTCTTTTGCGAAGTACTTTAAAAAACAAAAAACAATGGTTTTTTAAATTTGAGGGTGTGATTCAAGGATATTCAACCAAACTTATTTTTTATACTGTTTTGCTCCAAATATTTAAAAATCATAAATTGTTAAGAGGCAACAATTTTATTTATCTACTATATAGTAAATTTACAATATCATAATATTCAGTTAAAACTCAAATTCGCAATAACAAATTCAAATCTATATATAAAGAATTTAAATTAAAATTAATTTAAAAGGCCCCTTCAAAATTAAAAAAAAACTCAATAGATATAAAACTCTTACAGAAGATAAACCTTTTCCAACCGCTGTGTTTCTGGTATAGTGCCCATAATAAAAGCTGTGTTACCTCGTTGGATTGCCAAGCCAATCAGCTATGTTAAAAATTAATCAAGATCAAGGTTCATTTGTAATTTGTCTAATGTTGTTACAAATTTCTTTAAAAAATTTTTTGGAATCTTCTTCAAAGATATTCTTTTGAAAGATCACTATATTTTTTAGTTTTGTTTTTTTCAGAAATACTTGCAGCTTCGCCGGCTTTTTTAGAAGTTAAGTCTAGATAAGAAACTGCCATTGTGTCGCAACATGTTGCGTCCCAAAGTACTTGGCTTCTACAAAATTTGAGACAATAAAAAGTGGTATTATGTCGTCATTTTGACAAATCAGCCCCCGCCTGAAATTCTTTAATATTTTGTCAGAATGTTTGGCAAACCGTCCTATTATTATTAGTACCAAATCATCTTGGCTCTGACAGTAGATTAGTAGCTTAAACCAAAATGACATTTTTTTACTGGGGTAATGTTAAACGTCATAAGACTTCGAAAGGAATTAATATTTTGAATGAATACTGAATTGAATGTGTCCTAGAAACAGTTTAAAATATACCAGGTGTCCCAAAAGTCCGAGTCCATTTAAATATCTTCTGAACCAAATTGACAGTGACCAATAACATTAAAAGATCTATTTTATGGAGGGGCGGCACAGTCACCACTTCATAAAACAGATCTCTTAATACTGTTGATCAATGAATTGAGGTAAAAGTAAAGCCAAGTTCTCCAATAAAAATTTCAAAATGAAAGGTTCTTACTGGTTTAGAAATATTTTTTCAAACTAAGCTTAGCCATTTCTGGATGTGGGCAATGTTACTTTTACATAACTTTATATGTATAGGGGAGTAAATTTTGTTTTCTAAAAAACATAAATTAAACCTTTATGAGGTAAAACTTTTCAGAAAATTTTAAAAAACCTAATATAAAAAATTAATTTTTGTAATTTAACTACATTGATTGTTTGTTTTTATGTTTTCAAAAATTATTTATTTTTTGATCCCTACTCAGGCACCCTCTTGAATATTAATTTGAAAATGCTCAAGAGTGTCAGCGGGGCATCAACTGGATCCTTAAAGTAGACCTCTTGGGCTACCAGAATCAGCAATAAAATTTTGAAAATCTGTATGATATAAAAACCTACCTCAGGTAATAAAACAGAGTGCAAATGTGAACTTTTAAACCTTAAAAAGTGCTTTTTGTATGTTTATTTGTTTTATTTCATTGTACCAGTTCATGTATCTAATCTATTCTAAACTAGTAAAAAAATTAATAATTATTATTTTATCTTGCACTGTAATGTTGATTTTGGGCTGTTTATTATTGTAACAATGTTCTTTATAATGTTTTAATGTTATCAAAATAGCCTAAATAATACCTAAATTTTATACACTGTTATGGCAATTAAAATATTTTTGTGCCCATTTGCGTTTTTATAGTGTTTATTATTCTGTATTATTTACTATTTTTGACTACTTATCAGTGGCAGATCCAGGATTTCCAGGGGGGAGGGTCCAAGGAGGAAGCAAAAACCAAAATATTTCTTGGTTTGTGTGCATTTTTAATAATTCTTAGGTCTGAAATTTAAATTTACAGGTGACAAAATGCACCACAGGCAAAATTTTTTGAAATACTCAGTGTTTTTTAGCAAAAAAAAATAAAAAGTGATGTTTGGGATAAATATTGTTCACACTTGTGGTTGATTCATTGGTATTTTTTATGCCTCATCCAAAAAAAGTTTTGTCAGGGAAGGGGGGAGGGTGCCCTAGCCCCTCTGCCCCCCCTGGACCTGCTACTTATATTAATATGAATAAACTGTGTTAGGTGTTACCTACTTTGAAATAACCATATTATTATTATCCTTCTCTTTCTTGACACAGTGCTGCTAACTGAATTATTTTGCCATGTACAAGAGTGACTTGTATGAGGGGTGATCAGCTGCCCACAGTAGTGTACAAAATTTGTCTACAGGACCATACCAAACTCCACATGACACTATACAGGACTCTAAAATACACTACAGATCCATGATTTTATTTTAAAGTCCTGAAGGATGGTGTACAAATTTGGGTCAGCCGATCACCTCTCGGACTTGTGTGTGTATAGAGATTGTAATAAGAATGTCAAGATTCACTAAATGAGCCAAAAGTCCTCTGATAAATCAAAATATTTAAACTTGTTCATGATGAGCAAAAGCTACTCACCTTTAAATTTACTGGCACAAAAATACTGGTCAATGATTAACTTTTGAGTGAAATGGCTGGGGTACCCAGCAACATAGAAAATACAAAATATGTCAGTTTAAAATGCTTACCATTGGTCTTTACCTTACTTTTTCCTAATAAGTATGGTGAACTGGCAATATAAATAACACACTTAATTTATCCAGGCAAAAGAATCCAGCTCCTTAAAATATGAAATTTGTTAAATGGTAAATGTTAGTACCTACTTAATAAGGTGTTTTAAAATGGATAATTGGTTGGAATTAGTACAAAATTAATTGTTGCTGCTAGAAAGTTACTATTATCGTCAACAAACTAAAAATCCTTAACCAAAAACAATCACATATGGAAAGTCTCAAAGTCTAAAAATAAACAAAATTTGGGAATATAAAATTAGAATATCCAGGTTACATGAATTTTCAACACTCATAAAACAATCTGAAAGCAAATGGAATCAAAAACTTGTAGTAAAAAATTTATTTAAAAATTTTTGAAAAGATTGAACACTATGGGGCCAGTTGACGTGTCACTTAAAAAGCATGGAAAACACAAAAATATGAAAAAAAAAATACTTACTGTACTGTAAAAACAGAAAGTCCGTCCTGTCTAAACGGATTCTAGAAAAGCTCCAGGTTGGGGGGCGATTACTCTAGAAAAAATTAAGACAAATATTTTAGTAAAGACTGAAAAAAAGCTCAAAACGCTTATCACTTACCCACCACCACTCACAAAATGACATTAAAAAAATAAGACGAAAAACGTCATAGGACAAGTTCCACCGCGCATGACGTAAAATGTCATCACCTCCAACAGGTGTGAAGTTAGCTAAGAAAGCGAATTCCTTGATGGTTATATCTTTTTTTGATAGGCTTTCTTTTGCGAGCTTACTACCATACTTAAGCCGGCTGTCCATTGACCGTATTATCCGCGCGAATTTGTTTTTCTCGGGTTTTGATCACGGATATTAGAACAATTTCTAATATCTCTGGTTTTGATCGACTTAATTTTTAAATCAATCAATCAGAGCCCAAAAAAAGAAAATCCGCGCGGATAATATGCTCTATGGACACCCGACATTACTACATGCGTGCCAGCACGGTTTGACCTGTATGCAAGCCCCAAGAGATTTCCATCTTTAATTTGTAAAAAATTGCAGAAATTTTCTGTAAAGAACCTAAACTTGCCTTAACGTTGCAATACGCATGTACAACAGCATACATGCTGGCACGCAACATGAGCATTGTTCCATCAGGCCGTCCGAGGATTGTTTTAAAACGGTTTGGTTAGATGGAACGTCTAAACAACGAATGCTGTTGATGTCGTGATCGATTTCCTTCAGGCATGTGATCATATGCGAGACAGATAAATTTAAAGTCACGCCTCCCCCCACCTACAGAAGCTGCCAAATATCATTTCTGGAGAACCTACCACCAGGTCCAAAAATGGTTGGGGGTCGAGAAAAATACATCTGACTGCGAATGGACCACCACCCACTAAGCACAAAATCGTAAAAAACGTTAAATAAATGTTGAAATTTTTTTTTTCTACGAGAAATTTATGTTAAAATTAAGTCAACTTTTGACATTAAAAAAACATGTAAAAATTCCTAACGAAAATTTTAGAAAAATATTAAGAAACCAATATTTAAAACACCATAATTTTATTAAAATTAAAAATAATACCATCAATATATGATTATTTTTATAATGTTTTTCCTAGATCTTATTTCTAACGTTGAATTTAAGATATATGAAGCTAACAAATGTTTTGTTTTTTAAAAATCAAAAAAAAAATTATACTATAGAGGACGCTGCCGCATAGTTCCACTTAGGGTCACTGCATCCTGGAAGCCTGGCGTCTCCAGTTGTAGCGACACCAAACATAACCTCATTTACAAAAAACGCAAATTTGACACTGTCCGGAGCGTAGCCTTTTTAAAGATCAAAAAAATTAAATGGATTACAAATGTTACGTAAAAAACTGTCAGTCACACCCGGTATATAAATTTGACTGTCCAAATAAACAAACCTAAAAAAACTAAGTTTTTTATGATTTCAATAGTTATTAGGACCCTGTGTTAGGACCCACACAGCGCAAGAAACCAAAAATATAGTTTGCAAGTTTTATATATATTCTAAAATATAGAAAACTATTATGTTGGGTTTTGTATCATTTAATAAATTTTTTATGCTCTCTAGGGAAAAAAAGTGTACGTTTAATATACATAAAAAAAGACATTTTTGAACAACACCAAGAATTTTCGGTTGGCCAGTCAAATGGCATCATCTCTCTGGATATTAAGATAAATTCAAAAAAGATTAAAGTTTTGGGGCTTTATAGATCTCCATCAACAGATAAAGATAGCTTTAATGCAAATTTGGAAATATTTTTGAACACACAATGTAATTTTTCAAACTTTGACAGCGCGTATTTTGTGGGAGAAATCAATTTTGACGTATTAGATACAAAAGAAAAAACACATAATGACTATCTTAATATTTTGAGTGAAAAGAGGTTTGAACCTGCAATCAACAACGTAATTACGAGGCAGGATAGTAAAACATGCGTAGATCATATTTTTGTAAAAACTCGACACAATGATAAGATAATCTCCAGCGTAAGACAAACCCGAATAACAGACCACTACCCAGTGGCGATCCAGCAAATTTTTTCTGTTGATAATAAAACAAAATTTCAAAATCAAAAAATTAAAATAACTAAATTTAGTGAGAGGAGATTTGTTGAATTAGTCCGACAAATAGAGTGGTCGGAAATTTCTAATAATCCTTGTTTTGAAAGTGCAGCAAGCCAGTTAATAGGAAAATTACAATTATGTATTTCTGATACAACAAGTGCGATTACGTTTAAACCCATAGACAAAAAGGAACCATGGATTACGCACTGCCTTTTAAAATCAATAAAAAATAGAGATATGCTGAAATGTCTTAAATATCCAGATAATCAAAATTTTAGGGATATATTCAAAAATTATAGAAATCAGCTCACTCGCTTAATTAATAAGACAAAATACGATTATTTCAAAGAAAAAATAGAGAAAAATAAGAGTTACAGTAAAAACCTGTGGAATGTAGTCCAGGAATATTCTGCAAAGTCTGACAAAAATCAAGTTATTAAAAACATCTTGATTGAGGAACATAATATTAATGACCCTCAAGAAATTGTTAATAATTTTAATAACTTTTTTGCCACAATTGGTAACAAACTAGCCAGTAAGATAAAAATTCCAACACAGAAAAAAACAAATATTGCTTACGATCCACCGTTGCATTCAATGTTTCTAGGACCGACAAGTCAAAATGAAATTTCAAATATTATAACACATTTAAAAAACGGAAAATCGTCGGGACCAGATCAGCTATGAAACGAGCATCTAAAACTTATCAAGGACTACATTTCTAAGGCACTTTCTACTATTTTTAACAGATGCATAAGTCAAGGTTATTTTCCTGCATGCTTTAAAACATGTTTTGTAAAACCATTATATAAATCAGGCAGTAAAACAGAAATGTCAAATTATAGGCCAATAAGTCTAACATCGGTGATTTCCAAGATTTTTGAAAAGGCAATTAAAAAGAAATTAACAACTTATTTAAAAAACAATTCCATTTTGTCTCCCCATCAGTATGGCTTTCAAGAGGGAAAATCAACGGAGGACGCAGTTGCCGAATTTACTTCACTAATTTATAAATCAGTAGATAAGAAAAAACCATGTATTGCAGTGTTTTTAGATTTGGCAAAGGCGTTCGACACAGTAAACCATCCCTTAATGTTGTGTAATCTTGAGAGTATAGGTGTTGGAGGCAAACCTCTAAACCTGTTTGAAAGTTATCTAAAAGACCGTAAACAAAAAACCAAAATCAATGATGTTATAAGCCACGAAGCTTCAGTTTCCTGTGGTGTACCACAAGGAAAAGTACTTGGCCCAGTACTCTTTTTAATTTACATTAATTCTCTACTAAAACAAAACACTTTAGGAAAGATACTGGCCTTCGCTGATGACACAGTGATTATATATATGGGATCGTCTTGGCATACATTAAAAGAAGAAATTGAAAGAGATATGAAAGAGCTAATTGACTGGTTTGCCTTTAATCACTTAACAATATATTTAACAAAAACACATGTTATTCCGTTTACTTCGTATTCAAACCACCTACCGACATTTGAAACTGTTGCACTGGGCGATAAAGAAATAAAAATGAAAAACACAGCAAAATACCTTGGAATCATTGTAGATTCATTTCTTAAATGGGATCACCACATACAATTGACAGTTAATAAAATAAAGGGGTTAATATTTAAATTTTATCAGATTAGCAAATTCCTGGTTTATCACTTAAAAATAATGTACTATGCTTTAGTACAGTCAATACTACAATATGGCATAATTGGGTGGGGAGGAGTTGCGAAGACTGTGGTCGAACCTCTTTTGACTATTCAAAAGTAGATAATTAAAATCATCTATAAAAAACCGAAGATCTATCCTACCAATGACCTATTTTCTGAATCCAAATTTTTGAGAATTTATCAGCCTTACGTTCAAAATTTTTTTCATGTATTCAAATCCAATATTATTGCCTAATTTAAATCATAATTTTAATACTAGAAACAAGACAGCAAGTAAAATTGCTGTACCCAAACTTAACAAAAAAATAGGATAGGAATGCTTTTTATTCTTAGGACCTAAAATTATCAATTTACTACCACACGAACTTAAAAATGTTAATTCCAAAACCTATTTAAAAAAAAACTGAACATTTGGATTTTAATGAATTCAAACATTTACGAAAAGATAACAACAATAGCTCAGTAAAAGGTATTCGTATTAAATATTTAATTATTTTATTATATTATTTTCATTAAACATTTATTTATGTATTAATATTTAAGTAATTGTAAAGTTTTCTTTTGCCAAACAATTGCATTTGTTATTTAGGCGACAACAAAATATTTAGGATTTTTTTTTCTACAGGTTTATATTTTTGTTTATGTGAATAATTTATTAACTTTTTAGTATGTGAAATTTAATAAGTGATTGTTCTACATTTACATTTAAATTTACATTTAAATTGTCATACTTACATTTATATTATGATACTATAACTTTATATATCATACTTATCTTACCTACCGATGTAAAGTGTGATTAAAATAAGCAAAGACACCAAAGCCCTAGACAAGTTTTTAAATAAACTTTTTGGGCAAGCCTTGCTTATTTACACATAGATTAAAATTAATATATTTGTAAAGTTCTACTAAAAGTGTAAATAAACAAATCAATCAAAATCAATCAATCCCTTTTTTCATGGGCTAAGGTAGTATTTCTTGTCTCTAGTGATTAAAAGTATTTTCTTTAAAACCATAAAGGCAAAATATAGGTTTTTGGATTATTTTATTTTATCATAATACAAAAAACAAAAAGGAATCAAGATATATACACGATAACGATTATTTTGTTGCTTCCAGCTTGCCGTAAGCTTACTGTACTTTGCTGATGACTTGGTTCGTTTCGATTGTTATTGTGTCCTTCGGCATAGAATATTGCTTCCATATAAACGAAGCATTTAACTTTCTAGACTTCTCCAGGATGTAAACCAGGAATACCTTTTCGATGAAATTTTCGAAATTCTGTTTATTGCATTATTTTCGGTACTGAAAGCTTTCTTTCTTCGGTGGCCGTTTCCATGCCCATCTCAAAGTAAAAATATGCTTTATTCTTTGGTCCCTTGTTTGTTCCATCTTCGAGAAATGTAATTCGAACTTTTTCTCGACTAAACTTATTTAGTTTGTTATGAAATAAATGTTATTTTTTCCACATTGTTTGTTAGCATCTGACTGACTTTTGCTTAATGTAATACCATGACAACTATCACTGCCCACTGTTTTATTATATACGGGGGGTTGACATGCTAAAACTACAGTACGGTTAGTGGTTTAATACCTACATATTTATTTAGTTTATGATTATTATTATTTTTAGTATATAAATATAAACCTTGGCATTAAAGTCCCTTTTAGTCACTTAGCAAATTATAGCCCTTCCTTCCGGTCGGGCATGAAAATTCCCGCCGTGGGATTAAAAGTAAACACTGTACGCCCCAGGTTAATAATATACCCACTATTATTTTTATTAGTCTTCATAAAAACGCGAGCGGCGAAGAAAAGGTCGAAAGTACAAAAAGTCGAAAATACAAAAGTTCCAAAGTACAAAAGGTCGAACACAAAAGATTGAAAAAAAAGGTCCAAACAAAGATCGAAAGTAGCTACACTGTAATGATTGCAAAACAAAGTGAAAGTAAGAGGCACACAGGTACACACACATACTCATAAAAAAGTTTTTAAAAAATCAACATCCAATAAAAACTCAAGGTCTAAGAATTTTTATTTACCATCTCTAGGTATTTTTTGGGTAGCAACACGACGGGTCGCAGAACTTTGTTCGAAAACATTTTCTTCGTATGGAAATTTTTATGAAAACAATTTCTTCTAATGGAAATTTGTTCGAAAACATTTTTTTTAAACGGAAATTTGTTCGAAAACCATTTCTTCGAACGGAAAGTTGTTCGAAAAGATTTTTTTTAAACGGAAATTTGTTCGAAAACATTTTTTTAAAACGGAAATTTGTTCGAACACCATTTCTTTGAACGGAAATTTGTTTTGGAACGGAAATTTGTTCGTAAGCAATAGTTGTTCAAAAACATTTTCTTTGAAAGCAAGCTTTTCGAAAAAAGACGCTCTAGGCCTGTATTTCCAAAACTAACACAATTCATATAGTTTGACTAAGGCAAGGTCTTTCTAACATATATTTTCAAAAACCCTGACATCATTCCCGGGATCGTAAACTGTCTGAAAATTTTTCTACTTTCCTCCTTTTGGAAGGTCGAAATTGGTATTTTCCTAAACTTTGTCAATTGATCGCAAACCTATCCGAACCGGTCGAGATACCCCCTGATGTGCTCAATTGAGAAAGGTTAGAGTAACACCGATTTTAACCTTCCAAAATGAGGACCGAAAAACTAATTTCGGGAAATCATTTTTCGAAAATAGGTTTCGGTTGGTTCGGTTTGGTTTCACACCCTCTAGGATCCCGGGAAAGAAGTCAGGGAAGTTTTTGTTTCCAAAAATTGTTAGAAAAAGACCCATTAGTCGAACTATATGAGTTGTGTTAAGTTTGGTAAGCCACGTCTAAAAATTTTTTTTCGAAAAATTTGTTTTCAAAAAAATGTTTTTGAACAAATTTCCATCTAAAAAAAATATTTTCGAACAAATTTCCGTTCAAAGAAAATGTTTTCGAACAAATTTCCGTTTGAAGAAAATGATTTCAAAAAATTTCTGTTTGAAGAAAACGTTTTCGAACAATTTTCCTTTCGAAGAAAACGTTTTCAAACAATCTTTTGTTTGAAGAAAATGTTTTCGAACAATTTTCGGTTTGAAGAAAATGATTTTCGAAGTTTATGCTTTCGAACAATAATATTAAGATATTTATATGAAATGTACTATAAAATTATAAGTAATTAAAGCGGAACCTTAAAAAAACTCAAACTGTTTTTGGCCTTTTTTTTGTCTTTTGATAAAATGTAAAAATCGGGATAAAAAGTGACTAAAAACCAACCACAAAACCTAAAAACACCGAAAAATAGAAAAGAAACTTGAAAAATAAACTAAACAGTGCAAAAAATAGCGTATAAACCTTGTGATTAAAGTTTTATTTTGTCCCTTGATATATTATATAGTATTAATAAACATTTAACATACAAATGTACTTCTGTCCTGTTTGTTTATTTGTTACGTGTTATTTTTATACAAAAAACACAAATAATATTTAAAAGAAAATGATTTTTAACAATAAATATACCTAAAATAAATATTCATAACCCAAAAACTCAAGGAACATATTTTTTATTTCTTAAGCTGTATAAAAACGAGTTCTTTTTAAGTTTTATTAAAACATTTTTTTTTTCACGAACGTCTATCGAATTTTGAGTACGGTTTTGAGAGACGACAGGCTTCCAGGATGCAGTGACCCTATACTTGACCGGATTTATATGAAATGTGGGGGTACGTATGTAAAATAAATTAAATATTAAATCAGGACAAAGTTCGAGGCTTCTTTCGCTTCAAGGTGGAGATGTGTAAGTCTAGGTTTAGGTCTATTTTGATCTGTACCTCACAGAACACCGCTGTACTTGTTCCAGTACTTCCAGGTCTAAGTCACAGAAGAGGCGCCTTCTGTGTCTAAGTTTCCTTCAGTGTTCTCAACTGCAGGGAATATTTCATATATTCAGGCGAGTTTAAAAAAAGTCATAAATAGGTTTGTGTCTGTGTGTGTCTGATGTTCTGATTTGGTCCCAAATATCTCATATTGCTGACGTCTTTAAAACGTCTGAAAATAACGTCATTTTCGGTGTGTCTTTTGAACGTCATTTAAAGGTCATTTACACGTCAGGTTAGAGACGTCAATGGTCATTGAAAATTACCTGTTTTTGACGTTTAAAAAACGTGACCTTGCTACCTGGGACAGTACTTATGTATTGGAAACGAATCCAGTGAGTTAGAACCAGACAATGGACAAATAATATTTCCATGCAATGTGTATGTATACTTGGGTGTCACATTTCATAAGACAGGAACAGACTGTAATGAACTGGGAAAAAAAGGTTATTGGATGTCTTAACAGTATTTTATGGAGCAGAGAGATAAAAAAGAATGTAAAATTTTACACTTATAACAATGGTGAAAAGCACGCTGTTGTATGGAATAGAGACTTGTCGCGTAACAGAAAAATACAAAACAAAAATGGAAGATCAATGAGAATATCTAGAACAGATCACATAAGGAATGAGATCTTAAAAGAAAGAATGGGAATCGAAGGAAGCATAACAGATGACATCACTAAACGACAACTGATATGATACGGCCATGTACAACGGATGAACGACGAAAGATTACCAAAGCAGGTCCTATAATGGCAACCAAATAGGGCGCAGAAAAAGAGTGCGTCCTAAACTAGAATGGCAACAGTCAATCCAAAGATCAATGATTCAAAAAAATCTGACAGAAGATGATTGTCAGGATCGAAGGAGGTGGATAATAGGCGTCGGACAATGTAGAAAAACGTTCTAAACCGATTAGATAAAAAAAATGTAAACTAGAAATGTGTGTGTTTTACATATAATTTTTCCAGTGCAATATATGATAAATACAGACAAAGAAAAGAGAGAGAGCAAACATTTATAATGCGCCTGTCTTCAATCCTTGTATTTCAGAGGAGTCCAAAACCAGTTTAAGTTAAGGTCACTATATCACGAATTACTTCGTGATATAGTGACCTTAGCTTAAGTGGCTTGATGGAACGGAAAACTGACTTTCCGATAACAGTACATGCAACGTCGACCTGGAACACAAAAAGGATTTTTCGAACCGTTTTATGACCGTCGGACGCGATGATTGGGCTCTGGTACAAAATAGCGCAGGACAAAATAGCGCAGGACAAAATAGCTCAGGACAAAATAGCGCAGGACAAAATAGCGCAGGACAAAATAGCGCAGGACAAAATAGCGCAAGACAAAATGGCGCAGGACAAAATAGCGCAAGACTAAATACCGCAGGACAAAATAGCGCCGGACAAAATAGCGCACGCTAAAAATCCCAAGTCGATTTGCGATTTGCCCTGTCCAGCTGAAGTGGACCAGGAGCCGAGGATAGGTTAGGTTAGTATCCCAACCTGACCCGGTTAGGTTTTTTACAAAAAAAAAACTTGCCTGAACAGATCAGGTAAGTTTTTTTTATAAAAAAACCTAACCGGGTCAGGTTGGGATACATAACCTAACCTATCCTCGGCCCCTGGTCCACTTCGGCTGGGGTAATTTGATTGATAAGTTTAGGCCTTCACTATTTCAGTAATGCGCTATTTTAGTAATGCGCTTTTAAGGCTTGCGCTATTTTGGTCATGCACTATTATTACCTGCGCGATTTACTCCGTGCGATTTGGACCTGCGCTATTTTGTACCACTGCCGTAAGAATAATAATAACATAAACAAAACTAGCCTAACCAGGTCAGGTAAGGTCTGCAGGTTAGGTTTTAATATATTAGGGCCAACCTAACCAAGACAGGTTAGTTTATTTTTTAGTATACTAACTTAATCAGGTCAGGTTAGGTCTGCAGGTAAGGTTTTAGTATATTAAACTAACCAAGTAAGGTTAGGTTATTTTTTTAGTATCTTTTTGAGATCTGCGCAATTTTGTCCTGCGCTATTTTGTCCTGCGCTATTTTGCCCCGCGCTATTTTGTACCAGAGCCGATGATTGAACGAAGCTATGAATGCAAACTGCAAAGCGGACCGAACCGAACTCTTCAGTGAATGCAACAAGATTGGAATCTCTACATTCTGGTTCCTATGTGATTTGTTTGGCCTTATGGCCTACTCTATTTAGGCCAACCATCCGAAAAAATATACAAAATTTTCAATGAGTTGTATAATAGAAGACAATGGTTTAATAATATTTTAATAAATTAATTTATAAAAAATTTCCTCTTATGAATACCTAAAATGGTACAAAAATAAATACGAAAAATCTAAAATCTAAGTCTTCCTGTTTGCTTAGGATTTTCAAAAGAAGGTTGGATTTTGATAGTCTATCTAAGGTCAGTTGTTATCTTTGTTAACTAATGATAATATTAGTTTTAAACTGTTTTGAATGTTCATTTGGTAACTGTTTCTTCGCATACATTATCAACGTAAGTTACGCATAGAAAAAAAAAACACCAAAAAGACATCCATGTAGTTTAAATAAAAAAAAAGTTGAGGTAGTAGCAGTCCAGTAGGCTCTAGGCCTGGCGACTCGGCACATGAAGCACTCTTTTCGCAGTTCGGGTAAGTGTGACAGAAAATTTATTTTAAGTATTTCAAGTGTTTTATTTTTAACAGTTTACATTTACAAAAGTTTACAGAAAGAATATTGCAACATTTAACTAGTTTCCCTAGCACAAAGAAGTAAATCTTGCATGTGCTATTTAAAATGATATCTACAGTTCACATATTTACATTTGCTACATACAGATTTAATTTTTTGTAATTTTTTTTGTATTTTGTAATTTATTCAGCACAAAATTGACATATTACATATCAGATAGGGCGAGTTCGTAAAGGCATCGATGAGCTCATCGATGACAACAATCAAGTTTTTAAATTAATCAGTGCAATTCATTGAAATCCATCGGGTTCATAAATTATCTGATGAATTTCACCAAGGCACCAATTGATGGCATCAATGCTCACCGACCCTGAGAGTCGGTGAGCAATCTTCGATGAATGTCAATTATGTCAAAAATTGTTTGTGTTTTTTTTCGGTTGTGTAATTTTATATCTTTTTTGTTGTTTTTTTTTGTTAAATGCTCCACGGTGTGGTAAACAAAGTTTCGATGTATCTTAAAAGATATAAATAGTGACTCAAAAGTCGGATGATGAAGATCTAGCGTTAATTTCAATTTCTTTATTTATATACCAGATAAAATTTTTATAAAATCATTTACATTTTACAAACTTATTATTAATTTATTCTAGAGAGCAGAAGAACTTAATCTCGAAAGCCCTTTACCATTATTATTTTATGCTAAGTTTATATGCTAATATGAATTTTTAAAATAAATGAGTTTTAGTTGTTTTAAATTAGAGTAAATTTTTCAATTAAAATTCCTTATCCTAATCCTAACCTAATCTATACAAAGGCACAAAGGCCTACCTTAACAAAAGCCTAAAAAAAACTTTAAATAACATTAAAATACTTATAAAATATGAAAAAACAAATCCTGTTTTTTATTTCGTTTTTAAAATTTGGATATCATCAGACCGCAGCATGCCAGGATTGAGGGTTACGTTGAAAATGTTGTTTCCATGTATTAATCTTTTAGAAAATAAATCAAAATCGAAAAAAGCGAGGTTTCGATATCTGATTCATTGCGTTCTTTTTTATTATCTGGTGTTCATCGGACTCACCGAATGAAAATGTCAAATGAACGTCAAACGTCATATGTCAAAACACCGATGTAATCGGTGAGCAAAATTAGATTATTTTACAAACTCGCCCATAGGCGCTGACTCGTGACGTAGGTTGACATTAGCACCCCGACATAAATTGTAATTTTGGAACATAGTCATTTGCATCTCTTTTTAAAGCACAGCTTATTTTTTATTGCTGTCCAACTCATAGCGCTGCACAGTGGGCTCCCGGATCTGATTTTTGACCAAAATTAGAATAATAGGTTTTGTCACAATATTTTGTTTTGAAATGAGAAAGAAGTAATTATCAATCAAAATGGCGAATCCAAATTGGCGAAGTTTCCTATTTATGATCCGGTAAGTATGAAATTTAGTGCTAATATTCGGTAAATGTGATTTTTGACCTAGATTTAAAAAAAATTATTTACCAGTAGGTTTCAAATTTGGAACCTTGGCGTGTATAAAGTCGTTGAGTATAATTATGAAATCAAACTTAAAAATTACATGACGAATCCAAAAGGGCCGAGTTTTCTATTTGTGAACCGATATGTATCAAAATTGGAACTTTGGGGTGTATAAAGCCGATAGATTTATCACTCAAACCTAGAAAAAATATTATGGCGGATCCGAAATGGAGAAGCTTTACATTTATGAACCGATATGTATTAAATCTTGAACTCTGCGGTGTTTAACGTCGCTTATTATTATTTTTTACTTAAACAAAAAAAAACTTGCACGGCGGACCCAAAATCTTTATCCTATAGACTATCCTATATTTATAAACCGATTTGTGTCGAACCTAGTACTTAGATTATTTAAGGTTAAAGCTCACTGTGTAATGTGGAAAAAAGCTGTGTTGAAAAGGATGAGGAGTTTACATAACTAACTATTTACAAACTAAAAATTAAAAATATTAAAAAAAGTTAAACGGTATTATTTTTTGGCTCTACCAAAAACTAGAAAATAATACGAACCTAACCCTCACTTTGTAGCGGATAAGAACCTGCAAGTTTAATGACTGCATTATCAAATAAGAATGATTTTTCTAGAAAAATTTGTTTTTAAGTGCAACAAAATAAATATTTTTAAAGCGTCCACTTTTTTATACTAGTTTGTTAAAAGTCAGGTTTGGTAAACTGCTGATGATTTAAAATAGAACCGTTTACCTTAAAAGCTTTTTTACCTAATTCGTCTTTCATAAACAATCCACCTGTAAAAGTTAGTTTTATCTGTAATTTTTGGTTTTTGAGATATTGCTGTTGGTTTTATTATGGAGTGACCATATTTTTATTTGATTTTTGAAATTAGTATATAGTTAGTATTTTTATACATTACTTATATTTTTTATTAATATATATTTTTCAATATTTATTTGTTTAATTTAGCCTAAAGTGCTTTAAAAATAATAGACAAAAACTTTTGTAGCTGCCGATTTTAAAGTACAATTTTTGAAATATATGTATACATACTTTTTATAAAAATAAAAATTTTAAAAACATGGTTGATGAGGGAAGCAAAATGTTTGTCCAACATTTATAACAAATCTATATTTTTATAGAATTTCAGAAATGCCTAGCAAAAACCATTGTCTGACCTGTCTACACATCAAAATTGGAATCAAAATGTACATGTAGAAAGTCTAATTAGGGGAATGGAGGGCAAAATGGGATACTTAATTTTATAGGCCCTTTTCTCCTATTAAATGGTTCGTCATTTAAAATTAAGTTGGCTAGAGTAATCTTTATGTGTTAGTTCTCAGTTTAAACGATTTAGAACTCCATCATACTTTTATTTTTGTAAAAAGTTGCCTTTGGTAAAATGGGGTGCCTATGTGGCGAAACGGGCGGGGCGGTTGTGTAATTTAGAATCAATATTTTTGTAAGACCAGTCTTATTTATTAAAATACTAAACAAGTTAAAAATACTTATTTAAAAAATAAAAAGTTGTAATAAATTGTAGATACATTTATAAAATTTCGGACTTCCATTGTCTTTATTTATTTTAAAACACGACGTTTCGGTTAGTAAGTATCTCTAACCGTTATCAAGTGTAAACTGATACACTTGATAACGGTTAGAGATACTTACTAACCGAAACGTCGTGTTTTAAAATAAATAAAGACAATGGAAGTCCGAAATTTTATTTCTACACAATCATTGTCTACGAGTTTCAAACAAATACATTTATAATAATTAAATTTAGTAATTACAAAATTTATAAAGAATTACAGCGACCAAGTCATCGCTGTCGACTCTCCTACACGAATTTTGCGTGATTTTTTTGCAAAGACAACATAAAATACGAGTTTTAGTGATGCTATCAAAAACAAAAATTTTTTTGGGGGTATAGGTTACTGGGTATAACAAGGTACCCCATTTTGCCGTATTGGCCCAAACCACCAGTTAAATTCAAACAAAAATCATACATAGTAAAGGACTAATCTTACGGGCGATGCGTTTAATTATGAATAATACGTAAAACCACTAATCGTTCAATGTAAACAAAATTTTAAAAAGTCTGTAAAAAATGTACTTACTGTCACAAAATGCGCAAGCTATTTCTATAATAAACAGCGCACATCACATGTTGAGCAAAAACCAACTTAAGCTCAGCCTTGCCTTGCAGAGAGTTGAACCAGTTATAGGGATAAAACATCCGATATTAAAAGGTTTTATTTTTGCGCAACTTACTTAAAACTGCGATATCACGTTTTACCCGCGTACCCCATTTTGCCCCCCTTTCCCCTACCTTTTTTTACAAGATTTATTTTATGCGAATTTTATACAACATAAAATATTGTCGTAAAATGGCTTAAAATCTGGATCAAACCGCCATACAAATATGGTACTTTAACGCGTTCCTTTGAAAGGAAAAATGACACTTCTAAAAAATAACT
Organism: Aspidapion aeneum; assembly: GCA_963576565.1. Classification (NCBI taxonomy): domain Eukaryota; kingdom Metazoa; phylum Arthropoda; class Insecta; order Coleoptera; family Brentidae; genus Aspidapion; species Aspidapion aeneum. The sequence goes on from OY755042.1 coordinate 15,576,860, forward strand.
GAAAGTTACGTCAATTAAATCATAGTTTTTTCAAGGCCTGCTGAACTATCTACTCTTTTTTGTAAAGGTATTAAGAAGTTTTAGTATGTTTTTAATTTAACCCTTTTTGGCCAAAAATTAGATCTGCGAGCCCACTGTGTGCATCAGAAAATTCATTGACGTTGATTGTCAAAATGGCATGACTGTTTTAGATTGGATGCGCCCGTCCCACTACTTTGAGTTAAAAAGAGAGAGTAAGTAGCTGGATGACAATGTGTGAGTTTAGTAAATAAAACGAGTAGACCAATGTTTAGTTATTAAACTCATGTGTGTTTAATATTATTAAGCGCCCTTACTAATACATTAGTTTCAAAAGAGATGGTAAATAATCGGATCACAATGTGTAAGTTCAGTCAATGAGACGATTAGATTCGTTGTGGGTACGTTCCGGAATCATATTTTGTGTCGGGGTGCCGTGCTACGTCACAGTCAGCGCCTCCACTCCAAATTTATTTATTTTCTTTCAAAGTGTTTAGCAGAGGAACTTAATCCTGTGTTGCTTGTACTTAATCTAGAATAAAACTTTACCTATAATAATAAATTTTGTACAAAATCTAACTTAGGTAACATTTTCAAAACATAGTTTTAGAGTAAATTATAGCCTAAATAAACTGAGTAATGCTAACTAATCAATAGAAAAAAAATTGTTAGTTCTTACTTTATATAGTTTATTAATTTTTATCAAAGGACAGAGAAATTTTAGTCAGTAAATTGGACATTAAAAGGTCTTGATTTTAAGTGATAAAAATTTTGAGGTTCTTTATGAAATTTTTTAGGGGTTGTATATTAATAGAAAAGGGTACTTACATGATATTGTTAATAAACTTAGCCTAAATATTGAGGGGTGATCAGCTGAACCAAATTTATACACCATGCTACAGGACTTTTAAATAAATTCTTTGTCCTGTAGTGTATTCTAGCGTCCTGTGGAGTTATGTAGATATTTTTTGTACACCTACTATGGGCAGCGGATCACCCCTTGCTAAATATATTTTCTGAATATATAAAACTTAAACCCAATTAACTTAATTTATAGTTTTAACTATAATTTTTTACATTATAGGATTATTTTTATGTTTTATTTTTTATAGTTTATTTATTTATTTTCAGCACTTTGTGAATACAGTGACTAAATAGATAGCAAAGCTTATATATGAATTTGCTCTTTTATGCTGGTGTGAGGAACTAAATCCTGTGTGCACTGAACAAAGGAAGTCAAGTACTACAGACCATGGGCGCACCCAGGGGGGGGGCCGGGGCCCGGGCCCCCCCAAGCCTTAGATTTTTTAATATATTTTGGTACTTATTTGATGATAAAACATGAAAAATACCTTAAAATTTGACATCAGGAGGCTTCGGCCCCCCCCCAACCCCAAGCAGTGGCGTACGTCGTACTTGCGAAAAGACATGATGACCTTTTTGATTTTTTTTTTTTTTGGTCGCAAGTTTTTTGAGGGCGCGCTTCGTAGCTGTCGGCCCCCCCCCCAAGACACATTCCTGGGTGCGCCACTGCTACAGACTATTAACAGATTCGAGGGGGAATTCACTACCCATTTTCTGTACATGTATTGTGCATTACTATGAAAAATGTCAAATAATGCAAGTAATGAATAACAATGAATAATAATGAATAATAATGAAAAGTAATGACAAAGTAATGACAAGTAATGAAAAGTAATGCCAAATAATGAAAAGTAATGAGAAGTAATGCCAAGTAATAAAAAGTAATGCAAAATAATGAAAAGTAATGACAAGTAATGACAAGTAATGAAAAGTAATGCCAAATAATGAAAAGTAATGCCAAATAATGAAAAGTAATGAGAAATAATGCCAAGTAATAAAAAGTAATGCAAAATAATGAAAAGTAATGACAAGTAATGAAAAGTAATGACAAGTAATGAAAAGTAATGCCAAATAATGAAAAGTAATGCCAAATAATGAAAAGTAATGAGAAATAATGCGAACCACATTTTGTACATGTATTGCAAGAGTGAATTCCCCCTCGAACAAATTAATAAATTATTGTAGGGACCTATGAATTTATGTTAATTAATTCTAATTTGTGACCTATAAAATCTAGATTTTAGTTTTTTTAAATTTCTCAAAATATATTTTTTATATTTTGTTTTTAACTTGAACAAAAATCTTATATAAAAGTGAAGACTTACTAACTAATTAATTAAAAACTGAATTCATTATAATCTTTGGCTTTTTATTGCAAATAAATACTTTAAAATAGAAAATACAAAATATTTAAATCCTCCTTCAATTTACATTTTTGAGTCTCAATCAGTAATGGGAACAGTAAAGGGTAAAGGGATTAAATATTAAAGAACTAATTTTAAACAAAACATTTATTCAGAGATCTTTTTTTGAGATGAGATATAATATTTTCCTTGTTTTTTTTCTATTTGTCAATAAACTGTAGGTATGTGAAATACTATATATATAAAGAATATTTCTGATCCTTTAACACATCTAAAAAAGCTTTTTTGTAATATTTCAATTAGATAAAGGTTTCTATAGTAAATTCCACCCCACACAATATTTCCATAACTTAAAATGGACTGTACCATCTGTTGACGTTTTGAGTTTGGTAGAGAGAGCAGCGGGACTGTATGCGCTGGCCGTTTTATAAAATCTGGGTGCAAAAATCCTTAAAAGGACGATGTAAAAATATTAATTTTTCCGAGCCACACAAAGACAATATAGAGGATTGGCACTCACCTCTTCAGCTGTTTCCGTCGTCCAGAGGAGCTCCTCTCGCTGGCCCAGTCGTTGCAGTCGCTCCACACTAGAATCACTTGTTTGTGTAATGGTTTAGTTTGATTTTCTAAGAATTTTATTGGATTTTTTGGTTAATAGAATTTATCACCATGCTGCGTGGTGATCTCGACAGAATACGACAGACGAATCTTTTTTTGGTTACGCCCTTTTGCGCAGATTCATTTTTTGTAGATGACGCTGGCGTTTGCTTGTGCCAATCAAATTGAAATTGTGTGGGTTTTCCGAATACGGGAATTTGGCGCAAAATTTGAATTTAGAATTAAAGTTGCACGAACATTTTCCGCCCACTTAAAACGAAGTTTTACATTGAGATTAATTGAATAAACAAATGGCTATATAAAAAAATATAAGTTAATTTAAACCTTAAAGGGTAGGTTATTAAAATCCGTTTTAGGTTTATAGATCAAAAAGAAAAAAAAAATGAAAAAAAATATATATATATTCTAGATAACGACACACGAAACAAAAGAAGTTGCTTGGGAGTTTAGTGCGCATCTAAAGGTAGTGGGCACAACTTGACCACGGGACGAGTGAAAAGTCCGTGTTGTGTTTTAACAGTAGCAACTCGAATGTGATTATCCCGACCAGGATGTACCGATACTATTCTACCCAGCAACCAGTGTAATGGCGGCCTAGTTTCATCCTTAATTAATACAAGCGTATCTAGCTTGATTTCAACCGAAGGGTCCGACCACTTAGAACGCTGTTGTAAAGTATTTAAGTACTCGAGTTTCCAACGCTTCCAGAAATCGGCATGAATTCGTTGGATAAGTTGCCAACGCTTAAGGGTATTAACTTTAAGGGTAGAAAGGTCAGGATCAGGACACGAATTAAGGGGTTCCATTGTGAGGAAATGACCCGGAGTCAAAGACGTAAGATCGTTTGGGTCAGAGCTTTGCTCACAAAGGGGTCGAGAATTGAGTAATGCCTCTATTTGGGCGAGGAGAGTATAGAGCTCTTCGAAGGTTAGTATCTGGTCACCGATGACCCGATACAAATGTGTTTTTATGGATTTGACTCCTGCTTCTGCTAGACCATTTAGGTGGGGGGCTCCCGGACTATTAAGACACCATTTGATTTTTAAGCTCTCAGAAGCTAATTTCGAAAGATTATGGAGCTCCTTAATAGCCCCAACAAAGTTTGAGCCTCTATCACTTGTGATTTGGACACAAGTGCCACGTCTAGCGACAAAGCGTCGTAAAGCAGCGATGCACGCCTCTGTGGTTAAATCCGAAACAAGCTCGATATGGATTGCCTTGACAGAAGTATCGACAAAGACTGCGATATATGATTTACCAACTTGTGCTCCACGACGTCTCTGACCTACAAAGGTTTTGATTGGGCCTGCATAGTCTAAGCAAACGTGTGAAAAACATTTTAATTGTGACGTTCTAAAAGAAGGTAAATCCGACATGTACGGAGTATACGGTTTTGGTTTTAAGCGAAAGCAGGGAATACATTGCAATAAAACCCTCTGAATAGCTCGACGTGATGACATAATCCAAAACTTTTGACGAATTAAGTATTGGACTGTGTTTATTCCGGGATGTAAATTTTCGTTATGAGTTTGAATAATGATCAATTGGGTTAATCTATGAGATTTCGGCAATAATAAGGGATGTTTTGCCTCAAAGGAGAGTTGAGAATGCCGTAAGCGTCCGCCCACTCTAAAGAAACCCAGTTCGTCCAAAAAGGGCGCGAGTTTGCGAAACGGCTTAGGTAATAGCTGAGTATTTTGAATTTTTTGAATGATATCCGAAAAACACTCTTCTTGGACCCTTTTAACTAAAACAAGTAGAGCCTTGTGTAGTTCAAAAGCGGAAAAAACGCCGGATAAAGGGTCAACTGAGGTTTTTCGATTGTGAATAAGTCTTAGAAAATGACAAATGATTTTTTGAATGGTATTTAAATTGGATATTTTATCGATTAGTCTATCAAAAAAGTTTTGATTTTGAATTTCTGCCGTCAGCACCACTGAATTTTCCGGTTTTTCTTCTTTGAGAACCTCGTCCGGAACTCCCAAAGAACGTTCATTTATAAACCTTTGAATTTGCCACTCCGTAGTGGGCAAGGTAATCCATGGAGGGCCGTGAAACCAAAGAGGGTGATTTATTAAGTTATTGGGCGACAACCCTCTGCTAGCGCAGTCGGCAGGGTTCTCGAGTGAAGTAATGTGATACCATGGGACTTCGGGGATTGTTTCTTGAATACGACTTACGCGGTTTGCCACAAAGGTCTTCCACTTGTGAGGTGAAGATGTGACCCAATGAAGCGTGACCTGTGAGTCCGAGAACGCAAGAATTTCATCGATTACGAGTAATGATGAATAGGTGCGAATAACTAGTTCGAGTAAATCAGCTAATAGAGTAGCTCCAAGTAGTTCCAAACGTGGGATTGAAATAGTGTGTAAGGGAGCAACCCTTGACTTGCCCATGACTAGAGCAGTTTTGATAATTTTATTTGGTAATTCGACGCGAACGTATACGCAAGAAGCGTATCCTAGCTCGGATGCATCGCAGAAACCTAGCAATTGACATCGTTGAATATTATTCGAAAAAATATGTCTAGGTATACAAAGATTCGAAAGAGTGGTTAATTGATTATTGAATTGATTCCAAAGAGTTTTGATTGGATCGGGGGGTATTTCATCCCAATCAGTTTTGCATAACCAAAGTTTTTGCATAATCACTTTGGCTAAAAATGAAACAGGCGATAAGAAACCTATAGGATCCCAAATTTTAGCGATAGCCGATAAAATATTCCTTTTGGTGCAAGGTTTTTCACAAGGGGTACAAGAATAGGTAAAAGTATCTGTAGAAGGGTGCCATTGAAGGCCCAACACCTTAATCGATGTTGAAGAATCGTCTTCAAAGGTAACAGGGATCTGACAATCAGCGGGCGACAAATGTGAAAGAAGTTTCGGATTATTTGATGCCCATTTTCTTAATTCAAATTTTCCCAATTTAAGCAACGCTATTAGATTCTTTTGAAGCGATAAAGCACCTTCTAGAGAGTTAGCTCCACAGCAAATATCGTCCATGAAAATGTTATTCAAAAGGACCTGGGATGCTTCAGGATAATTCTTAGCCTCCAGGATGGCTAGCTCTCTAAGAGTTCTAATAGCTAAATAGGGACTTGAACTAACACCAAACGTCACTGTATTAAGCCTGTATTCCTGCAGGGGTTCATTGGGATCAAATCGCCAAAGTAGCCTTTGGTAGTCCCGATGAATTGGATTGATTTGAATTTGTAAAAAGTGCTGTTTTATATCAGTCAAAAATACGATAGAATAAAATCTGAATTTTAATAGAATTTCGGAAATATCGGCTTGTAATTTTGGTCCTATTAAAAGAGTTTCGTTCATGCTTAGGCCTTTCGAACCCTTAATCGAGGGGTTAAAAACCACCCGGAGTTTAGTCGTTGATTTGTCAAGACGAAGGACTCCGTGATGTGGTAAATAAGAACATAACTGAGGTCTAGGTTCGGATCTTGAAATTAAAGACATGTGCCCGTTTTTGAGATATTCTCTCATAAAATCCGAGTACATACTATAGAAATTTGAATTTTTTATTAAGCGAGATTCGAGAGACAAAAATTGACGGTAGGCCACTGAATATGTGTCTCCTAGGTCAGGAGGGTCAATGTGACGAAAAGGCAAATTTACAGTAAATCGGCCCGAAATATCTCTAGTGGTAGTTTTTTGGAAAATCTCTTCACATCTCTTTTCTTCGGGTGAGAGAAACGTTTTTGACTTAATTGATTCTAGTTCCCAAAATCTGCGAATATTAAAGTCGAGAGACTGCTCACAGGAAGTAAAGTAAGAATTGACTTGAGGTGAAATATTTATGTTTTGAGTTTGGCCCATCAAGACCCACCCAAAAACTGTCTCAAAAGCGGAGGGTAGGCCGTGAGGTCCTGGAATTCGTCCTGATTGGACGATTTCTGTGTAAAGTTGTGCACCTAAGAGTAAGTCAATTGGACCAGGGTTGTAAAATTGATTATCTGCAAGCTTTAGATTTGAAATATGACTCCAATTGGATGAATCTACCTGTATTGAGGGCATATTCGAACAGAGTTTCGGTAAAACGAAGACTTGAATAGAAAAGGTAGGCTCTTGTTGGCCTAGGGCTCGAATAGTGCAAGTAGAAATGCCGTTAGTGGCCGATGAAGATTGATTTAGTCCCAGAACAGGGATCGAAATTTTGTTTCTTGGCAAGCCTAACCTGTTAAGACAAGCTTCGCTTATCAGGTTAGCTTGGCTACCGCTGTCCAGAAGTGCTCGGACAGGTTGGTAGTTACCCCGACTATCCAGTACCTCTAATTTTATAGTCGCTAGAAGCACTGTCGTACGGGGCGTCAAGGTGGATAACGAAGAGTATTGATTTGTAGATGTATTTGGATTCGAATTGATTTGAATTGAATTTGAACTGGGTTGAACAAAACTAGGGTTCTGTTGGCTAAGACTTGAATTTGAATTCTGATACGATAAGTTTGTGCCTGTGCTAGGCACGGCCACTTGATTTGAATTAAAACTTTGATTTAAGTTCGAATTTTGATTTGAATTTTGGCTTGAATTAACAAAGGATTGACTTGAATTCTGACGGATTGAATCTGTCGTTTGCGATAGATGAATAAGACTATGGTGCCTATGTCGACATACCCTGCAGTTGTAGGTACTACTGCAGTCCATTACTTGATGATTTGAACGTAAACAGTTGATACATAACGATTGTTGTTTTACATAAGTAAAACGATCTGAAGGAGATTTGGAGATAAAAACACCACACTGCGAGAGTGGATGAAAAGAATTATTGCATAATTTGCACTTATAGGGTTGTTGGTTTTGTCGAAATTGAATATTGGATTGTTTATTTGATACTTGTGAGTGCGTATGCGCTAAAAAATTTGATGGAGGGCTTGATTTGTACTGATTATTTGAATAAGAATTATATTTTTGGTTACTAGAATTCGAATAATTTGGTTTTTGCTGTTTGGAAGTCGAAGGTTGCATTTGCGTATTTTGGGGAGATAGCTGTACTGTTTCAAGAGCACGGCATTGGTTAATAAGAAACTGAATTAGATTTTGATATGTTGGAATCTCGGTAGTACTATACTTTAATTCGAAAGCGGTTCTTGTGGTTTGATCGATTTTTGATAATAAAATTGAAAATAAACAAAAACACCACGACGTTACTGGAAATTCAAGATTTTCGAGCGCCGCAATATTCTCGGAAAAGGTATCTACCAAGACTCTAAGATCCTTTGCTGACTGGTTTCCCTTTAAAGAATTTGCATAGTAGATTGAGTTCCAGTAGGTACTGGCTAAAAGTCTTTTATTTTGATAGCGATCTGTTAATACCTTCCAGGCGATTGCGTAATTACTTGCCGTTAATTTTATAGAACTTAAAATATTAAGTGGTTCGCCCTCAAGGAAGGTTAGCAAATGTTGAAATTTCCTTATATCGGAATAATTAGAGTTTTCGTGAACCAAACAAGAATAAACATCGTAAAAGGTTGGCCACTTTTTTACGTTTCCATTAAAGCAAGGTACCTTTAAAGGGCCCAGATCATCGCTACGTGAATAGTGTGAAGTTGCGGGGGTAAAATTTGAATGAACTGAATCGGAACATAAACTCGAAAAAAGAACTTTAGCTTGGTGGTAGAATAGATCCGTATCTTTCCTAATTTTGTCCTGTACTTCGAATGCATCCTCATCGTCGTCTTTCAAGAGACCTATGATGTCATTATGAATGTTTTTAAATTGTTCATAGTGATCATCTAACGATTCGTAAAACGCCTTAAAAATTGGCAAGGAAGAACTATCTGATTTAGCTTTTGTTCCCAAGTTATACGTTTCCGTAATACGAGATATTGAAACTTTGCGTTGATTCTCAAGCTTTTTTAACGACATATTGTTAATTAAAAAAATAAAAAATATTTAAAAGGAATAAAACTAACACTTGACCCCTATTGACTTTAATCAGTCCAAAAGAGTCCGACAGCATATATTTTATTATCGATTTCTCGAATAAATGCAAAAACTTATCAACAGCTGTTCCTAGGTCGCGATCTTTCTCCCAAATAAATGCACAGAAAACAAATTGTACCTACTACCGTTTCTCTTATTATTTACAGGTAAATACTAATTCTACTAGATGTGTTTGTTTACCTGTTAAATAAGAATAAAGCATTCAACTCACAAGCACTTTTGTTGTTTTGAATAACTATAACATATTATTCAAACAAATAACTATTATTTAAACAAATTTCGATTTTTGAATCAAAACAAACGACGTACGAAGTGCCAATTTCGGCTGCAATGAAATGTGGGTGGAGCCACCGTTAAGCCACGCAAGGGGGGACGGAACCTCCTTTCTAAACCGGACACGGCAACAAATGAACCAAAATGGCGAGGCGAAAAAATCTAATATTTCTAGCAAACAAATTTTAAAAAACTATCTGGGTCGTGGGACCAGAAAATGTTGACGTTTTGAGTTTGGTAGAGAGAGCAGCGGGACTGTATGCGCTGGCCGTTTTATAAAATCTGGGTGCAAAAATCCTTAAAAGGACGATGTAAAAATATTAATTTTTCCGAGCCACACAAAGACAATATAGAGGATTGGCACTCACCTCTTCAGCTGTTTCCGTCGTCCAGAGGAGCTCCTCTCGCTGGCCCAGTCGTTGCAGTCGCTCCACACTAGAATCACTTGTTTGTGTAATGGTTTAGTTTGATTTTCTAAGAATTTTATTGGATTTTTTGGTTAATAGAATTTATCACCATGCTGCGTGGTGATCTCGACAGAATACGACAGACGAATCTTTTTTTGGTTACGCCCTTTTGCGCAGATTCATTTTTTGTAGATGACGCTGGCGTTTGCTTGTGCCAATCAAATTGAAATTGTGTGGGTTTTCCGAATACGGGAATTTGGCGCAAAATTTGAATTTAGAATTAAAGTTGCACGAACACCATCATACAATGGCATAATAAAAAATTTTCTTTAGTGTTATTTAATAAAGAATAATTTGCATTAATTGATGGTACAAAATTCCTTCGTGTGAGGTTGCTGTATGGCTTTAAAAAAAAACTGTGATTTTAGTACCTGCTGTTCTTTTTTTCTAACAAAAGTTTTAATTTTTAATGTTAAAAGAATGTTTTTATCAATTTATGCTATAAAATTTCGAGGGGTGAACAGCTTCCTTTACAATCTTTACACAATCCCTCCCAATCACCCACAACCCACAATCTCTCACAATCCTTCACAATCTTACCACAATCCTTCACAATCCCTCACAATCTTACCACAATCCCTCACAATCTTTACACAACCCCTCACAATCTTAGCAAAAGATTGTGGATTTTCACAATCAGAGTACACATTTTGGGGTTGGCTGGGCACCCCTCGGTTATTAAGTAGCAGGGCCGGTAACGGTAAATGAAGAGGGGGCAAAGGAAACTAGAGACAAGAATGAACCTTTTTTTTTTGGTTGCAAGCATTTTTGATGGGACGACGCCCACCCCGCCCCTTCAGGCACGCTACGCCGCTGCACAGTCCTCCACAATCCCTCACAATCTTGCCACAATCCCTCACAATCTTTACACAATCTTAGCAAAAGATTGTGGATTTTCACAATCGGTGTACACATTTTGGGTTAGCTGTTCACCCCTCATAAAATTTATTTGTGTAGAATTATTGCTTAATTTAAGGATTGTTTATTTTTTTTGAGTTTCTACATAGTGTAATTTTACCCTCGGGGATCTGGTGTTTGACAGTTTTTAGCCAGCATGCTTGCTCTGCAATCCTGGAACTGTCAATTTTCAGACCTGTGAGATCGCCTTTTTTTTTTATGTTGCTTTTTGTTATAGAAATGTGCCTTTGGCAATAAAATATATTCAACACTGGTTACAAAACCATAGGCATTTTTATTGACCTCGCAAGAGCCTTTGACACTGTGGCACACCCAATTATACTAAAAAAATTAGACAATATTGGAATTAGAGGAACTCAGTGGAAACTCTTTAAATCATATCTTAAAGAAAGGACACAACAGACAAAAATCGATAAGAGTTTAAGTGACAAAAGAAAACTAGAGTTGGGTTTGCCACAGGAGACGGTTCTTGGACCAATATTATTCTCAATATACATTAATTATTTAACAAAAATTTTACCAGTGGAGAATGGTGTAATCATATGCTATGCTGATGTCTCTGTAATATTACTTAAAGCAAAAACATGGGCGAAAGTGTACCAATTGGCTGAAAAATATAACATTAGTAAATATGTGGATGGATCAAAATCTGTTAACATTGAATGAAAGTAAAACACATTTTATACCTTTTTCAATAAACTCAAAAAATAATGTTGCCCAACCAAATATAAAAATACACACATATAGATGTTTTAATAATGAAGTAATCTGTGACTGTAGCAAAACAATAAATGCTGTTTCAAATGTAAAATACCTTGGTGTATACATAGATAAAAATCTAAAATATGATACTCATATTGACTACATAGTCAAGAAAATAAGAAAAACAATTTACAAATTCTATCAACTGCGTGAATTTATGAAAAAAAACTGATAAAAACTATTTACCAAGCACTAATTGAATCAATCCTAGGTTACGGCCTGGGTGTCTGGGGAAGTGCATGCAGCACCACTCTAGCAAACTTAATAATAACACAAAAGTATATTCTTAAAATAATAAATAAAAAACCAAAAAGATATTCTTCTCATAACTTGTTTATTGAGGATGGTGCTTTAACAATAAGAGAACTATACATAAAAGGTATCCTAAAATACATGATAAATAAGAATACATATAAAAATCACATAACACATAATATTAATACAAGATCATTAACACAAGAACATGTTATTTTAAATAGGGTTGACTTTATGGCCTGCCAAAGGCACATATCATTTATAGGGCCCAGACTCTTTAATCTTCTACCAAATCAATATAGAACTTTACCTAAGAAAAACAGCTTTAATAAAAATATAGTACCCTGGATTAAAATTAACCTTGAACTAATAATAACAAAATTACCAATCTTAAAATAAGAAAATAATTATAACAATATCAATAGACAAAATCTCAAGTGTAGGTATTAAATGTGTAAATTTTCGTCAGAACATGGCTCCTGCTGCTCTGGTGGGTGCAGCTGCTGCAACATTCTTGAGGACTGAAACATAAAATAAGACTGGAGGGTGGAGTAAAATAACTTCAAGAAAATAGCATTTTAGAAAAATATGTATGTGATATAATTTTATGTATGTGATATAAATTAAGTGTATATGTATGTCTGTAGGCAATGTAATCATTAAGAGATTTGTAATAAGTAGGTAGCTCTAGATTAGATAGACAAAGACAGAGAAGTAATATGAAGACGATGACCCGACAAGTCACTCGTGACTTAGGGCTTAGTCATAAGAAACTGTTTGTAAAATCTGACTTTTATGAAAATAAAATAAACTTGAAACTTAAAACTATTCTATTCTATTCTATATATTTAAGTTTTTTTGTTATTAGCTAAATGTGTTGTTTACATAAATGTTAATTTTTCTTCATAGACTATGCCCAGATATTTGGTTTTGCTACTTTGATTAATAATAGAGAAGTTACATTTTTGTTGACTATTACAGTTTAGATGGAATTTAAATTCTTTTGTAAATTGAATTTTATTCATTAAAGTAAAATTTATGTACCTACCTTGTTTTTTCTCTGTTTATAAATGGCTCTGTTACAGAATATCGCCTTACAAAATAGTGCTTCAACAAAATAATGTGCATCGAATTAGCGCCAACAAAATAGCGCTGCTACACATAGTCCGCATCAAAGCAGCACTGCTACTGAGGCTGCTACAAAATAGCGCTGCTACAGAGGCTGCTACAAAATAGCGCGCATCAAAATGGTGCTGCCTCAAAATAACGTGCATCAAACCAGCGCTGCTACAAAATAGCGCACATCAAAATGGCGGTGCCTCAACATAGCGGTTCTACAAAATAGCGTCTTATGACTTGCCACTCCCGGTAACCTTTTTCTAACATATTTGTAAAAAACTTTCCTGACCTTTTACCGGGATCCTAGAGGGTGTGAAACCAAACCGAACCGAACCGGGATCCTAGAGGGTGTGAACCAAACCGAACTAAACTGAACTGAAATAAAATGAAGCTTTGGTTCAGTTTTGTTTCACACCCTCTAGAATCCTGGAAAAAAAGTCAAGGAAGTTTTTTTTTAAATAGTTTCTACTTGCTTCATTGCCCAGCAAACCGAATATCAAACAATGTTAATAAACATTACTCTAAACTTGTTATTTTAATATCTCAACCTTAGAAAAATTTTAATCAGCTGCAAAAAAGTTTGTTCTTACATAAAATTATTTTGGTGATTTATTGTCACTCATTACTTGTGCAATAATAAGTTAAGATTGTAAACAACTATGTTTAATTTAATTCACTTGAAAAGTGCCTTACGTTGATTAAATAAATAAAAGAGACACCTTAGCCGAACAGTTGCTGTTTTTAATGTTGCTGTTTTCATTACATGTCGCTATTTTGATGCGCGCTATTTTGTAGCAGCGATTTTTTGATGCGCGCTATTTTTTTACTGCACTATTTTGTTTCAGCGCCATTTTGATTCGCGCTATTTTGTAGTAGCGCTATTTTGATACGCGCTATTCTGTAGCAGCGCTATTTTGTGGCAGCGCCATTTTGTAGCACCGCTAGTTTGTAAGGTGTTATTCGGTAGCAGCGGTATTTGGTGAGGTTCTATTTTAATGCGCGCTATTTTGTAAGCGCCATTTTATAGCAGGGCTATTTTGTAACAGCGCTATTTTGTCGCAGCGCTATTCTGTAGCAGAGCCTTTATAAACATGTAATTATAGGTAAAACCTGCCTTAAGTATTTTGAGATCATGTTCATCTTTAAATAACTAATTCTGATTGTAGAATAATATTGTAGAGGTTGACTTAATTAAATATATCTATTTTAAACGATATAAGGTTTGAGTATTCGCAGATTTGATATAAAGGCGAATGTTTAAGGTTATTTGTTCTTGGTTTGTCAAGGTAAAAAGTCTGATTTTGTATAGAAAAGATTGAACGAGAAATCCTAAATTTTAATATTTCCAAAATTTGAATGTCATCTATAATGTTATGCATGACTTTATAGAGCAATATTTGACCCGAATACAGGCGACGCTATGAATTTGTAGATCGATTTGGGGTATGCCTTTAGGTGGGTGTACCTATACCTTCACTCTTTAAAAGATATTTTAAAAACCGCCGTTGAGGGGGCCATAAATAGACCCATATTCTAACTTAGATCGAACGAATGCAAAGTATTAAGTTTTTATGGCTTTTTTGTTTGAAAAATGTAGTAATAAATCCATACATTTTTGTTGCTTTTGAGATGGTCATATCTAGATGGTTTACAAAAGTAAGTTCCGAGTCATATTTAATGCCTAGATCTTTAAATGTGTGGGATCTTCAATCATTATTAGTTGTTTCATTAATAGTTGTGCGTAATCCTGTTTGTTTTTGTTGTATAGGTCATGATATATTTAGACACAAATTGTTTTTGAGACACCATTCGTATATTGAATTCAAGTCCTTTTGAAGTACCGCGTACTCCTCCTCTGTCTGTCCACTTTCTTATAAACTTTAAGATCGTCTTCAAATTGTAAATGTTTACTTTGTAAATTGTCTCCTATACACAGTGTGCCTGAATGAGGTATAGGTTACATAAAAATGGTTCCAAACACTAATTGCACATTTTGAATATGGACTCTTTCCTGACTTCAGAGCCATATTCATATAAATCCTAGTTGATCCTCTTCTCAAGATTTTTGACATTTTTCTAGTTAGTCTAGGCACTGGCTCCTGTCACGTGTGACCTAATATGTGCGCTCAGTTTGACTACAGGGCTTTGTTAAGCACCGACAGGAGTATAAAAAAAGTTTAATCACGTGGTCGAACTCATGGTCGTTTGGCCGCTATCTTTGAAAATGGCCGCCAAATTGATAGATTTTTTGTTTAAGCGTATCTCCCTACCCAGTGGTCCGATTTTAATTTCTTGAAGCCTGTTTAACTCCTTTTTTAAAGACAAACAAATTATGTCATTACATAGTTTTTGATAAATCAAGTAGTTTTTGAGATATACCAAGATTATTAGTATTTCCGCTCGCAAAATAATGAAAATAATACCCATGCTTATTTTATTGTAGCTACAATATTATTGACATTTGTTTTTTTTTGTTACATAGAAGGCTTTAAACCTTTCACAGAAGAGGATATTGACTTTATGTTTTTAAAGTTCGATGGGTGGTACCACTAAAGACTGCTTTAAAGAGGGTGGTTTGTAAAACTGTTCACAAGATTATAGAATAAATGAATTTGCAGCGAAACGATGCATTCCAGCGAAAAACGATAAAATTAATTTTTTATAGTTATTCCGCTTCTTTTGATGTATCACTTAGCATCCTAGCTTTGATAGTTAGCTAGCTAGTTTTGTAAAAATTTCATGTTTTGCTCCAAAATCGATTTTTTTCTTAAATATTATAAAAGATATGACAATGATCAGAAGAAGCGGAATTAAAAGTACTAGAAAAAATTATTCTTAACGTTTTTCGCTAGGATACATCGTTTTGCTGCAAATTCACTTTTTCTATAAACTTGTGAACGGTTTTAGAAACCACCCTCTTTAAGGCAGTTTTTAGGGGTACCATTCATCGAAGTTTAAAAACATAAAGTCAATATCCTCTTCTGTGAAAAGTTTAAAGCCTTCTCTGTAAAAAAAAACAAATATCAATAATATTGAAGCTAAAATAAAACAAGCATGGGTATTATTTTAATTTTTTTGCGAACGGAAATACTAATAACTTTGTATATCTCAAGAACTACTTGATTTATCAAAAATAAAAAATTATTGTCTATAATAAAGGTAATTATAGTTTTTTTCTAAGAAGCTTAGTTTTTGAGAAAATTTGAGGAAAACCTCAAAATCTCAGGTTTTGGGGGGTTTTCGCAGCTTACATTTAACAAACAAATATATATATATAATAATAATTTTTAGGTTAGATTTTACATATTTTGATTAATTTCTCTGTCATTGTGGCTTTAGGGCGTCAACTTAGTTAAATTTTCAGAAATTCGAACACGACTATAAGATGAGTGAGGATAAAAAATTGGACCAAAGCCTGGCTTGGCAACATCCGCATCGTTAATCTGTGACCTTTTGTC
The DNA here is from genome assembly GCA_963576565.1 of Aspidapion aeneum. Classification (NCBI taxonomy): domain Eukaryota; kingdom Metazoa; phylum Arthropoda; class Insecta; order Coleoptera; family Brentidae; genus Aspidapion; species Aspidapion aeneum. The sequence goes on from OY755042.1 coordinate 15,592,927, forward strand.
ACCTAGAATCCATTGTCAAACTGCGGTACTCATATTTTGCATACTTAACTACCTACAGCGCCTGCACTACCCGTTAAAGATAGCAACGGTGCACCATATAAAATTGGTCTTTGGCGGGGCGGGGCGGCGAAATGGTCAAAATGGTTAAAATTATAAATCACCCTATTGTACTGCACAAAGAAGTTCGCAGTACAAACTTTATATTATTTGAAATATTAGATCTTATTTAGTGCTAATTAAAGTTCCAAAATTTATTGCTGCTTTCCGAATTATAGCCTGCACTGCCAAGGTGCCAACTACTCGTTAACGATAGCAATACTTCATATACAAGTGATCTAAGAAGGGAGGGGGGATGGTCAAAATGGTCGACATAATTCAGTGCTTATTACATTTTAAAAAACACGCTATTGACTTGCTAACTTTAGACACTTAGATTTCCAGGAAAAAAGGCCATCTTGAAATTTCTTCTATAGTCAAAATTTTGTGCTAATTATGTGCCAGTTCCCAAATTAAATTCTCTTATACTTTTCAAATTATAGCCTGTACTTCTGTTTATTTCAGCACATTTTACGTTTTGCACTGCTTACTTTAGACACTCAGATTTTCAGGAAAAAAGGCCATCTTGAAATTTCTTATAGAGCCCCCTCCGATTTTCTTGATTTTTTGTGGGAATATTACCTACCTGGAGAATAGACAAAAGCCAAAATATTGGCTTTCAAAAAAGTTATTGGCTAGGATATAGCCATTTTTCTGTTTTTCATAAATTTTTTACATGATTTTGGGTATTTTCTATAATTGAGAAGTTTTTTGCAGTAAAAAGTTGAAAATTGGTGCATTGATGTAGAAGTGATCAGAGAACAAGAATGTGGTCAATAATTTGACCTGGGACAAATTTCCACAAAAATGGTGGCCAAAACCCCTAAAATTTACAGAAAAATACCCATTTCTTGGGGAAACGTAAAAAAAAATTTCTTAAAATTTTTTAAATGCGTCTTACAGATAAAGAATTAGCGAATCTAATGAGCATTTATTCATATTTTTTGGATAAATCGTTTAGGAAATACATTGTTTCAAAATTGGAAGTTTTTTTTTGTTCACGATAAAAATTTAGATTTTTGACCCAATAAGACGTTTCCCCAAGAAATGGGTATTTTTCTGTAAATTGGCTTAAATATGTACTACAATAAAGGAAGATTTCTAGATAACATTTATACAAAATCACCAAAGGTATCAGAAAAATGTTAATTGGGTACCGATCAAGGGGATGAAGAATCTTAAACTTTAAATTATCTCGATCTCGGTAGTTTTTAATAAATTAATAATTTGCTTATTTGGCTTAAACATTTACTAAAATTAATTCAGATGTCTCGAGATCTACTTATACCATTGTAGCGACATATGACTTGTTTGGAAGGGCTTTAGAATACCTTTCAAACAAGGTGTCACATGATTTTTGCAAAAAACAAATTCCACATTTTAGAAATTATAAAAATATTTTTATATTATATTGAATTTGCTTTTTGTTAAAATTACATCATTTAATTCATCATTCGAGAGGTATTTTAAAAACCTTTTAAACGAGCCATATATTGCTACCCTAATGTAAGTAGTTATCGAGATATCTGAATTTATTTTAGTACTTGTTTGAGCCGAATGGGCAAATTCGATTTTCAAAAATTAATTTAACAAGCACTACCAATCAGAAAATTTGGAAATTTAAGATTTTTCATCCCCATAATAGGAAAGTCGGAAAGATTCTGACAAACCAAGCACTTAAATATTTACCCTATTAGGAAAAGCTTACAAAGTTGAACTTTACAACATTAAGAGAGAGAACAACCATCAAAAAATCAAAATCAAAAATCAAGAAATCAAAATATTTATTCGTTACTTAGGCCTATTAACAATAGAATGTAACAAGTCAGTAATTGTATTTAAATAGGTACAAGAGTACTATAGTAAAATAAAATTAAATTGCGTTCTTAGACTAGAACATGTCATATGTATATATGTATAACAAATGGTAGGTATATACACAAATTACAAAAAAAAATACAGAAACGCTCACACACATACTTTTAATAGCACACAATAGTGCTTTGTTACGCTAAATGTGATTTAGTTAATTTAGTTTTTTGACAAAAACAATTTCAGTTCTTTTAGTTTGTAAAATGTTTCAGTACAAAGAAGTTTTTTAAGTACTTTTTTAAACTTATTCAAAGATAAAGGTTTGCATTCATTTGGCAACATATTATATAAAGAAATTCCAGCATATATTGGGCTCTTTTTAAAAAACTCATGTTTATGGAATGGTAAACAGAAATTGTTACCATACCGGGTAGAGTAACAATGAAAATACTCTGCCAATCTATGGGCACCTAAGCTCACACTAGGTACTATAGTTATAGTGTACGTGTGAGCTAATATAACTAAAAACTGAAATATATTTTATTCAACTAGACTCAATTACCTTTCGTTTGATACCACACAAGCCATGTTTTGACTTGAACTCTAATTTTTAAAATCTACCCCCACCCTTTTTAAAAAAAGTAAAATGTATTTTGTTTAACTCCAGACTCATTTACCTTTCGTTTGATATCACACACGCCATATTTTCACTTAAACTCTAATTTTTGACATCTATCCCCACCCTTTTTTTTTAAATAACTTAAAATTCATTTTGTTTAACTCCAGACCTAATTACCTTTCGTTTGATATCATACACGCCATATTTTCACATAAACTCTAATTTTTTAACCTACCCCCACCCTTTTATTTGGCTTGCGTTCGATAGATTTTGTTCATTTTTAAATGGGACCACCACGGCCCATGACCCAGCCTAGGTACCAAATTTCATTTAAATCAGACAAGCGGTTTTTGAGTTATGCGGGTTGGTCGTTACAGACAGACAGACAGACGGCGAGACAAAAAAGTTTCAAAATCATCTGAAACGCAAAGATATATAAAAAAATTTGAAATCGGAGCAACTTTTTTTTTCTCGAAAAAATTAGGATCACCATAGCTCACACTACTATAGTATAGTATATGTGTGAGCTAATACTCTTCCATTCTATGGGCACCTAACCTCACACTAGGTACTATAGTTATAGTGTACGTGTGAGCTAATATCACTAAAAACTGAAATATATTTTATTTAACTCCAGACTCAATTACCTTTCGTTTGATACCACACAAGCCATGTTTTGACTTAAACTCTAATTTATAAAATCTACCCCCACCCTTTTTTAAAAAACTAAAATGTATTTTGTTTAATTCCAGACTCAATTACCTTTCGTTTGATCTCAAACACGCCATATTTTCACATAAACTTTAACTTTTAAAATCTACCCCCACCCTTATATTTGGCTTGCGTTCGGATGATTTTGAAACTTTTTTGTTGCGCCGTCTGTCTGTCTGTCTGTCTGTATGTCTGTCTGTCTGTATGTCTGTAACGACCATCGCGCATAACTCAAAAACCGCTTGGCCGATTTCAATGAAATTTGGTACCTAGGCTAGGTCTTCGGTCGAGATGGTCCCATTTAAAAATGAACAAAATCCACCAAACACAAACCAAATAGAAGGGTGGGGATAGATTTCAAAAATTAGAGTTCAAGTGAAAATATGGCGTGTGTGATATCAAACGAAAGGTAATTAAGTCCGCAGTTCAACAAAATACATTTTAGTTTTTGTTTTTTTTAAGGGTGGGGGTGGATTTCAAAAATTTGAGTTTAAGTCAAAACATGGCTTGTGTGGTATCAAACTAAAGGTAATTTAGTGTGGAGTTGAATAAAATATATTTCAGTTTTTAGTTATATTAGCTTACACGTACTCTATAACTATAGTACCTAGTGTGAGCTTAGGGGCCCATATATTGGCAGAGTATTTTTTTATTGTAGGCTTGTGTTATCTGTTTTCTTTGAATTTGAGATTTACAAAGGGATGCCAGTTTTTTTTCTTTTCATTATAAAAATCAAACATATTGTCACTATTTTAGGAACGCATAGTTAGCAGACAGCATGTTTCACATGGTCAAGGACATGTTCGTCAAATGGACATTTGTTTTCTCATCAACTGATGCCTGCAACATAATGGATTAATAGGAGTTTATTTTGAAACAGAATTAAGAACGTGGCAAAACGTGTAAAATTGGCAGGTACGTAACAGTACTTCGTATTTATTTACTTGAGTAAAAATTTACGAATTTTACACGATTATGGCTATACTCGCACAAAGCAATGTTAAGTGCGCAAAATCCCACAATGTTATTAAGAAGAGAAACGTCGAGTTATCTACACTAGTTTCTCCAACTATTTTATGTAGATTTTTTGGCAAAATATTTCGTTTTATAAAGAAAAGTCAAAATTTAGATGGCGACCATTTGGGCTTTAGATCATGACCAAAAGCTTTTCTTTAGTTATTTTATAATGGCCGTTAGTTGGTGTAACACTACTTTCAAAAGAAGTAAAGGCGCTTAAATACTATTACATGAAAATTGTTGGACCTGTCAAATTTCAAAATTTTATTTACAATATTTGTTCTAATAATAGGTCCGGCAGTCTAGAAAATCCTCTCTTTTTGCAAGTTATACATGGGCTTACAAATAAAATTGCCAAACAATTATCTCAAACAGATTTCTTTGTAGGTAGGCTTGTGTTATGTGTTCTTTTTTAATTTGAGTTTTACAAAGAAATAACAGTTTTTTCCCTTTTTTATTATTATAAAAATCAAACACATGTTCACTATTTTAGGAACAAATAATTCACAGACGGCATATTTCACATGGACAAGAGCATGGTCGTCAAATGGACATTTGTTTTTTATATAATATGTTCAACGTAATGGACTGATAGAAGTTTATTTTGAATTAGAATAAAGAACGTGGCGAAACGTGTTCTATTCTGTTAAATTTGAAGGTACGTAACAGTACTTTGTATTCAATATTTTTTTTGTATTCAATTACTTGTTTAAAAATTTACGAATTTTACACGATTATGGCTTTACTCGCAATGTTAAGTTCGCAAAATCACACAAGAGAAACGTCGAGTTATTTACACTAGTTTCTCCAACTATTTTATACAGTTTTTCTGGCAAAATATGCCGTTTTATAAAGAAAATCAAAATTTAGATGGCGACCATTTTGGATTTAGATCATGATCAAAAGCTTTTCATTACTTATTTTCAAATGGCCGTTAGTTGGTGTAACACTACTTTCAATAGAAGTAAAGGCGCTTAAATACTGCTACATGAAAAGACCTGCAAAATTCCACAATAATACTTACAAAATTTTTCTGATAGTAGGTCCGGCTGTCTAATTCCTCTCTTTTTGAGTTATGATCTTACAAATAAAATTGCCATACAATTAACTGTAAATGTAATAAGTTTGATTTTTGTAATTTTGTGTACTTTACTCATCTATATACATATCAAAATAATTTACAGGGTGTCGGAACAGGTTTTTAATATTCCAAAAAATTATAACTCATTCAATTTTAAATTTAGGGAAACATGTTTTATTTATAAAATTAACTACAAAATGTGGAAATTTATTTGTGAAAAACTATGCCGTCGAGATGGTGCCCTCCCAAGTGCACCGTCTCTCACTCACGCACCCAAACGTTCACTGAAATCGGCAAACAGGCGGTCATAGTGAAAAATGGTGACATCATTTATACTCCCCGAAGTCCCGACTGAATTTTTTTGTGGGGGTTTCTTAAATTAGAGGTGTACACTGAATGCCTGCAAATCTGAATCAGTTGCAGAGAATGTTCATTGAAATTCGAGCAATTCCACAAGAACTCTCAGGCCGCGTGCATGTTTGCCAATATCAGAGAACGTTTGGAGGAGACGGTGCACGTGGGAGAGCAGCATATCGACGATATAATTTTTCACAAATAAATTTCCACGTATTGTAGTTAATTTTATAAATAAAAAATTATTGTGTGTGCTTAAGACCACACGGTAGAAGTGTAAACTTCAACAAGGCGAAATTAATAATACTGGCCCATAACATATTCTGCAAAGCGGACCGAACCGAACTCTTCTGTGTACTGGCCTTCATCTGCATCATCATATCGCTCGCTGAATGTTTCTCACAGTTAGTCGACTCGAGCCGATTTTACCCGAATGAGCGTTACATAGCCGAGCCTGACGGCTCAGTTCAATTCACTACCCACAAAAACTGCTAAACGCGCCTAAAGAAGTTTACACTTCAAAAAAATGTTTACCAAATTTTAAACTGAATGAGTTGTAATTCTTTTAAATAGTAAAAACCTTTTCGGACATCCTAAACTTTCAAGTAAATTGTTTGGCGCACAAACATTTTATAGATTTTCTGTTGTTATTTTATAAGAACTTTTCGTGTGTATCAAGGTTATCAAATGAAACTAGTAACACTTTATGTTATTTTATTGCCAAAAAAATCTAAATTACCTATGCTCGCCTTATTTGTGTGTTTGTGAACACACTTTAAAAAGGTGTTTTTTAAAATTCAAAAATAATGTTGCAACTTAAACGTTACTAACGGCTCATTGCACCGACTTTTAAAATTTCCTTTCTTGACTATGGATTGCTTTAATTTTAAGCATGCCTTATGTTTAAATTTGTTGCACCGAGTAAAAATCTCCTCTTCTTTGTTAGGATGTGACCATCTTGTGACCCCATCAGGCAACGCCGCTGTTTCAACCAACCAAATTTTTAAAAACAACAACACCCATCACTTCCCAAAATATTTTTGTCAAAAGCCATCAATTTTTCTGTGTCAAACCGCCTTTAAAAATTTAGATAAAAAAGTTCTTGAATTTTGTCCTCGTCGGTACAACCAAAGGACTAAAAATTATAATGAAATTAGGGTAAAGTATAAAGGCAGAAAGGAAAATCGTCTTGTTACATCATGCAGTGCAGTTTAATTTAAATGCAAGGGTTTTCTTATACTGGTCAGTCCTATCCTACCCTTAGCGCTGTACCTACCAGGCTGTGAACAATAGTTAACCCGAAAATCAGACTGTAATAAAAAGTAGAAGAGAAAACTTTATTTAAATTATTTTTCTTCGTTACAAATCTTTTTGTAATCGAAACATAGATATATTTTTTCACAAAAACATTGTGCCAAAAGAACCAAAATCTATTCTTATCTTTTGCATTAAGATTTTTTTTGAGTTTTTATTTAAAAAAATACCATGTTTCTTACTTTATTTACTCACAGAACACAAAAAGACACCTTCATTTTTAATCACAACACTCTGCTCATTTGTAGGTATTGTCAATTGATATGGCTATGCCAGACAGATAACACGTGACCAGCATCTTATCTTTAAGCAGCTTTTAAGGAATAGTAAAGTCACGAAAAAAGGTGATTTTTTGAGAAAGGAATAAGTCTGCCTTTAATATCGGTGCAACGAAATTTTATGAAATAAGGTATTCTTTAGGCTAAGAAACGGAAAAAAAAGTCGTTGCGATGAGCCCTAAGGGACATTTCACCTAACTTAGCAACAATGCATCTTTTTTTGAAACAAAGTTAGGTAAGAAATCATTCATGCCTATGCTTCCTTGTTTTGGGTGGGTCATGTCGTGCTATATTTCTTTAAAGTTAACTCTAGAAAAGTCTGCGACATTATTTTTAAATCCTATATCTTAAAGGCAGTACTTTACTTTTTAGAAAACAAATTATTGGTTTAGTTTTACAATCAATAACCTAAGGGTAACAACTTCATCATACTCGTAGTTGAAAATTAGTTAGTTCTTGTATTTTAAGCTTTTTTCTTAGTCCAATTTTTTGCTTTTTATAGTTTCTTCTAAAACATTATATTAATGTTTTAGAGTTATATTAATGTATTTATCGTAAGATCTTGCACCGCTGAATTGAGCCAAAAGAAAAAAAAATTAGATATCCCAGCTAGAATCCATAATACTGCAACAGTAAATGGATTATTTTTAGGGAGAATAGGGTGTTTGACAGTAGTAAAAAATAAATATATATTTATTTTTAGATATCTCTTTAGGTCTTGGGAATGCTAAAAACCAAGTTTTATGTTTAATTTTTTCTCAAATTCATAGTTCTTTTAATTAAATAAATTCATTGAATTAAAACAATTAGCCACGTGATTCAAAACAGGCGGTCTACCAATCAGCTGCGAGTGACGTCGCAAAACAGTAAACGCCTCGAACGAACCTATTTTCTGTGTTATTTTCTTATGGAAGGTAATGTTTGCTTTGGTTTAAAGTGCGAATTATCGTCCTAAATTAGATTTTATTTTGTGTTCTGCTTATAAAAATATTTTCAATGGAAAACGGATTCTCCAAAGCCGATAGCTCCAACTTGCCAATGCTGAACTCCTTTATGGTGGCAGGCTTCTTTCCCAACAACAGTGATTTTTGTTCTGCGGAATTTAGAAATGTTAAAATGTTGATGTAAGTATTCGATGAGTTGTTTTGCATATAACTGAAAGTTTTGTATATAACTGAAAGTTTTTTTTACGATATTCTTCGCCTACTTTTACTCATTTAGATTTTGAGATTACACTTACAATAGATTCATTATCTGAAAAAAACAAAAATAAAAATCATGTAATGAACAGGTAGGCAAAAAGTATACAACGACCAGGAATGCTTGAAGTACTGCATAGGTTACACGCATAGTCCTGCGTAGGTACTGCCTATTCTACATTTAGCCTGCATGTGCACTGCCTAATCCTGCATTTAGAGGTACTCCCTAGTCCTGCCTAATAACTGCACAAAATTTGTACACCTTTCTGCCTATTGTAGTTGTTCACCCCTTGCAATAAACATAACCTCAAAAATGTCATCGTCATTTAAGAAATAGTTATATATAGTTAAATGATCACTTTTTAAAAAACTTCATTTACTACTAAAGACTTAAAGCTAGGTTGATCTTACTACTATGACTTCTAACTAAGAACTGATTTTTGAGAGTGAATGTAATAGAAAGTAGGTTCGCTTTTATAGCCAATGTTTACTTTCAAAAGTCGTATACTTAATATCCAAATAATGATAATGCTCTTGGTATGTTTATTTAGTATTAATGTGAAGAGAATGTAGTAATTAATAGAAACAATTTAGTTATACTCACATCAAAGTGATCTTCACAAATGTAAAGTGAAGATGTATTAGATAAGGCCCTTGGGTCTCTTCGAACAAGTTCTAGCCACTTTTTCCGTTATTTTACTGCTGTAGGCACATGAATAAATAGTTTTTTAGGTTTTTTTATGCTAGTATTCGAACACTCAGGCACTACACACCACTTATAGGATATTTTTTTTACATAAAAACAGTAAAAACACAGACCAAAAACAAATAAACACTTGAGTGCCGTGTATCTGTCCGCGAGTTTACTGCGCTGTGACGTCATTGCAACGCCACGCTAGAAATGAGCGTTTTAGCGGCAAATTCAAATCGGAAATTAGAAAACTTGATTTTAAATGTGTTCCATGATAAAATATACTATTTTAACAATTTTGCATAGCAAATTAGGGATCTATGTATCATTCTAAACTCTTTTCTAAAATTTGTCAAATAGCCTATTCTCTCTGCCTAATGTTTTTTCATTGCGGGTAAGAGAAATACAGAAACTACGCGTTTTTATCTATTAGATATATTAATGGGTATAGACATGTCTATAGTAGATAGCGAGAGAAATATCTAGTCACTCATAAGGTTGTAGAAGTGAAGGCGTTTCATAAGGTTTTCTATTTATTTATTTATTTATTTATGTATTTATTATAAGGATATCAACAGCTTACGCCAATTACAGATATCCACTTAACTATATGAAAATATCCTTCTGCATATTTATAACAAATCAAAATGAGAGATTACTCTGCTAATTTAGGTCCATGAAAGTTTATATTTAAAAAAAAACGACCTAGGGGTGATACATTTCAGCCCCCCCTCTTATTTGGTTTAAAAGTTCCAAAACTTTTTAATTAAAAAAGAACATAGAGTTTAGATGATCTAACAACATATCTATATATATATAATATATATGTTATAGGGTGTTTATGAGGACATGTATAGATTTGACAAAAACGCATAAGATACTCTATATATTTAATTTGAATAATATACATTTATTCTACGCGTCTTTGTCAGTCAATGTATACTTAAAGATTTCAAAAATTAATTACACTAAAAAAGTAACGACGCCTTAAAATTTGCAGTATATATTGGATAACCGGAAGAAATAGATTGTGCTATAACTTTTTTATTTCTTATCCGATTTTGGGTATTGATACATACTTTAAAGTATATACGTCAACGGATTTATGGATCAATCAATAAAGAGAAAAATTTTAACTCAACATGACATAAACTTTTTTGACATACTACAAAAACTATATAAACGATTTCAATAAGTGATACATTATTATACTAGTTTTGCCCTATTTTTTTTATAAAAAAACCGAGTAAAAATTACTTACAAAAGGCGAAAGGGCGCGCCGTGTGCCTAGCTGCCTGGCCTTTTTTTTTACGGGTATGCGCACTCGCAAGGAGATCCCTATCACGCTCAAGAAGCGGCAAGTGCGCGGAAATTTTGGTGTATGTTGGTTTTGAAACGGTTCAGGTTGTAATCTGCAGGGAAAACTGTCGCAGGGAGTACATTCCACAGCGATGCTGTTCTCCAGAGATATGAATTCTGGTATAATGAGGTTCTTGGTGCCTCTATTTTGACAGTAAATTGATATTTACCGTGTTACGTGTTCGCCTAGTAGGTGCTACTCCCGGGGGGATCATACGTGCCAGCTCTTCACAGCATTTTCCATGATAGATAGATCACAGTTCTTCGATATTCGAGACTATCCAAGCTACGGGTAAGTGCGGGGTCATTGATCAGCTTGATAGCTCGTGTTTGCACGGTGTTTAAAAGCATTAAGGTATGTTTAAGTGCCGCACTCCATATATGTGAGCAGTACTCCATAGTTGGTCGAATGATGTCTTGTACGAAATAGCACCCCAAGCTTTTCGGACGCCCTTTTAGCTATATCTGCCACATGACTGGGCCAAGACATGTTGGTCTCTGCAGTTACTCCTAAGATGTTCAACTGGCACACAGATAGCATGATGTTTGGCTCACCGATGCTGGTCTTTTTTGAAAACAGGGCTGCTTGGGTTTTCTGCGCGTTGAACTGTACTAGGGCCCCCCCACACTTGTATTACTACTACTTACAAGTTCACCATATTGCACTTCAAAATAGCGCTTATTTTGTAACATCTGTGAATTCAAATTTTAAATTCTGGTACTCCTTCGCTAATATAAGTCCTTTTCAATTTTCTTGTTAAGCTCTCAAGTTCTGTCAAGTAGCTCGAGTCATTATGACGCTGTCTGAGATTAATAATTTTGGAAGAAACGGATTCGGAGCTGTCAAATTTGATGCCATTTTTCAGTTTTGTACAAATTTCATCTAATGTATTAGTGTCACCTATCAAATCTCTAGCCGTTCCCGTCAGTCTGGTTTTGACATAAGCAACCGCAGTTCCCTCATGCGTATCGATATTTGCCTTTAACAAGGTCAACGCATCCAAGAATGAGGTTAACTTATCTACAGTACCGTCGAACTCGTTCGGCAGGATTTTGCTAGCGAAACCAATAAATTCTGAAGTAGAGAGAGGCATGATGGATGCAGATTTTAACAAAGTTTGTAAATGTTCTAACTGTTCCTCACTGTCACTGTTACTTTCGTCGTCGGTTATGTCAATTAAGGTCAGTTCGTCAGTTTGAACGAAATGCCTATAACATATTTTTAAACAACAGAACCAGGTAAACTAGTAGTACATAAATCCTTAAGATATTTAACATATTATTACTTATTTTAAATAAACAAAACTATCAAAACTTTTTAGTTTAACTAAATATTGCGTATTTAAAAACCAAAAACAAAACTTTTAATACTACTTAACCCTTTAAAGTTCAACAGAACTGTTAATACTGTGACATTTTTTATCAAAACTGTTATTTACTAACATGAGTTTTAAGAAAAATGTAGCAAAGGCATGGATATTATTGTTTCCTTTTAAAAGCTTTTTTGAAATGCAAAAGAACAGGGAAAGCAGATGACTGGACATATTACAAGCAAATTAGAAACGAAGTCAACCGAGCAATAACCAATGAAAAAATTTATACTTTGAGCATTGTATAAGTCAAATACAAATCCAAAGTTTCTGTGGAATAAACTCAAAGAACTAGATATTTACACAAAAAAGGGTACAGAGTCAATACCAACACATTTAAACAAGCCCAAAGAAATAAGCAGTTTTTTTTGGATGCGTCAACGTCTAACTCAACCATAAATAATAATTTAATTGATTTTTATAACAATAACTGTAAAACAAGAATGGAGAGGCTATTTGAGTTTTGTTCCGTGGATGAAAATGTAGTTAAGGAGAACCTGTTAGCTATAAAGTCGTTAGCTACGGGATCCGATTTGCTAAGTCTGAATATGTTACTTCTAGGTTGCCAAAGAATTTTACCGTACCTTACGAATATAATAAACACTTGCCTTCTGGAGGGAGTATTTCCTGATTCTTGGAAAATAGCGAAAGTAAAACCACTGCCAAAAAAGGCTGTAGCTGAGTCCTACAACGATTTAAGACCAATAAGTATATTACCTACAATTTCAAAAATATTAGAAAAGATCATGAACAATCAAATACACGTACATCTGAATGAAAACAACATATTACCATCTCACCAGTCAGGATTTCGTCAGGGCTACAGCTGCACTACTGCACTCCTTAAAGTAACATATGACATTATTGAGGCTACTGATCAAGGGAGAACAACTGCTTTGATTTTGCTAGATTACTCTAAAGCGTTCGATAGGATAGATCACAAGCTTCTGCTGGCAATACTTTATTTTGTGGGTTTTTCAGATAAGGCAACCTTTAGTATTAAAAATTTTCTCTCAAATAGGCAACAATACGTAGAGACAGAAGAAGGAATCCCGGAGAAGCTAAATATAATAAGCGGAGTACCCCAAGGATCAATTTTATCTCCACTCCTCTTCTGCATCTATACATCTAACATCACAAGCGGCCTTCAACATATCAAAGTCAACACGTATGCAGATGATACACAATGTCAAAAATCCTTTAATAAAGAACAGCGTCATGTAGCACAATTACAAGTAAATGAAGACCTAGATAGACTGGTAAAACACAAATTATAAATGCTTCCAAATCATGTGTTTTGCTTTTTGGCAAAGAAAAAGATAAAAATTTCGAAATTAAAATAAACAATCAACCATTAGAAATCAAAACAAATGCCAGAAACTTAGGTCTCTTAATTGACAACAATTTGAGATTTACAAATCATATAAATAAGTGTATGCAAAGGGCATATTGTAACCTTAAAATGTTATATCCAAGCAGACATATTTTATCGGAGAAAAGTAAAATTAAACTATCGGATTCATTAATCTGAAGTCAATTCAATTTCTGCGACGTTGTCTACGGCCCCTGTTTGGACGCCCAAACTACAGAAAGAATCCAAAAAGTACAAAAAGCTTGTTTAAGATTTATCTATGGAATCAGAAAATTCGACCCTATCAGCCACAAATTAAAGGACACTAAATGGATTAATATGAGAAAGCGCAGAAAGCTACACTCTCTATGTGTTTTTCATAAAATAATTAAGAACAAACAACCAAACTACCTTTATGATAAAGTTAAATTCCGCTCTGAACACTATGGCCTCGGCTCCCGCTTGCGGGGTAGGATTGTAACCCCTGTTCATCGCACCACATTTTTTGAAAGGTATTTTCAATATAACATATGCAAATTATACAACTCAATTCCAAAAAAGCAATACCACTAAGTCAATTATCGTTTAAAAGATTTATTAAACAAGAGCTATTACAGCAATAACTTTTTTTTCTTTTGCATACTCTCTGGTGTTTTTGTTTTTGTTTTCGAAAGTTACAATTCAATACCGAATGTGGACAGTTCAAATAATGTATTTTGCTTCAATGATGATAAAATTATAAAAATACGTGAAGGGTCTATGAAGTCAAAGACGAACGATTTCCTAAATAAATACTCAAAGCAAACTTTAAGGAACAATTTGAAATAAGTATAACAGCTAACCATAATACCTTACAGTGTGAGGTTATATGCAATAAAAAGATTAATTTTGAAAAGGAAAATAGAGGCAGATAAAAAACATATATCTGAAAATCCGATTGATATATTAAAAGTGAATGCTACATGTGTAGAATGCAACTTGGTTATAAACTCTTATAATAACGGAAAAGCAGTGCACATCTTACACATGTTTTACCCCTCTTCTCCTCCAGGTTAAAAAATTATTGAAAGGCCCTCAAATGTGATATATCTACCAATCAGCACCCATTATATTGACATTTTATTTAAAATAACTGACCAGGATGGAAAACCCATCAATTTTCGTGGAGAAAAAAAAAATCCGTTTAAAAATGTTTTTTTTGTATAATCATAATACTTTTGGTGTTCCTTATGAAGAAATTACCGCCCTAGAGGAAAGTAATAAAATTTATAAGAAGAAGATTGATAGTGTACCAGCATTTCGTAATAAACAGCTAGTCAAAGAGCTAACATTTAAAAATAGAGTTTTTTTAATGTCTAGGATTTAAACTAAAAAAAGACTTAAGAAATTTTGGTATAATTTAAAAGTGCGTGTCAGTTGTGGTATAAGAATATTTTTTTCAGTGCGGTGTAGTTTAAAGTGTTTTGAAAAAAATGAGTTGTAACATTCTACGAGTGGGCGAAAACGTGCTCTATGATAATTCGATTGTGATCTACAAACTACATACTCATCAACCATATGCTTCAACCACCCTAAACAACAATGATGATATTCGAATTCCGATACAAACTCAAGACATCTATACCCTGTCTAGACAAAATGTTCTTTACCTTGAAGGAAAAGTATTGAAAGATGACAATACTGCCAGCACTAATGTACACTTTGTACACAATGGTTTACCACATTTATTTGATGAAATTCGTTATGAGTTAGGAGAGGTGATTGTGGACCATGTTAGAAATCCTGGGATTACATCAACAATAAAAGGTTACTGCTCATTCAAGGAAAGTGATGGTAACACCCTTCAAAATGCTGGTTGGGCACTTAAAGAAAATCCACCTATATTAGATGGTTCCCGTAATTTCAATATATGTTTACCCCTAAAAACCCTTATTTATTTTATTTTGTATTTGAGGACCATCACAAGATTATTTTAAATGTACGACAAGAACTTGTGTTGATTCGCAGCAATTCCGATTTAAACGCTTTAATTGAAACTGAGGATAAAAAACAAAAATATAAGGTGGTGTTAAACAAAGTTCATTGGAAAATTCCACATGTTAGAGTGTCAGATGATCAGAAATTGCGCCTTTACAAGTATTTAGAGGGTAACAGAGACCTGAATATTAGTTTTCGAAGTTGGGAATTGCATGAGTATCGACAACTTCAACATGGGCAGTGAAAACTTTAAATCAACTGGAGACACCGCGTTTCATAATTATTGGATTTCAAACAGATAGAAAAAACTTGTTTAGTAAAAATATGAGTCTCTTTGACCACCTGTCATTAACAAACCTAAAAGTTTATTTAAACTCTGAAGTTTTTCCATATGATATGTATGCCCAGTTTCAAAATTCTATTATTACCACGATCAAAGCGAACCTTGCTTCCATCCGATAAACTTTAAAAATGATGCTGCACTGGTAGTTATCGACTGTTCTCGACAGAGTGAAGACGTGCTCAAAGGTGGTGCAGTTGATATTAGACTTGAGTTTGAAACGAAAAAAGCTGTACCTGATAAAACGGTAGCATACTGTTTAATATTGCACGATCGACTTGTGAAATACACCCCTCTGACCAGTACCGTAAGGGTGCTTTAAAGAAAAAAAAAATGTTTATTTTGGATGTCCAAGGTTTCCAGTACAAAGACACTGATTTTATATGCAATGAAATAGCCATATTAAACACCTATACTGATGAAGTTCGACACCATATGGTTAATTTACCCATGAAATCCATCTGGTTACATCAAGACTTTCAACGTCAAGCTGACTGGAACACAAACAATCTTCATGCTATAAATTGGGATACTTTTAATTTTAGTTATTTATAAATATCTCTTTATTTATTAAAGAATTAATTCAAAATGAAACTGTGTTTGTAAAAGGAAATGATAAAGAAGTTTGGTTATGCAATTTCGTTAATAATAATGTTGTAGATTTATGTGACTTGGGATGTCCCAATATTAAAAAATTAAAAAATAATTGTAGTAACTATTTTAACTGTGCAATGCATATTAATAATTATTTAAATTGTGCTAAGGAAAATGTACTTTTGTTAGATAACTGGTTTAAAAATAAAAAGAAGTAAGGACATTTTTTTATTATTTTAAAATTATACATACTTTAACTACTACTCTAACTAAAATTACCACTTTTGCGACTCCTCAAAGTGATTATCATCATCCACCAATGAAATCGCCTGCGATAATATATCCATCTCATTGATGGATGATGATGATGTGGTCGCCACCGCTCTTTTTTTTTTGAGGTGAAGTAATGTTCTTCCCAACAGCTGCGACAGGTGGAGGAGGAGGAGGAAGCATGGTTTTAGGCTTATCTGTGGTCTGATGTAAATTTATCCCATATCTTTAGATTGCCTTTTCTAATAACAAACACTCTGCCTGTAACTTATAGTATTTAACAGGCAATCTAGCAAACTTTTGTATTAATGTCTCCTGTTTTGAGGTTTATGACAACTTGGCAAAGACTTTTTCACCCTTTAATTCAATTCGTTCCACTCCATAGCTGAAAGCAAGAACAATAAAAAAAATAATAAATTAATAACCTAATATAATAAGTAAAATAAAATCACATCAAAATCATAATATAAAATAATGTCCTGTTAACTTTAAAATATTTAAAAAATTTTGTTATAAAACTACCTATATCAAAATCTATCAAAAATAAATCTCTTCTAAAGTTTATTAAAAAACAACAAATCTCTTGACAATAAAAACCTTATATATATAAAATGTATTAAAAAATAATATATATTTTTGGTTTTTGTTTGCTTTTTTAGTTGTTGAAGTTTTAATAATAATTAACTAACAAAATCTTGCTTGAAAAAATTCTTTACACACACAAAGACCATTTTCGGTGGACAGTTTAACTTATCTAAGGAATACACAACCAAAGTCGATGGTCTGTTTGCCATTTTTATTTTATTATTTTTTTATTATATGTTAGGTTAATAAACTGTTTTAGATGATTTCTAGTTCAAAATTTTTGCTATATATAACCAATTTTTAGCTGACATAGCACTACATTGGTCATTTATCAAAACCATGTTTTCACTTGTCCATAGGCGTATCATTAGTTAAAATTTTGGTGTGGGGATTTTTTCTTATAACCAAGATGTCAACGATACTTCTATAGGCTAGCTCCATCCTTTACATTTTAGCACGTTATCTTTTCCTATACTACAAGTCATAATTTTTGAGACAACTTTTTGCTACTTTTTTTGTTGGCCTATGCTATTTGTTATGGGAAACAGCTGATAACTGTCAAAAAGTTGTCTCAAAAATTATGAATTGGACTGTAATAGGGACTTATTACAATAAATGTATTTAATAGTGCTTGGCCGTATTGTGACAGTATCACATAGAAAACTAACAACTGATCTTTCAAAATTGACATACCAAAGTCGAATTTAAAAATAAAGTCATTTATTTTCTTTTAATAAAGGCATGCACTAATAAATCCAAGCTTTATTACAATAAGTCCCTAATATATTGAATTTTAGGTTACAAACTGTCATATTTTACTATTTTGACATATCACGTGACTTTTAAAGCAGTCAAATTATTTTTGTTGGTTTAAATTAATTAAATATATATACAATATTAAAGTAGCGTCGTCTATGACTACACCTAAAAAGTGCTGACCAATATGTTTTAGTTTAAATATAAAAAACACATTTTTGCTAAATAATACATTTTTATAAAATTTACTAAACATTATGTTTTGGTTTGAATAAAAAAATTTCCATTTTTACAGACTTAGTGGCGTTGGTTACAAATTATACGTCAGTCATGTGTTTGTTATGGAATTTTCCAGTCTTTAACTATACAAGTGAAAATGAAAAGTTTTGCTAACTAAATTCTGAGCGTTTAAAATTAATCCATAATGTCTGTTTTGACACTTTTGACAGCAATTCTATGCACAATCAATACAATCCACCTGTTAAAAAAGTTAGGTTATCGAGAATCTCGCCACATGTCTTATGCTTTCTTACATTTATAACTTTAAAAATTACCCTCGTAGAACTTTCTTATCAAACCAATATTTAATTATATTTTGACAACGTATGAATTCATTCTGATAGAGAACGTTGTTCATAACATATCTTACACAGTTGAATAAAAAAGAAAAAATGAGTTCCCAAAGTTTTGATGTGTTGGTGTCCGAGTCTGTAAAAAAGGTTGAACAGGTATGTAGACTGGTGAAAACAAAGGAATTTAATTGTTGGATAGTTTTTCTTCTAAATTTAATTTCAACTATAAAAATTGTGTAAAAAATAAGCTTGATTGTGTACAAAACTTTTCTAAATTAGAGTCGAATTTGGCACTTTTAAAGCATTATTTACTTTTTCTTAAAAATAAAAAAATAATTCATTTTGGCAAAACTAATAGGTTGAGGTTGGCTAAAAAAAATTGGTTTGAGAAGATGTTAAAACGTGCTTTGGTGGTAGAATTAGAACAGGTATTATCACTAATTTTACCATTAAAGACTTTCTTTAAAAAGTCATTCAAGAGTTTTTCAAGTGAAATTAAAAAGTCACTTATTTAAACATTCAATTTTAAAAGTTAATGTCATTTTTTCAGGAAATTTTATTAAATTACATGAAGGTACTACTCAAACTAATGTGAAGGTTTTTTCTACGAAAAACAGTATAATAGACCAAACAACAAATTTACAAAAATGATATGAAGAAAACGTTTCTCAAAAAATATTAAACAAGATGGAGGATTTTCAAGAGCGAGATTCTGGTTGGGCCCTATATGAAATTCTTCATCTTAAAGTTAATATTAACCATCACTCTCCTATCAACTGTGGTGAGTCAACTTATGTTGACTCACCGCAGTGGATTAAAAACACCAGGGGGGTGATCAATATTCAAAATAATGATAATTATTGTTTTCTTTGGTCTATTGTGGCTGCTTTACACCCTGCTGCTCATAATGGGCAGAGAACTTCCTCGTACCCTCATTTTAGTCAGGTGGGATTGAATTATGAAGGTTTGGAATATCCTATGCGACTAAAAGACATTTCCAAATTTGAAACACTGAATATTTTATTTAAATTTCAATGATTCACACAGTGTTCCCGTAGTATTCCACAACCTTTCTGGTTATGATAGTCATTTCCTTCTAAAATCTTTAGCAAATGATGTAGAGGGTAGAATTCAACTTCTCCCTGTAAACAAGGAAAAATATATTTCGTTTACTAAATACATTGAAGGCACCAAAGTAAATTTTCGTTTTATTGATTCTTTTCGGTTTATGCCTTCCGCGTTAGACAAACTAGCTTCATATTTAGACGATTCTAAAAAGACAATTTTAAAAAGTTTTTATAAGGAAGAGGAAACATTTAAATTAGTTATTCGTAAGGGTTTCCTGCCCTATGAGTATCTGGATTCTTGGGAAAAGCTACATGAAACTGTTCTTCCGCCTAAAGATGCATTTTATAGTACTTTGGAAGGAAAAGGTGTTTCAAAAGACGTGCTCAAAGGTGGTGCAGTTGATATTAGAATTGAGTTTGAAACGAAAAAAGCTGTACCTGACAAAACGGTAGCATACTGTTTAATATTGCACGATCGACTTATGAAATACACCCCTCTGACCAGTACCGTAAGGGTGGTTTAAAGAAAAAAATGTTTATTTTGGATGTGCAAGGTTTCCAGTACAAAGACACTGATTTTATATGCAAGGAAATAGCCATATTAAACACCTATACTGATGAAGTTCGACACCATATGGTTAATTTACCCATGAAATCCATCTGGTTACATCAAGACTTTAAACGTCAAGCTGACTGGAACACAAACAATCTTCATGCTATAAATTGGGATACTTTTGATTTTAGTTATTTAAAAATATCTCTTTATTTATTAAAGAATTAATTCAAAATGAAACTGTGTTTGTAAAAGGAAATGATAAAGAAGTTTGGTTATGCAATTTAGTTAATAATAATGTTTTAGATTTATGTGACTTGGGATGTCCCAATATTAAAAAATTAAAAAATAATTGTAGTAACTGTTTTCACTGTGCAATGCATATTAATAATTATTTAAATTGTGCTAAGGAAAATGTACTTTTGTTAGATAACTGGTTTAAAAATAAAAAAAAGTAAGAACAATTTTTTATTATTTTAAAATTATACATACTTTAACTACTACTCTAACTACAATTACCACTTTTGCGACTCCTCAAAGTGATTATCATCATCCACCAATGAAATCGCCTGCGATAATATATCCATCTCAATGATGGATGATGATGATGTGCTCGCCACCGCTCTTTTTTTTCGAGGTGAAGTAATGTTCTTCCCAACAGCTGCGACAGGCAGAGGAGGAGGAGGAAGCATGGTTTTAGGCTTATCTGCCTTTTCTAATAACAAATACTCTGCCTGTAACTTATAGTATTTAACAGGCAATCTAGCAAACTTTTGTATTAATGTGTCCTGTTTTGAGGTTTATGACAACTTGGCAAAGACTTTTTCACCCTTCAATTCAATTCGTTCCACTCCATAGCTGAAAGCAAGAACAATAAAAAAAATAATAAATTAATAACCTAATATAATAAGTAAAATAAAATCACATCAAAATCATAATAGAGTACAAAAGGGCGCAAACCATTTGGAACACCTTTAATATTATTTATTTATTTATTTATTATTACACTGCTTAACAGGAAAAAAACCCAATTACAAAGCAGGAAAATCTTAAAAATTACACTTCCTAAATACTTAAGCAATAGACTAAGTTAAAAACATTAAATGTAAAATAATTTTAAAAATACACACAGGACATGGTTATAAAATTAAATTTAAAATAAATAAAAACTACATTAAAAATTATGGACAGAATGTTTACTATATCAGAGAGTGGGGAATGACGTTGTAAAATAACCACGAATTTTTGAGATTGTGGTGTTAAATATGTCAAGGTCTCTGTTACATTTATTATAAGTTCTGCACATAACATGAAGTGGAGAAAACTGTAATTTATTTGTTCGAACTCTTGGTAAAAAGAATGTCAGATTTTGACGTGAAGACAAACGAGAAACTAGAAAATTAATTTTACTTAATATATCAGGACAGTCGATTTGGTTGTGCAGGACCTTAAACAGAAATACCTGAGAGAAATAGCTCCTCCTGTTAGATAAGGATTGCATATCGAACATTTCAAGTAAATTTTCCTTTGCAAAACCTTGAGGAGGATATATTTTATAAGTTTTAAAGTAAAGTAACTTAAGAAATCTTCGCTGAACCCTTTCTAGATCTTCATCTTCTTTTATATTTTGAAATTCGCGGCTTAGTCTGGTAATAAAACCCAAGGTCTTAGTCGTTTCTGATGTTATAGTTTCAATATGCTTTGTGAAGGATAATTTCTTGTCAAAAATTATTCCTAGGTCGCGAAGAGAGTCAGGTCTAGATAAAAATGTTTGGTTTATTGAGTAGTTATATAGAATTGGATTTGCTTTTAATGTAAATGATAGTACTTGACATTTGTCTATGTTCATGGATAGTTTATTTATGGTACACCAAGCGATAAGTGTATCCAAGTCTTTTTGGAGACTTTGGCAATCCTCCAGTGAGTCAATACGAAGGAAAAGCTTGAGATCATCAGCATACAGTAGCGTCATTGACTTAAGTTCAGCACACACATCATTAATAAAGATGTCGAATAATAATGGTCCTAACACCGACCCTTGAGGCACTCCCGAAGATAAGATGTATTCGGGAGAGTCAATTCCATTTATTGAGACAAATTGCATTCGATCTGAAAGCCATGATATCAGAAACTGTAAGAGATTATCTGAAAAGCCAAAAAGTTCAAGTTTAGATAATAAGATCTGATGATCTAACTTGTCGAATGCTTTGGATAGGTCAGTGTATATGACGTCCAGTTGGGAAGAGCTATCTAGTGTTTCAGCAATAGTTTGTGTGGTGATCACCAGGTTGGTTGTTGTAGAACGTCCTTTCAAAAAACCATGCTGTAAAGGGGAAATTCTGTTTTTTACTAGATGAAAAAGTTTGTTATGTACAAGAATTTCAAGGCATTTTAAGAAGTTGTTTATTATCGTAATGGGCCTGTAGTTAGTAATATCTGTTTTATCTGATTTTTTGTGGATAGGGCTAACCTTGGAGCGTTTCCAAACACTGGGAATGGATTGAGTAGAGATACAGAGATTATAGAGATATGTGAGAGGTTTAGCAAGTAAGTTGGAACAATCCCTAATAAGGAAAGATGGTAAAAGATCTGGACCGCATGTCATTTTATTATTTGATGATTTTAAGGTTTGGAGCACTTCTTCCTCAGAAAAGGACCGGATGTCGATGACTGGAAATATAATTTTTGATTTATCTGTCGACATGTTTGCCAAATCGCTCTGCGGATTGAATGATTTAAGAAAGAAATCAGCAAACGCAGAGGCAATTTGAGATGTATCGTCTATTTGTGTGTCACTATAAACCATGGAATCAGGTATCCGAGACCCAGATGAACGTTTGGAATTAATGTAAGCCCACAACTTATTGAGATCCTCGTTAATCAGTTGCTCTGTATGATTAATGTATTGTTGATATGCAGTATTTATATCGTTCTTAATTTTAGCCCGAAGAGTAGTAAAACTTTGGTAAGTTGCAGAATCCTTGTTTCTTTTATATTTTATGTGAAGTTTGTTTTTTAGACGTATATTCTTTTTGATTTCATAGGTGTACCAGGGTGGATATTTAACTTTAGCTTTAGGAGTATATTTGGGGACCCATTTGTTGATGGTCGAATAAAGTGAATCATAAAAAGCAGTGCACGCAATATTTATATCTGTCAAATTAAACAGCGCTGACCAGTCAGTATGAGCATTAAAATTTGCCTTTTAATTAATTCGCTTTTGGAATATGCGCTTATTTACATGAAAATTGATGTCATTTTATTATCAGAAATAATGAGCTCGTTCCGTGACATCTGTCTCGCCACCTATAAACTTGATCCGCTCCATTATGTTACAAGTCCAGGCTTGGCCTTTTCAGCCATGCTTAAACAGTGTAAAATAGAGCTGCAACATTTGACTGATGTTGACATGATCATGTTTATAGAAAGAGGTATAAGGGGTGGAGTTTCACAGTGTTCAAACAGATATGCTAAAGCCAACAATAGGTACATGGGAGAGTCATATAACCCCAATAAATAAACGTCATATTTAATGTACTATGACGGCTATTCACTTTATGGCACAGCTATAACTTTACCATTGCCCTATGGTGGTTTTGAATGGGTTCATAACTGTTCATTTTTTTCAATTTTTCAGATAATAGTCCCATAGGTGACATTTTTGAAGCAGATATTTCATTCCCTGCTAACCTATTTGAAGTACATAAAGACCTTCCTGTCTGCCCTGAACATCGAGTGCCACCTAACTCGAAAAGTAAGCTACCCAAACTGATGACGACACTTTACGATAAAGAGCGATATATCATTCATTATCGTAACTTGAAACAGGTCCTTGGTTTGGGTTTGAAAATTATAAAAATTCATAGAGTCCTTAAATTTAAACAGTCTCAATGGTTGAAACCCTATATTGAATTAAACATCCATATGCGTCAGCAAAGTAAAAATGAATTTGAGAAAAACTTTTACAAATCGATAATTAATTCTGTATTTGGTAAGACCATGGAGAATGTTAGAAAATATAAGGACGTTAAGTTGGTAACTCGATGGTCGGGTCGTTTTGGTGCACAATTATATATATTTCAAAACCTACTTTTTATAGTTTAACCATATTTGATAAAGATATGGTTATTATTGAAATGTCTAGAAACAACATTATTTTCAATAAGCCTGTATATGTATGTAGGATTTACAATTTTGGACTTGTCAAAAACTTTTCATTACGACTTTCAACTATAACTACATTAAAACAAACTTTGGTAATAAGGCCATTTTGCTAAACGCAGACACAGACAGTTTAATTTATAACCTCAGAGTAATAACATATAAAGAGAAGTAGTACCCCCGTTTCGGCGGTCATTCATTCATTTGCTGGTAAACAATGTAGCTTTTCCGCTGTTGCCGCCTCCTCTGCCTTTGGAAAATTTTATAAATAATAAGTAAGGTTCAACTTCGTACCTTACCAAAATATATAGTGCTTTGAGTTGGTTAGGCTATTCAAACCGTGTGATAATTTGTCATGCGCTTATTAGCCCGCGTCGCGTCGTTTTATGATTTAGACAACATAATTTATGAACGGCCCCTTTTCCCACAATTTTTTCAGGACGTGGCAACAGGTGTATGACATCATATTACGGATTTCGTGTTAGCAGGGCCGGGTTTCGTTTTGAGCTACTTGGACTATATCCCCAGGTAAAAACGGAATCCTTTTTCCTATTGTAGAGGACGATTAACTATTAGTCATTGTTCCAACAGTTTTAACCGGTCTAAGGATATTCTATTTTATTATTTTAAAATGCGGCTTTTCTGTTTGGAGAGTTAAAGCACTATTAACCATCCAAACGAAAATTTTATTGTTTTAATTTTCTCTAAGTATTTAGTAGTTTTGTAGTTTTTCTGTGTGAAACCACACCTTAAGGAAAACAAGCGTCTTGGAATTAAATAAATGGATCCATGACGGATCTGATACCTTCGTAGCCCATTAGCCCACTCCACGTTATATCAACCTTGAAAACAGTTTTTTGTAAATATCTCCGAAATGAAAGCTCCTACGAACTTTTCGGTTATAACACAATTTTTTACAAAAAACGCGCGCTACTATATTCCGAAAACCGCATATTGATGCGACGTTCCGTTAAAAAGTTAGCATTTGTAAAACTTTTTAACTGTCAAAAAACTCATTAGCATTCATGAATTTTAACTAAAATCTAATCAGATCGTTGCAGTATCGAGTACTATTTTACCTGAAAATTTCATTTAAATCGGTTAAGCGGTTTAGGAGCTATCGCGTTACGGAAAGATATACATACATTTTCGGTGTTATCTCAAAAAAAAATTTTTGTCGAAAACAATACCTTCTCTAGCCGTTGCTGTGCGGGCTAGGAAGGTAAAAAGGGGGCGGGCCGACTGCACACCAAGTAGTGTAAGTAGTAGCCTTTAGACTGGATTGTTTAGTTTACACTTGAAAACGGTTAGATATACTTACTTACTGAAACGTCCTGTTTAAAATAAATCAACACAAAAACATTTCATGTAAAAAAGAGTACGCGAAAATGGCATTCCGTAAAAAGAATTGAGATAAAAGTAAGGCCAAGTTCTCCAATACAAATTTCATAATGAAAGATTTTTACTAGTTGGAAATGTTTTTCTAAACTTTGCTATTACAGCCAAACTTTATGTTCAATTTAGCACTGTGCCTAAGAGTCATTTACAGCCGTAATAGCCAAGTTTAGAAAAACATTTCCAAACTAGTTTCTTACTTTCATTTTGAAATTTGTATTGAAGAACTTGACTTTACTTTTATCTCAATTTTTTTTACGGAATGCCGCGTACTTGGCTTTTTTTACATGAAATGTTTTTGTTATAATTTCACTTCTTTTTTAAAGGAATTGGATAATATTTAATTTTTAAAATAGTAAAATATGCGGAATATTCTTCAAAACTTTTGCAATGCCTTACTTAAAATTTTGAGGTCTTTTAATTTTTTTCCATGGTTTTATCATAGCCGCTATCAGCCTTCCAAAGCTCAGCTCTCTAGCGTTTCTGAAAGTGGAAAATGTTACTTTTGCATAACTTTACATGTATAGGGGAGGGAAGTAAATTAAAATTTTCGTGTTTTAAAAATTTTTCCTATAGTTTTATCATAGTTCCTATCAGTCTTCCAATGCTCAGCTCTCTAGCGTTTCTGAAAGTGGACAATGTTGCTTTTGCATAACTTTACATGTATAGGGGAGGAAGTAAATAAAAATTTTCGTGTTTTAAAATTTTTCCCTATAGTTTTATCATAGTTCCTATCAGGCTGCCAAAGCTCAGCTCTCTAGCATTTCTAGAAGTGGGTAATGTTACTTTTAAATAATTTTACATGTATAGGGGAGGGAAGAAAATTAGAATTTTGGGGCTTTTTGATTTTTTCCAGGGGTTTGGTCATAATTTCTATCAGTGTGCCAAATTTCAGCTCTGTAGCATGTCTGGAAGTACAGTAGAATTTTGATGATCTATACATGAGTGAGTGAATCAGTGAGTGAGTGGCAATTTCGACGGTTTTTGAAATTTCGTAACTACTTTACTACTTTATAGAAGTCCATAAAACTTGGAGGGTTTGTTAACTCCATGAAGGTCTACGACTGTGCAAAGTATGAGATTCGTAGCTCTTTCCGAAGTAGAGTTTTAGACAGGTCAAATATGGGCTGAAATGTTCCAAGAAAAGATGGTATGGCAGCGCGAACGTGGCGAGGCACTGCCGTGCCCTCAGATAGAGACAATGGAAGTCCAAAGTTTTAATTCTACTCAATCACTGTCTACGAATTTCAAACAATATATTATTTTTTCACTTATATAATGGCAACAAGCTTAATTAGGTGGGTCCTCAAGTCGTGAACGGTTAGCCCAGATATTCCTAAGCTCTAAGGTCGACACTGACAGTAACATGTGTTTGTATTAAATGCAGTGTTGTCTTGGCTGTCGGACCCGGTGTATTGAATTTTTGGTGTTTTTTTACTATGTGTTGAGTTTTATTTTTGTAAAAAAGAACTTAGTTGGACGTAATAATAATCAAGAAGTGCTATGTTTATGAAAATATTGTGAAAATTTTAGCCCACTTTGCCATCGCCGGGGATTCTGTAAATTCTAAGATTTCAGGAATGACCGCCACGAATAGGGAAAATTTACACGGGGCCGCGGTTAATATCTTCTCTTTATATTTTTATTACTCTAAGTTTATAACCTACATATTGATGATGATTTGACACATCTGACTACCCAACAGACAACATTTTTAACATTCCATTAAAAAATAAAAAAGTTTTGGGGCTTATGAAGGATGAAAATAATTGTGCCAATAATAATAGTGTGAAAATTTTGGAAAATAAGAGCGATTTGCAAAATCTTCACACTAAACTTATCTTCTGGTACATTTCCAGAGTACTGGAAAGTCAGTTTTTTGACACCTATTTTTAAGAATGGTGACAGGAATGATGTTCGTAATTATCGTGGTATTAGTATTCAATCGGTTATACCAAAACTTTTTGATCATTTATTTTGTCGTCATTTTTCCTGGCATTGCAAGGGCATTTTATCCAATAGCCAGCATGGGTTTGCTCAAGGCAGGTCAACACTGACTAACCTGCTATCTTATCAGCGCACAACCTCTAAACAAGTGGACAGTGTCTACACAGACTTCTCAAAGGCATTTGACAGGGTGAGTCATGCACACTTGGTGAGCAAGTTGAGGGCTATGGGGTTGGGCGAGACTCTGGTAAGTCTTGCCCATAGTTTCCTGACTGGTCGCACACAGTTGGTCCGGATTGGCGATTGCGTTTCTGGTAAGATTCAAGTGGACTCTGGTGTCCCGCAAGGTTCACACATTGGCCCAGTTTTCTTTAATTTATTTATTCGTGACCTTAGTGACGTGATTGTTAGTTTGGATTTGTTTGTTACTTCAAAGTGATCTTAATAACATTAGTGAGTGGTGTAGTAATAATGGTCTAGATTTAAATGTTAAAAAATGCCTAAGTATCACTTTCAGTCGATCATCTAATTCGATTCAGCATATATATGTCATAAATGGTACTGCTCTTGAATCAGTAGCGGCAGTCAGGGACTCGGGTGTCTTATTTGACAGCAAGTTGTCATTTAGGCCTCATTATGACGATATTATTAATAAGGGTATGCGAACCCTTGGCTTTATCACTCGTAACAGCTCCGAGTGATCACCATATTGTTTTAAGCTCTTGTACTGCTCACTAGTTCGTTCTGTACTGGAATATGCGTCAGTAGTATGGTCACCACACTATGCCTGCCACATTGATCGCTTGGAGTCTGTACAGAGAACTTTTCTTCGTTCTCTTGCATTCAGGGCTGATATAGCCATTTACAACAACAATTATAACATAAATTATAATGCCATTAGCCAGCCATTTGGACTTGATACTTTGGAAAGAAGAAGGACATATTCTGATGTTATAACTTTTTATAAAATATTAAACGGTATCTGCTTTTGTCCTTCTTTATTGGAGATTATCGGTTTCAACACTATTCAGCGTAGGCATAACTCGCCAATGTTTCGTATTCTCTTTCATCATACCAATTATGGCTATTATTCATCATTGACTCGTACTCTTCGTCTGTACAACCAAAACAATCTTGATCCATTCGCAGCCAGTCTCACTTCCTTTAAGGGTAGTATTAGGGAATTACTATAGTAAAACCTACAGTTCCTATATTTTAATAAAAGAGAAAATTTTTTATTGTTTTTTTTTTGTTTGTTTTAATTAGTTTTATTACTTTTTTTGCCATCTTGTTATTAATTAATTACTCTGTAATATTATTGTAAATTGGCTCTGCCGTTGAAATAGAAAAATAAAAATAAAATAAAAAATAAACTTGAGCAGAAAGGTCTTTCATTAACAGAGGTGCATGAACATTGTTTAAATTTAAATATTAGTTAAAGAGCAAAGGGTGTAAAAAAGGCTTCACTTAGAAAAATTACATTTCATGACTATCTTGAGTGCCTTTTTAAAAATAAAATCACAGAGATCTCTCAAACCATGATCCGATCTCACAAACACGAAGTGTACACAATCAAATAAAAAAAGCTTTAAGTCCTTTTGACGTTAAACGTCAACTATTACCCCACTCCACCAACACAGCACCATGGGGCTATCCAATAACTTAAATAAATCTTAAATTTAAACCAGTCTACAGAATCCTCTCGACTTGTTCAGACATCGGACACTGTGTGTGTCTAGAAACTTAAACTAGATAAGTAAACAACCTAAAAACTTAACATCTAGAAGAAAAAACTGGTATGACTTCGGTAGTTCAATGTTTAGAATATTTGCGTACAGAGCAAGAGATCACGGGTTCGAGTCCGGGCTTTTTTCTTATTTTTCTTTCTTTAATTTTACTTGTTGTTTATAGTTTTAGGTCCTTGCATTATTTGGTATTTGAGAATTATATTGGCAATCACCCATTGCGATCAGAAATTTTAACACATGAAAAGGTGATCTCATGTTTTCAGACGTTGATCGTTTACATCTAACTTTTGAGTTTTTATACCTTTGACGGTGGGAAGGAAGAATTATAGAAATCAGTTTGATGACTTGGTCGAGCTAATACTCTGAGAGTCTCTCGTTCTTGTATTGAGACACCGCAGCCTGCATAGATGAAAGTTTTCCGAAAATTTATGTATGGCTTCGGTAGTTCAATGTTTAGAATGTTTGCGTACAGAGCAAGGGATCCCGGGTTCGAGTCCCGGCTGAAGCAGAAAAACTTTTTTCTTTCTTTAATTTCACTTGTTGTTTATGTTGCGTGTTGCATTTGTAGAGTTAGTTGGTTTTTCAGTTGTTTGGCTTCTAGCGGTGGATTTTCTGACTGCCAATTCGGCTACAAAACAATATGAAATTGGAAATAAGGATGTAAATGGAATCAGTATTGGTATAATAAATTATAGTTTAAAAATATAAAATAATTTTAACGTGTACTAAAACTATAAAATAATGTAAAATATTTAACAAAAGAGTTCTTAGCGGTTCTTAGAGAAGCACTTACCTACTTTTTATTAAAACCGATAAAGCTCATCATACTTTTTGTTACATTGTTTTATGCTTTTAGTACGTTAAATCCTAGTCCTCAACCCAAAAACCCCGTGTACCACCAATTATTATATGCTCTTTTTCCAATTCCATGTGGCAAGCGTGGGATCCACAAGCATCGTTCTTGAAAGATAAATCTCGTGCAAAAAAAATCCTTAAAACATGAATTTTCCACAAAAATCAAGATCAAAATACCGATTTGTGCTTAAGCCCCCCTCCCCAGGATACATCTCTGCGTGTCGATCCGCGCTCAAGCCCCCCCAGGATTCATTTCTGCCTACGACAGTGGATCACAGTCTCTGATGTTATTATCTTTGACTCCAAATTATGCTAATGAACATTTAGTTTACCTACCTTTTTCGTGCTGTGTAATCTTCTCAAATTCTATGCTCGGTGTGATCTCTCTTTCAGTTGGTATCGAAGAAACTTGCGTTTTTGAAGAGTTTTCTAAAACAATTCAATTACAATAATTACAATGAATGTCCACAATGTTGACGTTATCCCTTTTTCTGTAGACGAATATTAAAAAAAAAAACAAACACTTTTTCAGAAAGTTGTTATGTATATTACAAACTTGAACATGGATAACCTTTTTCCAAAGTTGTATCGTCTAATAAATTAACAATGCATCCTGTTAACTCTTGTTGTTTGATTTGGGATTTCATATTTTTTAAAACACAGTAATAAACATTTTTGGCGCGCTAAAATTAATTATAAATGTACAACAATAATATAATGATAAAGGTATTTGATTCAAATATCATTTGGATAAAAATTATGGGTCAAAGATTTTACATACCTTTGTCCCTCTTTAAATTCTTTGGGCTGTGCGACCTCTCCTTCAGTTGGTATTGAAGAAACTTGCGCCTTTGATGAGTTCGCTAAAACAATCCAGAAAAAATAATTTTAATGGATATTCACAATGATGACGTTGTCCCCATACATTTTTGCAAAAACTGATTATATTACAAACCTGGACATTGATTGCCTTTCTCCAAAATTGTTTCTTCTAATGAAAAACCAATGCATCTTCTTGGTTCTTGTTGTTTGCTTTGGCCTTTCATGATCTCTGAAATATAGAAATAAAATAAACATTTTTTGCTCACTTAAACTATTTAAAAATTTACTTACCTGTAGCTCTTGGTACGGCACAACTTTTGAGTTTTTTTGGACGTTGCCCATCCACAAAATTTTCCGCCGAAAAATGTTTCTGAAACAAAGTATATGAGAACAAATACTTTTAGTAAATTGTGTATCAATATAATATATTTTTCTCGAAATTTTTTGCGTTAATTTTTTTTTTTTAACGTGTTATAGTCTATAAAACTATACAGAATTCCGAATATCATCATGTTATTCGGATTTCGTCATTTGTACATATTTTAGTAGCTTTTATCCAGTGGCTTAGCTATCGTTGGGCAAACCGGTGCAGTGCCCGCGGCCTCGGCGTAAAAGGGGCCCCAGCGGCCCTAGTAAAAACATCCTTCTTAAGCGGCAATAAATTCGTAACTTAAATGTAACAAAAAACTTGTTAAACTAAATTTTAACTAAAATCAAAAATTTTTTTTATATATTTTTTTCCAGAAATAATATACTATGAAACTATGTCAACCAAGTTAAACCTGCCTTTTTATGAACAAAGGAAGACCGTAATAAAACAAAAAACTTATTAAAAAGATACATAATTCTACCTAACAGTGTTCTATATGTTATAATAATAAAACGTCCTTACCTCGCATATTTTTAAATGTTTTTCCTGTGTTGACATTTTTCATCCATATTTTTCGTTTGTTGCGCTGTGTGGGTCCTATTAAATGATGAAAACATGAAAACCCTAGTTTTTATATATAAAATATTTTAAAACTTACCTTCGGAAATCTGAAAAAGCTTTATTTTATCCTTAATCTAAAATATCTTTTAAAGCTTCATACAGCACTCGTGCAAGAATTTGTAATTTCGATAAAAGAAACAAAACTTTCCTTAATAATCTTTTTATCAACATCGTAGTACCGCAGGCATAGGGACATCTGATATTTTGTTGAAATATCGGTCGCTTCATCTAATAAAATGAAAAAATACTTGCTTTTTTGACGTCTTCCAGAATCTTTTTTTTTCAAAACTTCTTCGCAACTGAAGATTACTTTATTTTGTATTGTTTTGCTTAAATAGGTAGCATTTTTCCCCGCTTTATTAAGATGCTTCTCGAGTTCCTTGTCGTCTGCATCCACTCGAAATCGAACGAGATTTCTAAAGACGTCAGCATTATGATTCTGGGATTCTGAAAATAAGGTACCATCATCCCTATGGCCACGTAATGGAAGATTTTGTTCTCCGCATAAAATAATTGTTTTTATGAAGGGTAACAGATTTTTTCTATTCTCTGAAATAATTTGTTGAGACGCTTCCACTAGTTGCTCCAAAACATCTCGTTCTGTACCTTCCATAACCCTTTTGAAATGTGTCATTCTTAAAACGTGATTTAGATGGTATTCTTTCGTTTCATAGATTTTGAAGTACTCTAAGGCTTTTTTGTACTTTGTAAATGGTTTGGTCACTAATGCCTCCAAATCATTTTCATTGCAAATTTTGAGACCAAACAGTACACATGGTTTACAGAATGCACCTTCTTGAAATTCACTATACGCCAACCAAGGAAATTTTTTCAGCCAATTAAATTGAAAATTTCCTTTGTGGTCTGCCGGTCCAGTTTCTGGGAAATGGTAATAACATTCTGGTGTCCAGCAATTCATCATTTTGTACTTTGTTTCATCGTCGAGATTTTCATACTTATTGATAAAACGTTCAATGGCCTTTGTATGCGTGTGTGTCGTTGCCACTCCAATATTTTCAGTGACATTAGCAGGCTCTAAAATAGCTGGTTTTTAAACAGTTTTTTCAATGGCCTCAATTGTCTTTAAATTTAATTCTTTAGTTTGCTCTAATATATCTGGCCCACCCTCCGAAGCTTTGGACTTTTTAAGAAAAGTCAACATATTTGTCTGGATACTGGCTTTTTTTCTTTTATTGCAGATTTTCCTCAAAATTACCGGCAATTACTTTATCCCGGAAGCAGTTGTTTAACCTCACTGAAATGAAATAGTGCCTAAGCTACGTCTATAGATACACGATACACACAAAATTTTATTGGATACACACGATTATATATATATATATATATATATATATATATATATATATCTCAAATTCCATAAGATCTAGATAAAGAATGCTCAAGATCTCCGAAAGTATCAAGTTATTTAATTATATAAACCTAGCGCCAGTTAGCCCGACTCGCACGCTTCGTAGCGTAGAAAATATCCTTAACCAAATTTCATTAAAATAGAATAAAGTAGTTACTGAGATTAGTGGTAAGAAAAAAAAAGCCTTTATATAAATATGTATTGATGATTGATTATAATAAAAAGCCTTTTTGAAATCGGTTTACTGGTTTGACAAAAAACATGTTTTTTTTTACATTTCGACACATTCTTTAATTACGTAACGCAAAAATTCAAGATTTTTGACCCCCCCCCTCCCCTCGTAACTCATTTTTCCCTCCCCCGTGAGTGTTACGTAATTTCAGAATGGTCCCTTTGCGTCGGCTGTTTAAAATAAATTTAAGATATACATGGGAAGTTAATTTACAATTTTCCTTGGAAAATAATTTTTTTCTAATTATTATTATTTAAATTATTATATTAAAGTAAGAAGAAACTGTTTTTTTTTTGTACGCAAAGCCTCTAACATGTAATACCTTGCTTTTTATTATCTATATAAACTACCATTATGCTTATCTTTAAAATAAATATACAGGGTGTACCATGACTTACGGGCCATCGACCAACAGAAATAAAATCAATTAAAAAAAAAATTGGTCGGTCAATTTTTTTTAGAATAAACTATTTTTTTGGTATAAATTTTTATGAATGCCATACTAAACGCAATGTTAGTAGTGTAGTAGTGTGGGTTCTATATATATTGGTCACATGCCATCCACTTCTGTCTGTCTGTATGTCTGTCTGCCTGTTGCTGAAGAAGTGAATTTGGTATGAACTTGGGACTAAAAGAAGTGTGTAAGAAGTTGTGAGCAATGACGTAACAACCAGAGGCTGTTGAAAGGCCCTATTGGTCAATGAGTTAGGTGCCAATGCGAGAGTAGGTAAAATGGGGTGATTTTTTATTTTTTAGTAAGATAGCTACTTCACTAGCTTAGCCTGGTCTAGGTAAGTCTTAATGTGAAAAAGGCCTTAGTTAGGTAATTGTTGGTTAAAAAATAAAATAATTTCTAAAAATATTTGTTAAAATTAATCGGGATAGCCTGTTATTTTCTCTGTGTTTTAAAAAATAAAATAATTTTTAAAAATAATTGCACGAGTATCTTATCGGATAACCTTATGACCCGCACACACGTCATAGTTTGGATATATTTTCGTATATTCCAGCGCTGCCTCTGTTAATTTACGTTTCCATATTGTAGGTAATAATGGGTATAATGTTGGTAGTTTTTCCTCAATGATGTACCTGCATGAATCAAACCCAAAATATATCCATTCTGCTAACCATTTATAAATATTTTCATAACTTTTCTCTTCTAAAAGTTCTTCTAGTTCAAAGTCAATTTTAGTTGACCAATAATTATATTGAAAGTCCATCTTACTGTGTTCTAAATTTTAATTTATGATCTAACTGTTATAGCTCTGGCTGAACGAATGAATGAAGTGTTGGTTAAAAAGATATTAAGGCAAAAGTTGTTTGTGGTGTTTAACACCACGTGACCAATGCATGATATAATAGTGATATGTGTTTGTATTGCATCACCTACCTATTATGTGACGTAATCCGTGGCTGTTGTTCAAGTTTGAAGGACCCAAGAAATAATGTGTACCTATTATTGTGTTGTTACCTAACACGGTTTAAAATTGACAGGATAGCCAACAAAAAGACCTCATTAGCTTAGCCTGGTATGTTTGAATGTAAAACAGGCGTTAGTTGATAATAATAATAATTATTGTCTCTGTTTGTTAAAAAATAAAATTATTTCTCGATGTTCATTTTGTATGTGTATTTTTTAGTGTTGTTTATATAGTTAACAGATAACCTTATGACCCCTCACATGTTTCTGTGTTATCGAATTAGCAATAGCCATGAGATCACGTAATATGATGCAATATTATGTAATACAGTTGGTTATTTATTTGTCATAATATTTGATAAAAATGGTATTTTTTAATTTTTCATTTTTTCAATGGTTGTAATGATCGCCAACAAGAATATTGCAAACATATTGAATGGTAATATTTCAGCACAACTAAAACTGTATCAAAATACTTATTAATTTTAGTATCTATTGGAAAAACACACAAACAAAGGCTTAAGCAAGCAAGAGATGTATGTATGTATCATAAAAAAGCCTTCCCTAAATAAGTGCCAAAATGCATAATAAAATAAAAATAATGGTGTGCATGTGCGCATGTTTTGCGTCGACAGTTTCCAAGAAAGACGCATTTCGGTGAACTGCGCAAATTTCATTTGGTCCTTAATAGTTTTTCCCTAATTTCTCAGCACCTATTGAACCGATTCGAGAAATTCTTTTTGTATGGGATTTACCTACCTATTGAACCGATTCGAGAAATTGTTTTTTTAGTGCATTGGTGTGGCTTAACTTGTACTAATTTTTAAGGAGCAATAGATCACCCAAAAGGGCCTTAATAGTTTTTTGACTACTTTCTCAGCACCTACTAAACCGATTCAAGAAATTCTTTTTTTATTGCATTGGTGTGGCTTAACTTGTCCTAATTCTTAAGGAGATCTAGATCAATCAAAAGGGTCTTATTAACTAGGTATGTAATAGTTGAATTAATGAAGTGTTGGTTTAAAAAGCATTAGTGTGACAGGGTGAGGTGTAAAAATATGGATGTTAACCAAAAAGACCTTATTATACCTTTAGGCGAATTAATATGTTGGTTTAAACGGCATTATTAAAGTTGTTTGTATTTAACATGTGATCAATGTATGATTAGGAAAACCAGTTTTTCAATATTGTGTTTACGTTTTGATAGGTTTGTAAAACTAAAAAGTGATCCAATTGAAATCACTTTTAACGTAATTTAGGTTTTTTAATAGCTATTGAGT
This sequence comes from Aspidapion aeneum, assembly GCA_963576565.1. Taxonomy (NCBI): domain Eukaryota; kingdom Metazoa; phylum Arthropoda; class Insecta; order Coleoptera; family Brentidae; genus Aspidapion; species Aspidapion aeneum. The sequence continues at coordinate 15,629,113 of OY755042.1, forward strand.
AAGCACATTAATATCTATACATATGTGAAGTATGTTTGTGGTGTTTTATGCTAGATTAAATGCCATATAAACGGCAGGAAACTAACTTTACAGGTTTCCTCAGGGTAGTGTAAAATGGGCCTTATTACCTAAAAATAGTTATTTTTAACGTAAATTATGGGTTGTCTGATAGAAATAAATATACTAGCCATTGAGTAGGTAAATTAATATTTATATATATTTTATGCTAGATTAAATACCATATGAATGACAGGAAACTAACTTTACAGGTCGGTCTCCTCAGGTTACTGTAAAAAGGGTCTAATTAACTAAAAATATTATAGCTCTGGTTAAATGGTTAGATTAACAAAATGTTGGTTAAAAAAGCATTAAGACTAATACTAGGCTAGTGTAGTCTAGTGTGACACACCTCTTTGTTAAACAAATTTAGTAAATTTTTGGTATTTGGTGAGTTATCTATATCTATTACAAATAGAATGTGACAAACACGAAAAAGCCAATGTAATATTTTTTTCCTAATTTCTCAACATATATTGAACCGATTTAAGAAATTATTTTTGTATGTGATTGGTGCTGGATTCACATTGACTTTATTTTTTAAGAAGATAACTCTCGGTCACTAGGACCTTGTTAGGTTTTTCTTGATATCACAACTTTAAATAGACCGATTTGAAAAAAAAATTTGAATTGAATTGGAGGAAAAACAATATTTAAGTTTTTTAAGTAGAATTTTTTGGTTCACAAATAAATGAGAAGAGAAATTATTTAATATTAATAATATATTATTTTAATATGCAATCCAAAGGACATTATTATATAAACACACCCCAGGAAAAGTTGTTTACCTTTAAGTTTAATTCTTGTTTGTTACCTATTTATTATTATGTGAGATTTGATTTTAAAAATTGAATTCGAACTAATTTAAAATAAAGCAAAGAAACTTTAATTTAAAATAGAGCAAAAAACTTTAATTTAAAATAAAGCAAAATCATTTTTGTCAATGAGATAATTTAACTAACTACCTATGTAACTGCTAAAGAAATTATTATTAACTTTTTCTTCTTTGTTTAAACTTTAGACAAAATCCTTTAAGATTTAACATCCGAAGATGCCTGAATGTTAACGAAGATTAATGATTACCTTAGGAAATCTAGTTTAATGTTTGAAGTTAGGTACCAAAACTCTGACATGTGTCATATAAATTATCGGTTTGGTGTAACATAATGGATAAACGAAGAAGGCTGAACTTCTAAAGATAGTAAGTGGTTACCACAAATCTCTCATATAAGCTTTTCAGTACAGCATTAAACAGAATGGTAAAAAATTGATAAAATGTGCACGCGCTTGCAGATAGAACAACAATCTATGAAAAAAAAATATGGATATGTTTCTTTTGATATCGTTATATTTTTTAAAATCATTTTGCATATATATTAAAGCGAAAAACAGAATTAAAATATCATATACAAACAAGTGTTTCTTTGGTGGGTGTGCTTTCGGGCTGTTCGGCCGTCGTTGTTGGAAATTCGTTCTCGACGTTTCGCCATCTCGAGTGGATGGCATCTTCAGGAGATGTTGACTGTTTGTCGGCTTCTCGAAGACTGGTGGTTAGTCTGTCGCGGTCGCAGGTTATATACGCTATGATGGACGATCGCCGCGAAAGCCTTTCACAATTTGTAAGTGTTTCTTTATTGAACAATATTTGGCATTTGGTAACAAACCAGTGTTTCTTTATTAAACAACTGTTTTTGATTTATTTTTTCTTTATTAATACCATAGACTATAGTAGAAGTCTAGCAAATAAATAAAGAACTTTAAAATTTACTTTAAAAACGTACTTACTTAATAAAGAAGTTTAAAATCTTTGTTTGGCCCATCGATAACTCAATTATTTTTCTTTTAGAAATTAATTGTTTCTTTAAGTTTTTTTCACCACCACTAACAATTTTTATGTTTTCTTCTGACATTTTTGTCTATGTTATCTCTACAATTGTGTTAAAACTATTAACACTAAGCAGTATTTGAATCTAAAGATATATAAAGTTATCAAAACGATACCGATATCTTCCCTTATCAATATCACAATCTTTAAAAATTGTCAAAAAATCATACGGTTTTTTCCAGCAATATGCACACATCTTTTGAAATTCATCAAGTGTCATATCAGTGCCAATATGGTTGGTGTATATATGTTTTACATTTAGTAAATCTTGTTTGAATAAAATTAAAACGTTGGCATTGTCTCTTATTAAATGTTTAGGTATTTTTGCATATGTTTGAGAGAGATAGAAACTGTCAATATTATTCTGTCGACCCATACTTAAGTACCCACGCATCACATCTTGTTTATCGCAGGCTACGTCATCAAATATAAAAATGGAAAACGGATTTGCTTCTGATGGAGGAATTATGTTTTCGCCACTGTTGTAAGCATAGTACCCTATTTCTTTAATGGGTTTTAATAGATTCTCCAAATATAAATACTTTGGTTGGTATAGACTTTTTGAATACACATACACATTTTTAAACAGTTTAAATGTTCCAAAAGGCTCAATATAAGGTTGGTTTTTCCACAGTTTGATGGGCCCATGATAAGACATCTAATAGATGATGGAAACAGGAAACCATGTCTTGATGTAGTACTTGCATTAATATCATGGTTTTTAACTTCTAAACGCACTTTTTGTTTAACAATCTTTTTTATTTTCTATATAAATATTATGTTAACTCAACAATGTTGAACTGGTAATGTATAAAAAAAGTAAAGACTCTGCTTTTTATTTAGTCTTAAGTGGAACGCTATGAAGTACTATGTTAGTTCAAACGTTAAAGGGCAAGGGTTGTTAAATAGTGCTATAAATAATCTGCCCTTTGAAATGCATATCCCAGGGTTTTCTTATTGTGGACCTGGGACTAAGCTAGAGAAACGTTTAGCCAGAGGGGATAAAGGTATTAACCAGCTTGATAGAGCATGCAAAGATCATGACATTTCCTATTCAACTAATATGGAGTTGACCGACCGTCATGAGGCAGATAAAGTTTTAATGAGAAAAGCTTTAGAACGGATGCGAGCAACGGATTCAGGCTTGTATGAAAAACTGGCTGCTTCTGGTGTGGCTGCTGCTATGGGTACCAAGCTAAAACTAGGGATGGGTATGGTAAATAATGTATCAAAAAGTGATCAAGTGCCACGTTTAAAGGCAGTGCGTCAGTGCCTAAATATGATTCAACGTTCCCACGTTCAAAAGATGACAAAAAATTATTTAGGCTCTCTTGAAACTCTAGAGGGTCAAATTAAAAATCCATTACAAACAACGAGAAAATCGTCATCATCTAAACCAAGAAAACCAAGGTTAAAAAAAGTAAAAAAAGATGAACCTGAAACAGAAGCTATGGAAACTAATTCACCCCCTTTACATAAAGAACCAACATTGTTAAGAGTCAAAAGAAAGAGAAAGTTAAGCGACTCGGTGGATATTCCTTTTAAATTACCAAAATTTTTAAAAGTCAAAAGAAAGAGAAAGTTAAGCGATTCGGTTGATGTTCCCTTTAAATTACCAAAAACCGACACAACTGCTGTTTTGAGTGAAGGACCATTGGAGCAGAAGTCACTAAAGCGGAAACTAAGCATTGATGGTGAAGAAAATGACAATATGCATAGCAACATTAAAAAACCAAAAGTTATATAAATCTGAAACACCTTCAAACACACATATCAGTTGCTTTAATTCTTGTGTAAACTTTCAAGGTAGTAACATCATTCTTAAAAAATGAGTAAAACGAGAAAATCAAGAAAACCTATAAAAAGTAGAAAAACATCAACTTTTAAAAGAAAGAGGGCACGAATTGTAAAGAAAAAAATCAAAACGTTGAGTTTCAGTCAAGCAACAAAAAAGATAAAGGATAGATTAAAACAACGAAAACCACAAGACTTTGAAACTGCAGTCAAAGTTGCTCTCAAGACAGCGGAAAAAAACAAAGGAAAAGTACGACCTGCACGAATAATAAAACTACCAAAAAAGGGTGGTTTTTTGCCTCTAATACCAATCATGGCGACTGTCTCTGCCCTTGGTGCTTTAGGGAGCGGCATCGCAGGAATAGTGAAAGCCATTAATGCTGCTAAATCTGCAAATCAACAATTGCAAGAGGCTCAACGACATAACCAAAGTATGGAGTCCATTGCTATGGGTAAAGGATTATTTCTCAAACCATATAAACTAGGAATCGGTCTTTTTTTACACAAAGGTGGATGTCAGAAAACAAAAACCTAAAGTTTTTCAAGAAAACTTTACCGATTTCACTACCACAGCGAGCTCTTACAAATATTGACCTGAAAAAGTATACAAAGCTGTTAAAAATTAAACATTTTAGAGGTGTGTTTATGAGAGATGAACTACCCTCAAAGATTCATAAATTTGAGTCGGGGATAATTAATTTAGATAGTAGCAGAGGATCAGGAAGTCATTGGACTTGTTATAAGAAAATTAAAAATAATGTACACTATTTTGATAATTTTGGTAATTTACGACCTCCTATAGAATCTGTAACATACTTTAGTTCTTATGGTGACTCAAAAATACTGTATAATTATAACCCCTACCAGACTTATAATTCTGTAAATTGTGGACACTTGTGTTTAAGTTTTTTGTATTACTTTAAGGGTTAATAAAAAACGTCTACTAAACTACATGGTTTTTCATTTATCAGTGAACCGCTATATAGTAAACATGTCCTATACCTTTACCTTATCCGGAAAATCATCACTCCTTTCAGCAACCATCTATCCACCAATAGTGCTAAACGAGTTTGAGCAATATGATTTGGGGCTCATTAATTTCGAGAGTTACAACTCAATACCGAATGTGGATAGTTCAAATAATGTATTTTGTTTTAGTGATGATAAAATTATAAAAATACCTGAGGGGTCATATGAAATCAAAGACTTGAACGATTTTCTAAATAAATACTCAAAGCAAACTTTAAAGGAGGAACAATTTGAAATAAGTATAACAGCTAACCATAATACCTTACAGTGTGAGGTTATATGCAATAAAAAGATTAATTTTGAAAAGGAAAATTCCATTGGAAGTTTACTAGGATTTGCAGGAAAAACTCTAGAGGCAGATAAAAAACATATATCTGAAAATCCGGTTGATATATTAAAAGTGAATGCTATATGTGTTGAGTGCAACTTGGTTATAAACTCTTATAATAACGGAAAAGCAGTGCACATGTTACATATGTTTTACCCCTCTTCTCCTCCAAGTTATAAAATTATAGAAAGACCCTCAAATGTGATATATCTACCAATCAGCACTCATTATATTGATGATATTTTACTTAAGATAACTGACCAAGATGGAAAACCCATCAATTTTCGTGGAGAAGTGGTCACGATTAGACTGCATCTAAAAAAATCCGTTTAAAAATGGTGTTTTTGTATAATCATAATACTTTTGGTATTCCTTATGAAGAAATTACCGCCTTAGAGGAAAGTAATAAAATTTATAAGAAGAAGATTGATAGTGTACCACCATTTAGTAATAAACAGCTAGTCAAAGAGCTAACACCTGAAAATAGAGCTTTTTTAGTATCTTTAGGATTTAAACTAAAAGGACAATAACTACCATCATAGGCAAAAGACTTAAGAAATTTTGGTATAATTTAAAAGTACGTGTCAGTTGTGGTATAAGAAGAATATTTTTTTCAATGCGGTGTAGTTTAAAGTGTTTTGAAAAAAATGAGTCGTAACATTCTAAGAGTGGGTGAAAACGTGCTCAATGATAATTCGATTGTGAGTTACCAACTACATACTCATCAACCATATGCTTCAACCACCTTAAACAACAATGATGAAATTCGAATTCCGATACAAACTCAAGACATCTATACCCTGTCTAGTCAAAGTGTTCTTTACTTTGCAAACAATGGTTTAGCACATTTATTTGATGAAATTCGTTATGAGTTAGGAGGGGTGATTGTGGACCGTGTTAGAAATCCTGGGATTACATCAACAATAAAAGGTTACTGCTCATTCAAGGAAAGTGATGGTAACACCCTTCAAAATGCTGGTTGGACACTTAAAGAAAATCCACCTATATTAGATGGTTCCGGTAATTTCAATATATGTTTACCCCTAAAAACCCTTATGGGGGTATTTGAGGACCATCATAAGATTATTTTAAATGTACGACAAGAACTTGTGTTGATTCGCAGCAATTCCGATTTAAACGCTTTAATTAAAACTGAGGATAAAAAAGAAAAATTTAAGGTGGTGTTAAATAAAGTTCATTGGAAAATTCCACATGTTAGAGTGTCAGATGATCAAAAATTGCGCCTTTACAAGTATTTAGAGGGTAACAGAGATCTCAATATTAGTTTTCGAAGTTGGGAATTGCATAAGTATCCACAACTTCAAACTACAACTAATCACACATGGGCAGTGAAAACTTCAAATCAACTGGAGACACCACGTTTCATTATTATTGGATTTCAGACAGATAGAAAAAACTTGTTTAGTAAAAATATGAGCCGTTTTGACCACTTATCATTAACGAACCTAAAAGTTTATTTAAACTCTGAAGTTTTTTCATATGATAACTTAAATTTGGATTTTGATAACAATCAGTATGCTATTCTATATGAAATGTATGCCCAGTTTCAAAAATCCTATTATTACCACGATCAAAGCGAACCTTGCTATCACCCGATAAGCTTTAAAAATGATGCTCCACTGGTAGTTATCGACTGCTCTCGACAGAGTGAAGACGTGCTCAAAGGTGGTGCAGTTGACATTAGAATTCAGTTTGAAACGAAAAAAGCTGTACCTGATAAAACTATAGCCTACTGTTTAATATTGCACGATCGACTTGTGATATACAACCCTCTAACCAGTACCGTAAGGGTAGTTTAAAGAAAAAAAATGTTTATTTTGGATGTGCAAGGTTTCCAGTACAAAGACACTGAATTTATATGTAAGGAAATAGCTATATTAAACACCCATACTGATGAAATTCAGCACCATATCGTTAATTTACCCATGAAGTCCATCTGGTTACATCAAGACTTTAAACGTCAAGCTGAATGGAATACAAACAAACTTCATGGTATAAATTGGGACACTTTTGATTTTAGTAATTTACCATTTGTAAACCTCGCTTTATTTATTAAGGATTTTATTCAAAATGAAACTGTGTTTGTAAAAGGAAATGAAAAAAAAGTTTGGTTATGTAATTTAGTTAATAATAATGTTGTAGATTTATATAACTTGGGATGTCCCAATATTAAAAAATTAAAAAATTATTGTAATGATAAGTTTCACTGTGAAATGCATAATAATAATTATTTAAATTGTGCTAGAGAAAATGTAATTTTGTTAAATAGATGGTATATAAATAAAAAGCATGTTCAGTTTTAACCTTTTATTTATTTATTTATATTATATTTATAAAACCACTATCCCTACTACCTACTACTACTAAATTACACTACTATTCTTTAAATTTTTAGGTGAGTAAAACTGACATACTTAAATATCTCAAACTTTGAGGTTGAAAAACAATTTTTGAATTATGTGTTCTTAAATTGTATTTGTTATATCTCGCTAATGTTGTTTTGTTCAACTTTATTGGTTCTCTTACTTTGCAAACACCTAAATCAAAACGATTTAAATGTAAATTGTTCAGAATTTTGACTTTTTACAGAAAATTCGTTAAGAAAAATTATATTTATATCAATAAAAAAACTGTCAGATTCACTTAGTTTTACTTTAACCCTATCATGGTTTGAAAAAAAAGGATATGGAGAATGTGTAAACCAAAGCTCCTTCAACAAACAGATCGATATCTGTATATCGATCTGTTTGTTGAAAAAGATAGCTTGCAAACCCGCCAGCTATACAACACCTTTTCCCACTTTCATAACACACCATTTTCATTAAATTTTTTACTGTCTCTAAAATTTTATAGTCTTTGTAAGAAATGTTTTTGGGGGAATCTACCATTAAGAAGAAAATATTTTTAATGTCAGCTATACTCACCTAAAAAGAAATAAAGAATACTTAAAAATACTTAAAAATACTGAGATAAAATATCGTCTATAATTATTGGTTCTGCGGGTGGTGGTGGTTGGAACTCCACCATCTTTCGTTTATTTTTTACCTGTGCTGATGGTGGTGGTTGTGTTTTCGATGATGATGGTCCTTGTGTTGATGCTGTTGTCGGCGTTGGTCGTAGGTTGAATTTATATTTTTGTATCACTTGTAAATAAAGATTTAAATCATCTTCGGATTCAAACGGCACCCTTGCCCTAATGTATCTAATAGGTAGTTCCCCAATTTTGCTTAATAATCTTTCGGAATTCGGGCTATAGTCCAAATTGGTTACTACCTTCTCGCTCATTATCTTGGACTTGCCGTGCTCTCTAAAAATTCAAAAACAAAAAGGAATTAGGGGTTTAAAGTGCAGGTTAGACCTTGATTGTATATTATTTTACCATAAAAAATACTAACAATGTAAGTTGAATTTTTTAATAACATATTTTTTGGGGTTGTTTTAAATAATTGTATTTCAAATAAAATAAAATAAAATAAAAAATTACACTATTTTTAGGTACTCAAAACTATTTTGCCATAAATAAAAAAACTTACCCAAACCTTTGCTGAACACAAACGTACACCTCTCTCAGAGAAAATTCTGGTTTCGACGACCAAAAAATAAAACATGATGGGGTATTCATTTTTTTTTTTTAGTTTTTAAAAATATTGATTACTAACAAGTTTACACTGAAGTAAGAACTTTTGATGTTTTGTTTAGCCAAAGGCATTGGCTTTTATACCACTTTGATAATGTGATGCTAACATTTACAACAATACTGAGATAAAATATCGTCTATAATTATTGGTTCTGCGGGTGGTGGTGGTTGGAACTCCACCCTCTTTTGTTTATTTTTTACCTGTGCTGATGGTGGTGGTTGTGTTTTCGATGATGATGGTCCTTGTGTTGATGCTGTTGGCGGCGTTGGTGGTAGGTTGAATTTATATTTTTGTATCACTTGTAAATAAAGATTTAAATCATCTTCGGATTCAAACGGCATCCTTGCCCTAATGTATCTAATAGGTAGTTCCCCAATTTTGCTTAATAATCTTTCGGAATTCGGGCTATAGTCCAAATTGGTTACTACCTTCTCGCTCATTATCTTGGACTTGCCGTGCTCTCTAAAAATTCAAAAACAAAAAGGAATTAGGGGTTTAAAGTGCAGGTTAGACCTTGATTGTATATTATTTTACCATAAAAAATACTAACAATGTAAGTTGAATTTTTTAATAACATATTTTTTGGGGTTGTGTAAATAATTGTATTTCAAATAAAATAAAATAAAAAATTACACTATTTTTAGGTACTCAAAACTATTTTGCCATAAATAAAAAAACTTACCCAAACATTTGCTGAACACAAACGTACACCTCTCTCAGAGAAAATTCTGGTTTCGACGACCAAAAAATAAAACATGATGGGGTATTCATTTTTTTTTTTTAGTTTTTAAAAATATTGATTACTGACAAGTTTACACTGAAGTAAGAACTTTTGATGTTTTGTTTAGCCAAAGGCATTGGCTTTTATACCACTTTGATGATGTGATGCTAACATCATAAGTTCATCCTAATCAAAAACGTGGCCCAAAACGTAATCAAAAACTGGTAATAGAAAAGTTCTTCAAAACAATAATTAACTTACCGTTAATTTAAGCGGTAACTTTAAGACACATAAAGAACAACGAAATCATTACTTTCTGTCAAGATTGTCAGTTTAACCCAATCAAATCGTTTCTTTAAAACACATTTAAGTTGTATGATATCTAGTTTTTTCATTGTGAATACCGTATATGCAAAAGTACTAAAAGTCTCTAATATTATACCCTTTCAAATATTAATTTTTGTTCCACCACTGTATGTTTTTCTTCTCTGCCACTGGAAAGATAAACATTTTTACGAAATTTTCTAAACATTATGTTTTAGTTTAATTGAAAAAAATGACGATTATTATGGACTCATGGCGCGGGTTACATTGTATCATCATACGTCATTCACGTTTTTCTTATGGAATTTTCCATTCTTTAATTGTACGGGTGAATATAAAAAAGTTTAGCAACTAAATTGTGAACGTTTAAAATTAAACTCAAATGTCTTTTTGACACTTTTGACAGCAATGCATTATAGATCAAATGCAGTTCAGTTGTTAATTTGTTCAGTATTTTGAGATCCAACTGATTTCATATATTTGTTACTTTAAAAATTTCCCTCGTATTCAAGAAGAACTTTCTTATCAAACCAATATTTAATTATATTTTGACAACCTATGAATTCATTCTGACAAAGAACGTTGTTCATAACATATCTTGCACAGTTGAATATTATAGAAAAAATGAGTTCCCAAAGTTTTGATGTGTTGGTGTCTGAGTCTGTAAAAAAGGTGAGTAGACTGGTGAAAACAAAAGAGGAATTTAATTATTGGATAGTTTTTCTTCTAAATTTAATTTCAACCGTAAAAAGTTGTGTAAAAAATAAACTTGATTGTGTACAAAACTTTTCTAAATTAGAATCGAATTTGGCACTTTTAGAACATTATTTAATATTACTAAAAAATAAAAAAAGAATTCATTTTGGCAAAGCTAATAGGGTTCATCGGTCAAAAAAAATTTGGTTTGGGAAGATGTTGAAACGTGCTTTGGTGGTAGAATTAGAACAGGTATTATCACTAATTTTACCATTAAAGACCCCAAGATTTTCTTTAAAAAGGCGTTCAAGAGTTTTTCAAGTCAAATTAAAAAGTCACTTAAACATTCAATTTTAAAAGTTAATGTCATTTTTTCGGGGAATTTTATTAAATTACATGAAGGTACTACGCAAACTGATGTGAAGGCTTTTTCTACGAGAAACAGTATAATAGACCAAACAACAAATTTAAAAAAATGGTATGAGGAAAACGTTTCTCAAAAAATATTAACCAAAATGGAGGATTTTCAAGAGCGAGATTCTGGTTGGGCGCTGTATGAAATTCTTCATCTTAAGGTTAATATTAATAAACACACCCCCATCAACTGTGGTGACTCAACTTATGTTGAGTCACCGCAGTGGATTAAAAACACCAAGGGGGTGATCAATATTCAAAATAAAGATAATTATTGTTTTCTTTGGTCTATTGTGGCTGTTTTACACCCTGCTGCTCATAATGGGAATATAACTTACTCGTACCCTCATTTTAGTCAGGTGGGACTGAATTATCAAGGTTTGGAATTTCCTACGCGAATAAAAGACATTTCAAAATTTGAGAAACTTAATAATTTATCAATAAATGTTTTTGGAGTTGAAAAGAATGAAATCCTACCTATCTGTTTAAGCAAATCAGATTTTTCCAAACGAATTAATTTACTTATTTTAACGTGTGGTGATGATGATGATGTAGTTGATAGTGAAAATGAGATAGATGTAGATTCTGAAGATTTTGAAATTCTCCAGCCCAATAAAAGGATCTATCACTTTGCCCTAATAAAAAATCTTTCACGTCTTATATCAAGTCAGGTGGGTAGACAAAATAATAAAAAATGGGTATGTGATAGATGTTTAAATTGGTTTGTTTCTGAGGCAGTGCTGCAAAAGCATTATTTAGATTGTAAAAATTTAAATTTTACCAAACTAACTCTACCAAAGAAAAATGACGACATTTTGAAATTTACAGAATTTAAAAATAAAGAGCAAGTGCCTTTTACAATTTTTGCTGATTTAGAAAGTTTGTTGGAAAAAATTGACAACGATGATAAAAGTGCATCATCACCATCGAATACGCAAAGAATTCAACACCATATTCCTTTTGCGATTGGGTATTATGTGAAATGTTCATATGATAACTCGCTCTCCTATTATCATCAAATTGTAGGAAATGATTGCATTTCACGTTTTACTCATGAGCTGAAAAGAATAGCAGAAAAGTTCAGTAACATTATTTCAAATATTGTTCCTTTAAAACCATTAAACACTATGGAAAAGTTTGATTTTAATAATGCAACCCATTGTCATATCTGTGAGAAGGCTTTTCAAGAGGGAGACAGACATCTTAAACTTACAAAAACCCGCATTTTTTTGTTTTTTTTCCTCATTGGCACCTGCCCCCCAGAACATCCCGGATCCGTCACTGGCCGGAGCCTCTACGTACCCAGTCCAACCTTGCAGGAAATATCAATGTTGTCTTTATTCCGCGCATTATTAATAATCAGTTCTGACATAAACTTCAATCAAAAGGTCCTCAGTACCAAAACGGGATTGTAAACATTCGATGATCTGCAAATAATGCGCCCCGTTCTCGGAAAAACTTTTAACTAACCGTGTGGCCCTACTGTTGGATACCGTGGTCTGTACAAGGTCAAGTTGGTCCGCGGGATCAATATTGGGGTCCTCATGGACCTTATTAAACTGTTTCCCTCAAACTTCTTAAATTGAATTTCGGGCAACCTAAAACTTCGCATCCCTTTGCCTTCCTGCATGCCTCTAGAACTATTGCTTCCACCAGAGGTGTGGCAGGTTGTTGCCCATTCTTTCCTTTTAATACTTTTGAACATTTAAAGTCAACCGTTTTAAACTTTTTTTGCGTACGCTATATCTTACGCTAACTCTTCTTCGCTCACGCCCGCCTCTTATAACAAATCAACACATTCTGTACTTACAACCCTAGGTTTCTCGAATTTTCACGGAGAAGGTCCAAACAAGTTGTAGTTCATCTTAATCTATTTGCAGGCTTCCAAAACACCTGTGACATCATTTACACGACTTACAACGCCGTTCGTTGCGTACTACGACTAGTATTTGCGTAGGTAACACAGTCATAAATATGGCCGACACGAATCGGTCACACGGTCGGCAAAAATATGGAGACCCGAAAAATCAATGACGACCAGAATTAATAGATAAATCTTTATTGAAACTTTTGCTATATGAACAGCTGATTTTTACTTATAGTGAGGAAGGGTTAGCGGACAACGTTAGAGATTATTATACATTCATAAATATTATAATTATATAAAGCTAATAGTTTTTTTTTAATTCAATTAATAAATAACATTAATACATAAGATATATTGTTCTAATTTTTTTTAAATCTATTTTATTTGTTATTACCATTTTTTTATAATTTTTTTATTTTATTTTATAACTATTTTTATAGATTTTATCTATTTAAATTCTTATTATAATTTTTTTAATAGCACCATGACATTAAAATCAATTCGATTGTAATAGTTTGTTAGGTAATATTGACAATAATTAGGTTTTATTTTTTATTTATGTATCTACTGGTATGAATTTTAATTTTAATAACTTACCCTTAAAATTAAGGTAGATCTTAATAAATAGGCACAAATTTTTAGGACATGTCAGGTACATGGTCAACACTAAACACAAAGACAAGAATCGCACCATAACTATGAAACCAACAACTTTTTGTAAAAATTAGTTAATATTATTTTATATGTTTTCCAATTTTTGTTTAAAGTACTATTTTTATTTATATCTTTTTATTAATTTTAATTTATATTATTTAGTTACTTTTCTCAGTCGTCTGCTGTTGGCTCATGTTTGAACGGTGTAACTATGTTGCCAAACTTGTCTTTGTGTTTAAATTGTATTGATAAAAATTATTGTCGTTCTCTAATGTTATTTACAAGTGTACTTTAATTTATATTGATAATAGAAAAAAAAGAAAGGCGTTAAATAGATAAACGCGGTTTTGCAATATTCAAAGCAAGAGAATATACATAATTGTGTAATATAGAAAAAATACCTGTTTACATGGGCTATAACAATTCTCCCTGTTCAAGTGTTTTAATAATTATGGATTGTTAAAACACACATAAAACAATGAAAATAATAAAATTTAAATGAGATGGAAGAGAAAATAATAAAAATAAAAGAATATTAAAAAGTACGTGGTAAAATAACAAAGTAAATATAAAAAGGAAGAAAATTAATATTAATCAAAGAATTACAATTTAAACTTTTTTGAATTTGACCTTGTAACTCTCCTGGGTTCTGATGGGACCTGTGGAAACTCGATCTCATCGTAAATGTGTTCCGGATCGTGTCAAACTCTCAACTGCGTGAGGTGACGTTGTCTGCTGTATAGAAGTTCCGCTAAGTGGATTGTTCGCCATTATGGAATGAATTCGCCGAATCTTCACCCTACCTTGAGGATCATCGGACTGTTCTGCTTGTAAGTTGCTGTTATTTAGTGTGTTATGGCTGTTGATGCACACTAGATGTTGACAGCCATCTGATGAAGAGAACCATCGACGAATGCGAGGGATTCAAGACCATTGACATCGGCGGTAACAACATAAACAGGTAAGTAGAATTATAGCTGCAATTGCAGTGACAGCTATCATTTAGTTGTATCATTTCTTAAAGCTGTAGAAATGAAACGGATGGTCTATTTTGTCTTGGAGTTCTTCATTGAACAAGTGAATCTTACCCTCTGCATGGTGTAGATCGTTCAGATTCAAGGAGGCTATTTTAATTTACTCCATTTCTTCCATTTTTAGGAATTCTTGCTGATGGGTGCAACAATCATCCAATGTAATGTCCATACCAGGTAGGTATATGGTGTGATTTGCTGACTGGTTTGTAGCAGTGGTAAGTAAAGTGTTCAGTATATAAAATTTGCATCCAGGTGCTAATGTTAAAATACCGGTGCCTTGTATTTCGACTTCTGTCATTGAGTTGAGAGTGTCGCAACTCATAGATCCGCTTAAAGGGTGAGTAACTACAAAAAGCCATTGATTTTTGGTTACGGGATGCCATATTTCTATTTCTGCGTTGACTGTTTTCACGTTGCATGTTTTCGGAATGATCATAAGCTGCTGGGTTTTGAGTTCTGTTTCGCATGTAGGGCGTTCTCTTAAAACGTATTTTCTCAGATCGGAACAGATGTACGAGCCAGTATTGTTTGTTTGCAATTCTGCAGGTCCTGCGTAATATAGGTGGTTCGTACTCGGGAGAAGGTAAGGATAGTGTGGATCAATAAAGGTATAAATGGAGGAGTTTGAAGTTTGTATTGGTAAATGTATTATATTATAAATTTGATAAAGATCTTTACTGAATGTTGTTCACATAAACTAAAGAGCATACTTCAAAGAATTTATACATGTTGTCGATACTATCAGTATCAAAAGAAAACTCAAAATTATTAGACAACTTTAATTTTGATAATTCCGTTTTTAATTGTCTCGGAGTTATCACATTTGGATGGAATATATTTTGCTTAGATAATAAGATTGATGAAATTATTACATCGAATTCTTCCTGTAACTGATTAATTAAACTAACAAGGAGATTTAACTATTCAGTAACAGTATCCTGAAAATGTATTTTATTAATAGTTTTAACAGCAGATTTTGCGAATTTATTAAAAATGTCTACAATTTTATTTTATTTAATTTATTTTGATTACAAATGATAGACTGAGGCGTTTTGTTGTAAACATGAATTGCATCGGTAATGATATGCACCTGTTGTTTCATTAATTTGTGCATTTTATCGGTATCTTTGTTTGTTTAAATATCGGAGGTTCCGAATACCATTTAAATGCATAAGAAACCATTAGACCACATTTATATCTAGAATCTTCTTTCGAGTTAACTAACAGGTTATGTGCAGTTAAGTGACATATAGAATCGAATTTTGTGTCTAATTTAAAGTTATTTTCACAGCCTAGTTTCTGAACAAGGAAGTTCAAGTTTTTTGTGAGTTATATTAACGCTATTTCGGAGTCCTTTGCAGAGCGGTATTGAAGATTCATTAATTTTTCTTGTAATCATAAGTTTCTCTTCAAAAACTAACATAGGAAAGAAGAGTCAATTTTTCGTGAATTATTCCTGCTAAACCGATATTTTGGTAGAAAACACCTCTTTTTCATTGATGGTTTGAATCTGATATGGATTGCCATAGGAATAAGGAAAAATAGAAAAAAGGAGAGGTAGAAGAGTGACGACGAGAATTTTGCTTGGCGATGAGTGAAAGTGCATCTGAAATTAAATTTATTGTTTTAATTTATTAAATAAATTATTTTCTTTTATTCTTCAGAAGTTCTTTTATCAATTATGTTAAAATCTTCAAGATATTTAAAAAAACTTTTTTTGGTAGAACGCTTAACTACACTCTTTGTGACAATAAACTATTTATATTTTTTCTGATAATAGTTGATGATTAAAAGCATATAAGACAGCGAGGGTATCATAGATTTTAATCTGGAGAAGGTCTCCTGTGTAAGATTTAGGTCATTCTTCTTGTAAAGAAACTATAAATCGAGAAATAAAAAGTAATTCTATTGTGATTTGATCTTTTAGCTTTAACTGGTTGTGACTTAATGGAAGGGATAGCTGAAGACTATATATACATTCAGAGGTCGCTACCATCATCTGCAGTAAAAGGTTTTAATAAGTTGTGATGATATGTACCAGTTTTGTTATTATTTAAAAGTAACTTTAAAGTAATTTTTTATATTTTATAGCGACCCTTGTACAAAGAGGAAAGCTTTTACGTTAATCCCTGTTTCATAAATTTGTTCTGTAAATATACTAAATTACCTACTTGGTGTTTATGTTGGTGAACATTTTTATCATAATAAGCTTTAGAGATTTCTTTTGTTTAATTATGTTTTGTCGGGCTAATTCAAAAGTTTCATTCAACTTTAACTTTAACTTTGCGTGAGATTTCTCTAATGCGCCATTAGTTTGAGGATGATATGGGCTAGATAATAAATGTTTTAATTTGAAAAGTTTGTTTTTATCTTTGATCAAATTTGACATAAAGTCTTGACCTTTGTAATTTTTTTTTATTTTCTGTTTAGATATATCTAAAGTGGAATACTTTATAGAAAGGAAAAAAATGTTGTTGATAATTTATTTTTTTAAAATATGTTTTATAGCAATAAAAATTGTTAAATGTATTCCTTCTTTTTTTTTAACTAAATGCCTAGGTATCACTCAATGTTTCGGTTTGAGAGCACAGGGCGTGGGTTCACATCTAAGTCGTAAAAATTAAAAAAAAAAGGAATTTTGAAATAAGAATTTTTAATATTAAAATTGAGAAAATTTACTCAAGTATCAGGTTTTATTTTATTTGATTTTATCTTTTACCAAACTACTTATTTTGTGGGCGCCCTGTCTATTAGTTGCAAAGACAGAAAATTGAAGTGCTCAATTTATTTAAAAATTTATTTTAGAGTCTGATTTTAAGTTGAGCCTCTTAAAATCTATATTTTTAAAAGCTTTTAAAATGAAATTAAACAAAAATATCTCAATTAGTAAATGTATTGGAAAAATAATTTTTAAAGGAAATAACAAATTTTAAAGCAAAATAATTAACATCTTATATTATTAGCAATAGGTAACTTAGTATAGTGTATATAACTCCACTAACAACATATATTACACAAGGACAAATTTGTGGTCTTTCCACGAAAAGAAATGCCTATTTTACACAAGGTATGGAAGTGTGGTCTTTCCACCAAATAAATATAAAGTAAAATTTATGTTACACAAGGACAAATTTGCGGTCTTTTCACGAAAAGAAACGCCTGTTTTACACAAGGTATGGAAGTGTGGTCTTTCCACCAAATAAATATAAAGTAAAATTTATGTTACACAAGGTACAAAGTGTGGTCTTTCCACCAAATAAATATAAAGTAAAATTTATGTTACACAAGGCACCAAAGTGTGGTCTTTCCACAAAAAAACGTAAGATGGTTTAAAACCAATAAAAAAAAGCTAAGTAAAATAACTTAAGGGCAAAATAAGTTGCCTAGGCAATCATGACACATCAATAGATCCTTATAATCACTCAACGTGCTAAACACCTAATTTCTGTAGTACAGAAAAACTTGACTATAGGAAATATTGTGTTGCCAGATTTTAACACAGCAAAATTAAGATGGCTGATTTGCCAAAAAAATAATCTAGCACATCAACAACCCCTATATAATCTGCAACGTGCTAAACACATCATCGGACTTCCAAAAATCAGAATTATAAAGAGTTATTGTGATGCTAGATTTTGCTTACGCCTTTACAAAAAACATTAGTCACTATACTAAGCTGTCATAACCAACCCTAGGAGTATGAGTGGACACACTATAAATAGTCATACTCTAGGTTAATTATTTAATTTAAAAATATATAGCTCCACCAGTATCCATATATCAAAAATTAAGGTAATAACTTTAATACTACATTACCAAAATAAAGGTTAAATAACCAAAAAAGTCACACGGTTTATAATTCTGAGGGAACCAACATATATGGGTGTAGGTAAACACACTGAACTATATAATAGTTAGTTACACCCCTTAAGTACGAAACTGAAGTATATTCGGCTTCACCACTTCCAAATATAAATATAAAAAAATTTAAAACTCAAAAAAATTTGAAAAATGCAAATTTGACCATATTAACCGCTTGGATAGTTGAAGAAATTAAGACGCAAGGAAAGAATGTTGGTTAGTAAGAATAAAAGCAGGTGTACTTAGCTTTTAACTATAGATCCTAATCGAACCAGACATCAGTACCCCTCCCTGGACTCTCGATAAAACTGCTGACGCACTCCATGCAACATGGAAACTCAAGAACTCCGGGTGAATACAGAAGGTTGGGATGATTGGTTGAAAAACTTGGTCTTGTTTCATCGTAGAAGTGGAAAGTTGAAAATAGCTTGATGGAATAGCTGGTTAAAGAGTTGGTCGTAGGCTTTAAACCATGATGTTGAAGAAGGTTAAAGCTAGGTGGTCATTAGAAGAAGTGTAGTCTTGAAAGTCGGTAGAAAAGTAGCAGGTAGGAGGGTAGCCCTCAAAGCCTAATAATAAAAAATCTACATCAGCCCACCATTTTATCAATTAAAAAAATAAAAAAACTTACAAAAAAATGGATTTTACTAAATTTTTCTTACTGATTTTTGAGGTTATTCTATGAATGTTTGTTTTTTAAATATAGTTTAGGCCTTACAAACTGTGCAGTGAAGTTTAATAATTTTAAAATGGTTCTAGCTACCAAGTTTTAAAGAATTAAAAATTAAATTTCGTGAACTACCTATAAAAATGTTATATTATGGAAAAATTGAGTTAACTACACACTGACCAATTCTTAAGGCACCTAATAAAAACGTTAAAAAATGTCAAAAAAATACTTTGAGATACCTATTTAGAAAATAAAAGAAATTCAAAAACTAGTAATTCTCCATTGTAAGTAAGAAATGAAAAACAATAAAAAATAGTTTAGGCTTATAGTAAATAGAAAAACATACCGGTTGTTCTGGCTTAAAAAACTGTCAGATTCTACATTTCTTCACTTTGTTGAAAATTTTGGAGACACACTCTACTGCTGCATTTCTAGTGTTGAAAGAGGCTCATATTTTGGTGTATTTTTATTTTATAGTGGTCACTCTCTTTACCCCGGGACCCCTTTAAATTCACTGGTTCCCACAACTACGGTACGACTCGACTGTTTTTTTTTTAATTTTTTTGCACTGACCAGGACGTCTACTTCGTCGAATTTAACACTTTAAATGCATTTTTAATATTTAGATTTTAAATAATAAAGATTACCATCCTACGTAGGTTGTCTTTATCATATTGAGACAGATGAAAAAGGATAGATATTCTCTCGTATTACCTACTTCGAATGATATGATTACTCTACCAGGTTTACGTGTGTCAGACAAAGCTCAACGAAAAGGATATAAGACGATCGAGATTGGGTGTAGACTAGGAAAAATTCGGTCTTTTGACGATTTTGTAGCATGCTGGAGTTAATGGCAAGATTAGTCTAGGAAGTCAGGGTCAAGTATATAGAAAATGAGTAGGTTTGCTTTTGTTAATTTGACTTGGAATGTTTTGACTAAAAAAACATTACACCTTGATCGGTTAAAATTGTTTCTGGAATACCAAAAAGACAGATGAATTTTATAAAGTGATCAGCAATGGTTTGAGACTCATAGTTTTCTAGAGGAATTGCGAATGAATATTTTCTAAGGTCGTCCTGCATAGTTAAAATAAACCGATTTGAATGGATCGTTATAGTTAGGGGACCTACTATATCAAGAGCTAATTTTGGAATGCTCTTTCACTCGTCGATGTGATTTCAATTTGAGCTTTAGCAGTACGATTATTTAATTTATGAATCTGACAAGATGGACAAGATCTAATGAAACTGTCATTTTTCATGTTACGCTACTTAAAATTTTATTTGATTCGCATGTCCAGAAATAGATGATTCATGATTTTCTTTACAAATTTTCAGAATTTCGTCTTTATTTACTGGCTTAATCTTTGGATTGTTTACCAAAATAATTTTAATCTTATCTACTCTATTAGTCTACGAGTTCGTTCGTCTTGTTTTAAATTACTGTTATTTTGCACTGGATTTTTGATATATATTTCTGATATTTTTTGTTGCAGGCAAGCTCCGAGATTTTGTAATGAATAAAAAAGATTATTGAAGGTCAGTTTGTCATAGTGATTCAGTTTTGTTTTAGTCGAAACTTGAAAATAAATTCTCCGAATATGTGTTAAAATCATTGTTACTAAGTTGGAAAATGGTTGGTCCTTTCCAGCGGTAGCTCATTATTTTAATTTAAAGTAAGCCACACAACAGTTTGTTTTATAAATAAAAGATGGATAAAAGAACAATCACTTGAAAGGAAAGAAGGATGATCTGGTAGGCCAAAAGTAAGTCAAGTTCGGGAAGATCAGGCGCTACTTCAAGTACTCTAAATTGATCCTTTCGAGAGGGCTAAGAATGCAAGAATTTTTTCACAGTTTCGAGGTAGCCAAGCACATATTTACCGTAGAATTCAATCATTTAGCCTCAGGTGTCGAACTGCAGCAAAAACCACCCAACTTTTAACACGTTGAAGGGCGGTCGCTTTTTGTTACAAGAACCCAATTTGCACACTATACTTTTTTTTACAAGTTTGGGTAACTTAAGGTTGTTTTCTATTATTTGTCATAATAAATAAGGCTGATTGAGCAATTTTTTGTGTTTTTGTATTTTTCATTTCTTGACGCGTATCGGCGTTGTGTTCAAATTTATCAGTACTTTTTGTCATAAAATGATCACAACGCTGATTGACGTCCGACGCTGCATGACGTTGTGATTCAACTAAAGGTACAATAGGTTATAGGTTTTTTGACAAACGCATATCAGCGTCGAATAAAAAAATTAGATTTTCTAAAAACAATCTTATATTACAGCTTTACAAAACTTCTAAAATCTAATTTTGAACCACATGCCAGTTTTCGAAACAGTCTGGGCATAAAGCTGGCAAATCTGGGCATCCTTTACACCTGTAGCTTGCTTCTTTACGGATTCCTTTTTTGGTACACATTTTACATTTTCGAAAAACTGATTTTTTGTTTGATTTTGGTCCAGAAGCTCCAAGAATTTTCTCAGGCCAATGATTTAAATTTTGCTTACTTGTGGAGGGCTCACTGGAAATATTTTAGACTGGATTTCGTCTATTGTCGTGTTTGTTCCTAATCATTAGATTCCTGGCCTCTAAATTTTTTGGAAGTTTTAGTAAACTCTTGATAAGGTTGTCTCTAAATTGTAGAAACCTATAGTTTCTAGAGCAGTATTTTCGAAAAATGTAAAAAGCATTCCAAACGCAAATATCCAGCAAATGAAATATAACCTTCTTGTACCATCGAATGGTTTTTCTTGGTGACGAGTACGTGGATGTCATTTGGTCAAGACGGTCAATGCCAGACATATGGTCATTTATATGTAGCAACTTCTGCGGGTTTGATCTTTTCTTTTCCAAATTTATTTTTTACTCTTGTGAGATTATTATGAGTGCGAGTGGTAATTACAAGAACATCTCGTTTGTCTTTCCATTTGGACACGTATACTTGCTTCTTGCGAACCCAAAAATGTTCCCCCCTTTTTAATTTTTTGTTGATTAGTTCTTTAGGGTTGCCTCTACGATTTGATCTAAGTGTCTCATTCGTGTGCGTTTTTAGACTTAGCAGTTTAGCAGAGAGTTCGACACTATTATAGTAGTTATCCATGAAAAGTTCATGACCTTTTAGAAGATATGGTCTCATTAACCATAATACTAGTCCCGCAATTTTGCTGTTGTGTACATCATTGTCGGCGTCGAAGCCACTGTACATCTCCATATTCAGTAGGTACCCGTCAGATGTAGTGAGCTCGATAAACTTGATACCGTAACGCTTTTTTTGCCTTAAGTTCAGCCTACCTCGAAAATGCAATAAACTTTCGTCTATGGAAAGTTCTTTAGTTGGTCCATAAACTGCTTGGCATTGAGACATGATCTGATCAGGTCTATCAGAGGCTGGACTTTATTTTTTCCAGTTGCCTCAGTGGGGGCGCAACATAAAACTCGAAGCACCTGTTCGAATCGCCTTCCAGACATAAGATGAGCGAATATCGGATGAAAAAAATCCTTTTGTGAAAAAAGACGGTGGGTATTCGATGTAGCTATTTATCCCTGAAGTAGGCATAAACCAAGAAAAGTCTTCAGTTCTTCTAAATTCACAGGACGAAAAATTACATTTCTTGATTTTCTAGTTTTTGGTTTAGGATTAGCGGTCAATTTTTCACCATAAGTGTTTGTACATTCAATAATATAGTTCAAAATGTCCGGAGTACAAAGCAGCTCAAACAATTTCAGGGGATCGGAGTCTGGCTCAATATTTACCTTAAGACCAGTAGTATTTTTAGCAAAATAAAACTCAGGAATGGGCGCCGTTGTAGTTTCCCATTTTTCATCTCCTTGTTCCTCCTCTTGCTGCTGAGTTGGGTCAGGTAATTCGGTTTTAGATTCTGGGTCAGGGCTGCTACACCTTGATGCCTCTTCCGATGAACTGGACCCTGAAGACACATCTAATGGAATGTAGTCCCTATCTGAGCCGAACTCACCTTCATCGTCCTCATATGAATCTTGTTCTGGCTCAGATTCTTCATCAGAAGCCAACGATTCATACAGTTTTATGAGTCTTTCTTGCTCTTTTTCGTAATGATCCATCTAGAAAAAACTCACGCCGTCAGCTTTTTACAAATTTTGGGCTTCTAAAGCTTCGTTGTCCTAGACCTTCGCCAGTCGCCGACGGCTGCGAATTAGTAGCCGCGACCGATTCGCCAAACTGCTCCTATACATTATAAACCGCCTGGTTTCCAAACTGCTACTCAAAAATCCATAGGAGCTGTCTTGTCAAATCGGTCGCGGCTACTAATTCGCAGTCGTCGGCGACCGCCGAAGGTCTAGGAAAACGCGCCTTAAGGAACAATCAAATAATTTTGTAACAATCCATAAAATAGTTTTTGAGTTATGGCGCCAATAAAATTAAAGCAGAGAGACCAACGAACAGACAGTTAACATAATGGCCAAATTTTGAAATATAGATGAAATTTGGTGAAAATAAGTGAAAACATGCAGTAGACGCTTCCCTGCGAGAGAAGTAAAAACAGTTTCCTTATTATTAATTTATTTACGCAGCGTAAATCAAGCAGCCTTTTTGTTTCATTTTTATTGTACAATTGTCTTGTTTTACTTACTTTTATATTAGCCAAAATAAACAACACGTGGCACTGTCTATTTAAACCACTTAAACTGTACAGCGTTGTGCACTAAAAAAAAAGGCGGGAACGGAAACACGTGGGAAGAGACTAATGGTGGGGTTAACTCCGTGAAATGAGACACTAGAATAAATATTTCTTGACTAATTGTAACACTAAGATGCAAGACCCATGCTAAATATATGGAATTTTAGACGCTGCACTGCGTAGTGACGCAAAGTGAATAATATTTTTTGACGCTGTATGACGTCAACGCCCTTCAACGTGTTAAATGTATTATTTGGCAAAGCCAATAAAGATATTCAATTCAAAATTAACTTTAATTTAACAGAAACGAGCAAGTTATTTTGTCAAAATATGTATATTGCTAGCTGGTTTTTTTCAAGTTTTATTTTATTTATTTGCAAAAGGAGATAAACAGTCCTCCTATTAGACGTCATAACACTACTGTAAAATGTAAACGCGATATGATATAATACATATACTGCTTAAAATAAAAAACGAGTTTTTCCAGTCGTATCAGCTTTTTTTGAAATCCACGACTAGTGGCGTTCTTTAGACCAAATGGCATACAAGGATATTCGTCATTAGGGGTAGAGAATGCTGTTTTTTGTATGACACTGTCCTTCGTTTGGATTTGGTGAAATCCGGATGCGAGATCTAAAGTAGTAACATATTTGTATTGGCCTAATTGAACTAAGATTTCAGAAATTTGAGGGTAAGGGCTAACTATTACCCACTGCGACGTCATTACGTTTCCTAAAATCGGTCACAATACGGCATTTTTGTCCGGTTGCGTCTTATTTTTTAGGAACAATCCAAAGTGGGCTATTATATGGAAAAACTAATTCGCGTATTATACCTTGTTGAATCATTTTGTGAACTTGTTTTTTGAGCTCTTTTTATGAATTTCTGGGAATCTATATATTTTTGAGGTAATTGGAGTGTTGTCGGTGACCTTAATTTCATGTTTTAGTATGTCCATGTCAGCTGGTCATCAGGGAGGAAAAATATATCATGGTATTCCTTACAAATTTTTGAATTGGAGTGTTTTTCCTTAGAATTAGGGTGACTCAACCTCAAATTTTTTTTGTGAAACGTTGGTGTTTTTTGATTTTTCCTTTATTTCGTTAACAAAAATATAAGAGTGTTTTTTACAAAATGGTTCAAGATGTATACCTATTTCGTGAATTTTTACAGATCTCTCGGTGATATTCAGAACAGTAGTTACGGCCTTTCCGTCATTTACTTTTAGTATGGATTTTGCTAGGTAGATTCCTGGAGAGATAGATATTTGTGGACATAAGCCTTCTGAAATGTTTTTATTTAACATATTCCTTTGAATCACAGTCTTCGACCGTCGGTTTAATATAAAATAATCCAAGGAATTTATATTTTTATTTTGACAGAAAAATTTAATAGGATTCGACAAAGAAATAACGCTTAATTGTAAATTTTGTAAGTCAGTAATCGCCTTTTCTTTTAATAAAAAGTGATTCCCGATCATACCGTCATATGGTATGGTATATTATTATTTTGAGATATGTCAAAATATAATAGGAATCGATATTTTGTCGATGTTTATATTAAGTATGCAGCTGCCAAGAGTTTGCACTGGGGCATTAGGACTTCATTTTTATTGACTTTTTGGAAAGTTCGTGAATTCCGGATTTTCTCGCCTTTTATAAGAGACACAGACGCGCCTGTGTCGATTAAAAATCGATACATATTTCCATTATGGTAAGCTTCCATGTATGGATTTGGGTAAACCTTTTTTTAGAAAAATTTGGCATTTATGAAAGGCTGATTTTGATTTGTTGGTGAATAAATCGCCAGGCTAGTTGTATCACTACAAGGTCTAGTATAATCATTAAAAATAGGAAAAACGCCGAATTTTTTATTTAATTCCAGCCCCAAGATACGACGTTCGTCTGAGACTCGGACTTGTTTAAAGAGTTGACGTTGACATGTGCCGAATTTGAACTTGGCTTAGAATTAGAGACTTGAGAGTTGCTGTTGCACTGTTTGTTATTCTTTTTGCGCTTAACGCTCTCATTTATAAGATTTTTATAACTTTGGTTGATTTGAAGAGGGTTGCTTACTAAATTTTTGTTCAGTTTTATTAAAATGTACACAACGATTTTTGCGTTTAAAACAGTCACTTAAATTATGCCCTCTGGTTTTGCAGTATGTGCAAAATTTTTGAGAAGAGGGGGAAGTAAGATGCATTTTATTAAAGTTTTTTGGGATTTGAAAGGCTCTTTCTTCTTTAATTGCATTTGATATATCCTTAGGTTCTTTGCTTCTTAGAAAGCGAGAGATTTCAGGAGAAGAATGAATCTCTGAAGAGATTGTTCATAAATAGTATCTTGTCGACCTTCAATTTCTTCAGGTTTATGAATTGAAACATTATTTAATAATCTCGTAGATAATTTATTGATTCGATTATAGAAGCTAAGGACAGTTTATGCAATAGTTGCCAAACTTTGGTTGATTTGAAGAGGGTTGCTGATTAGATGTTTGTTCACTTTTATTAAAATGTACAGAACGATTTTTGCGTTTAAAACAGTCATTTAAATTATGCCCTTTGGTTTTGCAGTATGTGCAAAATTTTTGAGAAGAAGAAGAAGAGGAGGAAAAAAGATCAATTTTATTAAAGTTTTTTGGGATTTGAAGGGCTCTTTCTTTTTCAAGAGCTGATGTCAATGCATTTGACATATCTTTAGGTTCTTTGCTTCTTAGAAAGTTAGAGGTTTCAAGAGAAGAATGAAGAATAAATCTCTTAAGAGATAGTTCACGAATGGTTTCTTGTCAACCTTCGATTTCTTCAGGTTTATGAAGTCAAACATTAATAATCTCGTACATAATTTATCGATTTGATTATTGAAGCTGACATTTTCATTTTTAGATTGTCTAATAGTGTTATGTTCCTCCATTAGTGTAATATGTACGATCTGAATAAAGTCTTTAAAGAAGTTCTTTCGTTTCATTCCAAGTGTCCAGTGATTTTTCTCGCAACTTGACCTTTGCGCTTCCAGTTATTCGCGACAAAATGAATGCGAAAAGAATGTCAACTGGACAATCACTAGCAAATTTGAAAGCATGTTCGCAGTTTGAAATAAATTCAGGTAACTAATTTTATTTGCCATAAGGTTTTTGAATAAGAGAACATAAAATAGGTATAGAACAAATTTCAGTCCTATGTTTATCCCTGCCATTTGATTTGGTAAATTTTGATTTTGCGCGTTTTAATTTTCATTTTGCGCGTTTTGATTTGCATTTTGCGCGTTTTGATCTGCCTTTTGCGCGTTTTGAGAACTATCAACCATTATAATATTAATAAAACCAAAAATAAAATTCGCAAAAAGACAGAAAAACAAATTCATTCAGTTATGAGAAAGGTCTATGGGACACTCTTCATGATTGATAATGTAATCTCTTTCTTTAAGAACGATAAAAAGAAAAAATAAAATCTACCTTTGTAAAATAAAATATACCTTTACCAAACAATTTTATAAAATAAAAGAAGGAAAAAAGGACTTACGATTGGTTCTTTTGCTTCTGGTCAAGGAGGTGCGTCTCTTTCTATTGCGCCAGATGGTTGCTGTAGTTGTATCTGGACAAAAGGATATCAGATCCTACCGACTGCGCCAAAATATGTTGTGATCCTTTTAACTTCCGTTTAAATTCCAGATTTTAAGAAAACTTTCAGACTATTTATTTAATATAATAAGATATACATGAGGTGTCGAGATGAGTTTTAAGAGTGTCTTCTTGCTCAGAGGTTTCAAAGTTTTTATATTGGCGTAAATTGATTTGTTATGATTACAGAAGCCAAAATTAGTGTTGATAAAAGTTATTGTTGTTCCGCTCTGATGCTATTTACAAGTGTTACAAAAATAGTCTTACAAGTGTGTTTTAATTTATATTGATAATAGAAAAGTTGTTAAATTGATAATCGCGGTTTCGCAATATTCTAAGCAAGAGAATATACAGAATTCTGTAATATGGAAAAAATATCTATTTACGTGGGCTATAACTATTTTAATCCATATAGAATATATTTTATGATATAAAGTCATATTATAAAAAAAATCATTAAAAAACGAGGCAACCTAGAAACTAAAAGCTTGGCTAAAAGAATATTGTCATACATTCAATAAACTGAGGAAACTGTTTACTTTATTTTTGCTACCGACAGTATTGAATGTAAAATGATATGATACATTTTTAAAAGGACACTATCTTTTAAATTATTAAGAGCTCTATACATTTCCGAAACTGCGACCTGTAAAAAAATATTTTTAATGTAAATAAATGCTTTATTTGGGTAAAGTTAAATTAATATTTTTCCGCAGATTTTATTGCGGTGTACTGAATTTAAAGTTTTACTCCGAAATGGATTGGATATTCATTACCAATCCATTTCAAAACCGGTATTTGCAAACAAAATTTCGGACTTCCATTGTCTTGATTTATTTTAAACACGACGTTTAGGTTAGTAAGCATCTCTAACTGTTTAGTTTAGTAGTTTCAAACAAAGTAGTATTTGGCATACTAAACCTTTTTGGTAAATATTTCTCATTAGCAGATTCACCAAAAGTTGATGAACTGAATGATCGGAAATGGATCGTTTGCCATGCACAACATGTTTTTGAAATAAAAATAAAGATTGACGCTTGCGTTATAAACGCTGAAAGGATCTATAAATTGAATAATTAATTTCAGTATCTAATAAAATACCGGTTACAAACAATAGAAGTAGAGCATGCGTACATTTTGCAGGCACTAAATCATCCCACTTTGAAACCCCCAGAGAATTATCCAGCACCTTAGCCATGGGAACATTAATTTCACTATTGAACCGATTTGAGTTTAACATTTTTACACCAAATACAGTGGGCTCTAATTCAGCATTTATAATTCTGGAAGCTGATATGGGTTTATTTTTAAAGTTTATAAGCACATTTTTGTCCTGCCTAAATCTTATCATCTAGTTTTTAAATTCTTCACTCATAGCCAGAGATTTTATGTTGTTTCCCATAAGCTCAATGAAAGCTTTAAATGTGGAAGAAGAGGTCTTCTTCCACCAATAATCACTCGAAGGTAGTAATAATGATACTCGATGCTTTGGTTCCAATTGTGCCAAACTATAAGGAATGGTTTTCTGCGTAAACATTTCGGAATTTTCTATAACAAACACATAGGCCCAAACTCATTTTTTTTAAATAAGCGGGTTTTCCAACAAATAGGGGTAAAATTCCTCGCAGGACATTTTAAGATTGAATTTCAGTATAATTAAATTTTTAACTAAATCTATGGAACAGCGATTTCTTTCCTTTGTCCATTGAGCTGCGATGAAAGAGAAAATTCCGCACCAGTATTTTTTAACGAATTAAAATATGTTTTTTTGACAAATCACCATAGCAACGCACGAATTTTAGTGGAAAATTTTTCCTCGTGGGTACCCAACAGCGAATTAAATCGGAAATTGTTTGACGTCTTAATAACAGGATAATGTTTTTGACAGTAAGTGTAATTTATTTTATAAGATTTTTTTTTCGCACCCCTCCTTTCTTGTTAAAGGCTAAAAAGCTGGACTTTGAATGGAATGAATTAAATATCTATATCTAATAAAATATATAGGTATTGTACACGATTTTCTTCATCATCATATAGCACTTCTTCAATTTTCTGACGCTTCATAAGCGCTGCTTTGTTATAAATGATATACTAAAAAAGCCCGTATAAGAAATTGATAAAAATGCAAAAAAGCAATTTTCTGCCATTTGTAGTAACACGAAAAATATGTAAAATTGAACAATGTACTTGTTGAGTCTTAAAATGTTATTTTCGTGCAACTACAACCAGTGGAAATCCACAATTTATATGGCTAAATATTTTCCTAATTTTCCTGGTTGCAGTTAGAATAATCTCAACCTCGTTTTGAACGTAAGCGTTTTAGTATAATAGCTTTTATCACAACCGTTTTATTGATGTAAATTAAACACTTTCTTTAAAGCAAGTAGTTATATATTGAGAAAATAAAATATCGGTACATATTCCAAAGTATTGCATGTAGTCATATTTATCCAATTCGCATAAAGATTAAATTCATAACATTAAAATAATCATTTTCATTGACAACCTTTTATCCAGAGTCTATCAGTTAATATAATAGCAAACGTGCTTATTTACAAAAGTTTTTATTATAAAGCAAAACGATTTAAAGTCAAGTTTCATAGTCCACGAATTGTTAGATACTAGAATACGTTATTGTTCAACATTGTTCAAAATAAAAGTCTCACCATATTTACAGCCAGGAGCCACCAATACACAATATTAACATTATAATTTTTACTTGCACTAAAACTTTGTCATATCTTTATGCACTTATCTGTTGTTTAGTCACTAGTACGTTTATTTAACCATAGTTTTATTTTCTTTTAATAATCTTTTAATATTAACTATCTCAAGCTCTGACGGACTCGAGTTTAATTCAAATCAAATTTAGGTAAGAAACAATCAAATATTCTACAACTTAACGGAGAATGTTAATGAATCATCAAATAATCAAAACATAATAATAGAATAATGATTTCTCTACTAAGGATCACGGGTATTTAAGCTAACCCCGCCACCGGAAAAGTGGCGATCTAATTCTCGTGTCGGCCTTATGTCTAGAAACTGTTAGCTGACCACTACAGTGACACAAACTAAATCTGTTTATGTACCTTTATGAAAAATCGTAAACATTATAATTTTCTACCACATGTAGTAGCCACAAGTAACTATAAAATGGAAGATATATTATTTTATATCGTAAAATAGTATTTTTTTGTTACTAAAATGAGTACAAATCAACAATATATAGGCTAACAATCCAGTGTCGACGAAACTGCGAGCGAACTGATTGTGTTGATGTGCCAATATAAAAAGCTAATACATCTAATACTAATCATTTTTGACATCGATAATTTCCACTAGTGCAAATTACCGATAATTTGAACTAGTGGTCAAAATTCACAATTAAAACTTATTTTGAAAAATAAGATAAAAAATAGTAACTTCGTTACAATGTTTTCCCCTGAATCAGGAGCAACCATCTATAAATTTATTGAAAATTAGTATACAGGGTGTTTCCTAAACAATGGTAAACATTTAAAGAGTGTTTTGTCTTTTGCCAATTTTAGAAAAAACGCTCTCAGCCCGTGCAAGTCGATGTAGCCATATGGCTACGTTACCTCATACAGGGTTTGAAGATCAATTTTAGAATAGCTAGTTAATAGGGACTTGGATTGGAATAGAGCCATGCAATAATTTTGTGAAAATCTTTCAAAATTTAAAACTAAGTCGTTTATTTATCTATAATTAAAGTCGATAGTTTTCGGTTCGTGTAGTAAACAAAATCCTTATGTTGAAAGATTAGCTGTCATATTCCAATGCAAAACTGTCAAAATACGGCCTGGCAATATAATTGCATACCTTTATTCCAATAAGTCCCTAATATCACACTCATTTTGAAGTTAATCAAGCTGACTCTTCTGGTGGTCCTGTTGATAAGAGTGCGAAAGCAAAATAGCTTGACAAATAAATTTATTTATATTTTATAAGACAGTTTAGAAGACATCTTCTTGCAATAAATAAAAAAGTTGTCCACAAAAATACTATTTACATCTGTATCCGGCAAGCAAAAAGTCAACTTCCATCACAGAACTTTTCGAGGTTTTATGTGAATAAACAAATACCTTTATTTTTTTAAAAGCAAAATAGCTTGACAAATTAGATATACTTTTAGTTAAAATCTTTTAAAATATAAACGGTGTTAGTTTGCATGTCGTGTTTGAGGTAAAACTGAAAAAGGAAAAGGTTGGACTATAAATTTTTGTTTATAGAATCAATAAAAATTGTAGTTTATTTAAAACAAAAACTTTGATTCTGACAAATGCGTACCAGGCTTTTATTGACAAACTGTGTTAATGCAAACGGCTCTGTAACTAAATAGCGCGTATCAAAATAGCGCGCTCATTTGAGCGCGTATCATAATGGCGTGTGTTCAAAATAGCGCGTATCAAAATAGCGCGTATCAAAATAGCGCGTTCAAAATAGCGCGTATCAAAATAGCGTGTGTTCAAAATAGCGCGTCTAAAAATACCGCGTTTTGAAAGATCACCATTACAAACGTCGCTGTTTTAAAATAGTTCGAGTAAGGGGTCTCTTTCTAACATATTTAAAAAAAAAAACTTTCCTAACTTTTTTCCTGGGATTCTAAAGGGTGACTCGGGGATATTTTTTTTTGTGGAAAAAGGTCAGGGAGTTACTGGAAAAAATGTTTGGGTTTGGTTCGGTTCAATTCGGTTTGGTTACACACCCTCTAGATCCCGGAAAAGAAGCCAGGGAAGTTTTTTTTTTTTAAATATATTAGAAAGAGACGCTTTAGTCGAACTATACGAGTTGTGTTAAATATAGCAAGCCATCGGTTTATTTAACGGTTAAGTAGGTATAACTTATCTGACCTTGCTCAAACTGTTTAGGTGAATATACCTAAGCAAACCTGGGTTTTGTACACGCGCTATTTTGATACGCGCTATTTTGAACACGCGCTATTATGAACACGCGCTATTATGAACACGCGCTATTTTGATACGCGCTATTTTGATACACGCGCTATTTTGATACGCGCTATTTTGAACACGCGCTATTCTGAACACGCGCTATTCTGAACACACGCTGTTTTGAAACGCGCTATTTTGGTACGCGCTATTTCGTTACAGAGCCAATGCAAACACTTAGTTGATGGAACTTAAGGCCTTCACACACACAATTTACGTAATCCGTAGCATGGCGCATAGCGGGCTTTCAACCAATCAGCGATCGAATAGCAGCGGCCATATTGGATTTACGTAAGAAAAGTCCATACGGTTGAACTTCTTACGCGTTATGTTTTTTTGTGTGTGATCGGCTTTAACGAGAGGTTTTGTATTAACACACAATGTAAGCCTAGACTTTGCACTTGTCGTGTATCTCTGCAATTATTAAGCTGAATTTAAAAAGCTGACTTGGTGAAAGATAACCCTGTTGAAACCAAAATTAGGAACATATAGGCTTACATTGTGAGTCAGTATAAACTTCTCTTGTTTCTTAAGTAGTACCTACAGACCCTGTATGCATGACATATTTTAAAGAAATAGAGAAGCGACAAACTGGTCAAAGTCAAAAATTACGAAAATATCGGTCCTCTGTACTGTGATGTTTAGAAAGAGTTGTTAATTATAAGCGCCGGAAAATACAAATATTGATTGAGAGATGACTGCAACATGTAAAAATCCATTTTTTGAGTCAAAACCGTTTAATTTTAGTTGCTATTATGAAAGTCATGGAACCATAGACGTTAGGTTCGCGTGTTATTGTTTTATTACTACTCCCGAGTCAATGGCTGTGAGACGTGGATTCTGCCAAAGCCGGTGATTTAACATCAAACGAAATGACTTTTGGACAAGAACAGAAGTTAGAACTAATTAAAATAATAATAGAAAACATGCATTTCTTTAACGTCCAGGGTTCTATAATTTCTATACCAACTAATAATAAAATACGTATATGTATACGTTAAGTTTATTATATTATATTTTGGATATTAGTCTTAAGTAAGTTTTGCGTAATATTAAATATGTAAACAAAATAAATATAATACTGTATATTTAAAAATATTTGAAATGTTTTAATAAATACATTTTTAGTTTATTTACATTTAAATAATAAAAACAAAAAAGTCACAAGACCAATAAGTTGCACATTATTTTAAAAATACCTTAACGTTGCGAAATGATCCACCGTCAGTTTTTAAAATAGGGGGGGGGGGAGAAAGTGTCCCACAATTAGACAAAAAATGTATTTTCCTAAATAGGCAGGTTACTTTATTAAATAAACTAGAACACTTTTTTTAACATAAGTGAAGGCTTGACAAAATTTTTGATAGTAAATTATAAGTGATAAATCAGAGAACAATACAAAAAATGCCTTTATAAGATAACTTGAATTAATGTAATTTATCAAGATAAATTCCATTCATTCAAAAAAAAAAAAAAAAAGATGTGATGGAACCAAAAAACCAAACAGGAAAACGATTCTATATTATAATTAACCAATTTTATATTATATTAACTTACATATTGATTTAGAAACATTGGCTAATGTAAGCAATTAAATATGTCTGTAATACATATGAGTTGTATGTTCTATAGCAACAATCGATTTGATTATTGCTTTACCTACAAAAGTAAAACTGATCAACAGATTGTTTTTATATTATTAGTTATAAAGGAAAAAATGTTATGTTGATTTTTTATAAAAAAATAAATAGTTTTAAAAGAGCATCACCTAAAATTGTACGTGTAACCATACTATCCATACAAAAAACATCGATTTCAATGCGTTAAATTTTAGGTGATTATAGAATATGTCTAATTGTGGAACACTTTCCCCTACTCCTGCTGACTTAAATTATTTTAAAGTGATTTTTAAATTTAAGAAGATATTATATAATTTATCTTCAAATTCGACTATTGCTGCAACCCTACTGGGTTTAATTTCGGTGCTTCTTTTGTGGCGACTCCACCAAGAAGTTTCTTGATTTCGGCAATCGCCCTGCCTGGATTTAGGCTCTGTAACAAAGTAAGAGATAATTATATCAATTATTTTATCAAAAAACATATTATAAAAATTATTTTATAATACTTTTGCTGTTTGATAGTTTGATTCCTAGAGTTTAAAATAATACCAACCTACAGGTGTAATTAAGATTGGAAATCGTTTTTTTTTTCAAAAATGGCAGGACGCGCTTTTGTCCAAGATGACCAATTTGACTGAACAGTTTAAAACCCTAGGAAAAATTTTTCAATGGTTTGATGTATAATGCGGAATGGAATTAGATATCAACTTTAAATTAAAATCTAATGGTAACACTTTTGCTACTTTTTAGGTTATTGTTTAAAACATTATGTCGGCCTAAGAGTATAAATTCACTAACAACTTTACATTTTTAAAAGATAAAGGGGCCATATACCTTGTATAAAAGGTAGTTTCAATCTAATCAAAATTTTTTTTGATTATAGGCCGCGCAATTTTTCTTACCTTTGAGCAGTTTGAGATAATGAGTTAAAAAAAACTATGTTTTTACATTTCATTACCGTAATATAGCTTAAGACTATAAGGTCACAAAAAACTTTAAATTTTGAAATTAAAAGGTAGAATTTTTAACTAGTTAGGTAATTTGATTCTTTATTCAAAATGTTTAAATAATTTAAAATTGGTGCAATACTTATTGAGTGGTGTCGATCAAACAACACTTATTAGACCTATCGATATAATATTGAATAAGCATCACGGTTACTAAAATACTGTGCCAATTTATCAGCACCTAAGCTCACACGATTCTATACCCACCCTCTTTTTGATTTATGAATTTTATTCATTTTTAAATGGGACCATCTACAGCCAAAACTCAACGCAGGTAACAATTCCTTTAAAATCGGGCAAGTAGTTTTTGAGTTATACGCGTTGGTCGTTACGGTCAGACATACAGACAGACACACCGACGCAAGGAAGAAACTTGTCTAATTTAGACGATCGAATCCTCAATATCGAACTATTTTCTATCATAACCACAAATCTTAAAAAAGTACCCAATTACCCTATTAGTAAACCCCAATGCAGAAAATCGATCAACTAACTCGTTGTCACAGACAAGTCATAGGCCGCTTGATAGCCTGTATAATGCTCCGCACTTATTCCGCGCGGAAAGGCGATTTTCAAAAGTGCCCAAATTGGTAAAGCAGAGTTTATATGGTGATTTCTTCACGTATATTATAAATATGGGTTAGTATCTTTATATGTGACTATTAAACCATTTGCAAAGTTTTAATTTGCTTATTAAAAAAATTAGATAAAAGTTGTGTATTGAATTATTATAACTTTTCAAATATGTATTATATAATATATTGGACTGGAAAAGTCAATCATGTATCAAGGGTTGTATTTGTGCTACATTCAGCTGCCGGTTCTTGCCGGAGTATTAGCTATGACTTATTGTTTCAGCGTTGGCACCGGTTTCACAGGATAAAAATCAATCCGATTTGAACTATGTATGTGAAAAAAGTGAATCTAAAGACTACGATAAAGAATATCAGTGCATGGTAAAAAAACCTTGCAAACTTTGATAGTGATTGATCTATATTGATATATAGTATAGAAAGATTAATATATTTTGTTAAATTTTTATGAACAAACTATGTTAAATAAATTTGTTATTTGCTTAAGAGGGAAAAAACGAAAGCGACTCTACCATCTCAAGAATGCACAGTATATTAAAATCACATTTGTTAAACGCTAGTTGACATTTCCTAACTTGCAGCATCAATTTGTCAAAATTACAACCATAAAAAAAGTTTCAAAATCATCTGAAACGCAAAGATATATATTTGTTTTTGAAATCGGAGCAACTTTTTTTATAATTTTTGACACGATCACCATAGCTCACAGTACTATAGTTATAGTATTATACGTGTCAGCTAAAACATCAAAAAGTGACAATAATATCATCATTAAATATATTTTTTAAAGCAACATTACAGTAACGCAGAGTTAATCAAAAAGTAGCAACATGTTTTTAATAAACACAGTTTGCACTTCAACTTAATATCGCAAACGGCTCAAAGAAAAGAGGAATTGCGCGGACTATAATCGAAACCCCCCATAACTTAAATATTAAACCAATTTCAAAAAAGCTAAAATATCTGATTAGAGAATTAAAAAACCAAACAAGGTATCACTCGACCCTCTTCTTATTTAATGATTTAAAGTTGTTAGTCACCTTATGATCTTAGGCCCACATAACGGTTTTAAGGAATACAGTCGAACCTCTATAACTCGAACTTCAAGGGACAACCAAATCAGTTCGAGTTATGGAGAGTTCGACTTCTAGAAATTCGAGTTAAAGAGGTTAAAATTCATATAAAAAGTGCAGGGACCACTTAAAAGGTTCGAGTTATAGAGAGGTTCGAGTTATAGAGGTTCGAGTTAGAGAGGTTCGACTGTACCTTAAAAAGTAGTAAAATGTTTATTATATATCACTAGAAGGCTTGGCTTCGTCCTGTTTAATTTTTTTTTAATATTGTAACTTTTTTTATAAATGTTAATCTTTTTTAAGTGTTTGATGTGAAAACGTATTAATAATACTTAAGGTAAGTGAAAACCGGTTTCCTATTGGTTGCCAGAATTACTATAATATAAATCTTTCTCTTTTGTGCTTTGTGTTTATGGCTTTCTGGGCAAAGACAGCCACAAGTTATGTTACGTGGCCATCTCATTTAGCCTGGTCAAATCTTACATAAACAATACCGTGGTAAAAGCAGCAGCATCTCAAGGCAGCTGTTGCCAAAATGGAATGTGAATCGACAGCTGTACAGGGTGTTTCCGTATATTTTAACCAAGGTTTACAGCGCTTATTATAAGAGACAGAAAAAATATAAGCTCATTATTAGCGGATAACCAAAAGAAAAATTAATAACCATTAATACTGATAGGTTATTGTTGGTTATTATTAGGATTTTTCAAAAAAACTTCTTTTTGTTTCTGCAGGGTCAAATACAATTTTTTATAAAAATTGTATGAAAATTTATCCAACGCCAGCGCTTCAGAAGCCTATAATAGCCTAGTCCGACCAAGCAGACAACTCAATTCCACAAATTGCCATAATTTTAGACACTGCATTAAAAATATGAATATATTCTAATGAAATACTGCCTCTTCCTGTTACTTGAAAAAAAAAACTTGGAAAATAATATCTCATGACGCTTCCGGAAATGCAGCCTCAAATATCAGATTTCTATTGCCAAAGCCATAATATTAATAATATTTATTAAAAAACTAATAAATTACATATCTTTTGTGGTTTGAATCAAACGTGAAACAGTTGATTATCGACAGCAAAATTTAACCCAATTTGGTTCAAACCCCGATCGCCAATATTTTCTGGTTACGATTGGTAAAAAATTTTTATTCGCTAATAATTGGCTATAAATGGAAAAGTTATATGATTTATCCTTTTATCCTTGACCGCTTATAATAAGTGCAGTAGGCCTTAGTTGAAATGTACGGATACACCCTGTACATACGATTTAAAAGATCACCTACGTCTAAGCAAGCGATGATCTGTAAAAATGCATCATTTGTTTACTAATGCACAAAACGCCGCTAGAACTATTATTGTTTTTTTTTTCCAAACAGGTAGTTTAATTGTTACCCCAACCTCCCTACGTACAGGGGTTTTGATATAACAGTTTTATGGGAACAGTATTTAATATTTTTTGATAAAACTTTTGACAATTAGTGACGACAAAAATTCCTTAGCGCGCATTTGAATCCTCAATAAAAAAATAAACCTCAACGTTCAAAAAACGTGCTCAGATTACCTAATTTTTAGTGATTTTTTGATAAATTATTTTGTCTAGAACCATTTTTACTTATAGCAATGGGGTTTTAAACGCGCGGTGCATTTAAGTCTCTTCTTAAAAGTACAAATTTGCAAAACTCTGCCCAGACAAGTGTTATACCAAAACCCTTAAAATTAGATTTTTGCCAAATATTTATTATTTTTATTCCGATATAACTCTGCACCGCCTCCACAGATTTAACGGCTTTAGGAAATTTTAATTATTTTATAGTTCCCCTTTATATTACATAATTTTCTTATAAAAGTTATTTCAAAACCCTTACGTGCTCATTATACGCCATTCGCTTAAGAAAAAGCGACCTGATCGACGACTTGACAGCAGAGATTGGATTTTACAACCAACCAAAATAAAAAGAGTGGGTACACCATGCGTTTGACATTACCATTCTGTAGAGGAGAGGTAAAGGATGTCCATAAAACAAAAAGTCGGGTAATATGTGAAATAAGATTAATTCTTAGTTCTGTTTCAATTTCGTTCACCTCATAAAAACATCATTTTAAATCTAAAAATATAGGCACTCAAGAATATAGGGTTTTTATCTTCAATATTAAATCAGACCTGCTGATTTTCAATATACATAATTTAAACTGGCCAAATGTGGAGTTACGAACGCGCCGATTTTTTTACACCAAAAGCAAACCGTAGGTATTTCCTCAAATTTCAATTGTATTTCCTAGTATTTCCCAAGCCCGGTCTTTCCTAGTATATTTTCCAGTATTTCCCCTAACCTGTACACCAAAAGGAAATACTGAGCCACTCCTGGGTTTCGACTGTTTACCTCTAGGCTATAGCATTAAAAAAACTGATATACGGACTACTATTATGGGCACTCGTAGGCAACCCGTTAGGCAGCCTAAATAAACTCGCTATACTGTGATTTTATCGCCGCCTTGTTAAAATGGCGGAGACTCAATTGTTCTTTTTGTTGCGTTTTTGTTGGAAAATAGAGAAAATCTTGGACTTTCACTACTCCTATGGAAAAAGTAATATTTTAAGACCCTGTACCAGTTTTTTGCAGTTAGATTTTATTTAAAAAAACTGACAAAAACAAGCACTTGAAATTTCTAAATCAGAGAACAAAATTTCAAAGTAAAAAAAAACGGACGACGGCCATTTTGGATTTGCCATTTTTATTTTGGTCAAATACAATCCGTTATGGTGTATAATTCCTGCCATTTTTATTTTGGTCAAATACAATCCGTTATGGTGTATAATTCCTGCTGAGGAGCGATATTACAGAGAAAATTCAACACTTTAGTTTTTGAGAAATTGTTTTGTCGACCAAACAATATAGAAAGGTTAGAGAAAACAACATATTAAAAAAATTAATAAGAATGTAAAAGTAACTAAAATTTTTTACCATGACCCTCGATTGGGGTTAGAGCAAAAAATTTGAAATGGCTCTCCGTTTTCGGTCTAGAAACAAATCATATTACTTTTTGGCAACAAACCATTTCTCCCTAATTCGACCCCGCTGAATCCGAATATCTCTGTTGCCAACTCGAAATATTGACAGGGATGGAGAAAATCCCCCCCAAACCCCCGTTTTATTTTTCACTTTTATTCAATTTTATCGAAAATTGCAAAGAACAGTTTTTTGTGGAGAACAGAATTCCATTTCCAACTATCTATAAAGGGTCAATAAAGTTAGAAAAAGCAAGTAGCTCTTCAGTAGCGTCCGTAAGTTGGGACCATTTCGGAAAAACATATTTATTATAGGTTATATAAAATGTTCTCTAATAAACTACACTTCTTGAGAATATATATATATATATATATATATATATATGTATCTATATATCGATGGTTGAAAGGCGACAGTTTTCAAACTTTACAGCCACTTAAAGTATTATTTGTCGCTTAGTTAAAAAAAAAACCAGGATCCATTATTTTTTCATTTGACTTAAGCGACAAAAAAATCATCGTAGAAGCCTGAATAATCAAATCAAAACTCTATTTCAAATAATGTGTCGCTTATGACCTTTTGCCTTTCGATATGTACTTTATTGTAGAACATATAATTTCCCTTTAAAATCTGTAATATAATGTGGGGTTTATGTCACAGGAAAGTCTCCAGGAGCGTACTTATAAAAATACATTTTCAAAAATAACCAAAATAATCAATTTTTGTTACATATTTTATGTATTTTTAAAGAAAAATAAGCTTCTTAGGAAAAAAAATACTAGTTATTCTATCCTATAGACCTGGTTAGTAATTTTTGAGAGTGGCCCTAATATACGGGCGTCCCTGGAGAGTTAGCCATATTTTCTATCACATTTTGTGATACACCGTTTAAAAGGAAATTTCATTATCCACCGAAAAGTTTGTGTAAGAAGCTTAGTTTTTAGGAAAATTCGATAAAACCTGTAAAAAAATTGATTAGTTTGGTGATTTTAAATAATTATTTTAAATTAAGGACACCACTGGAGCGGTAACTATGAAATAACTTCCACTTTTTTTTTTAAAGAATTTTTATTGTCTATGACGAAGTAATAAACACATTTTTAACGTGTGAAAAACATGTTTTTTTAATGATATTTTTGAGGGCCCATCGCACCGAATTTTAAAATTCCCTTTCTTAACTATGGATTGCTTTAATTTTAAGCATGCCTTAGTTTCAAATTTGTTGCACCGAGTAAAAATTTCCTCTCCTTTGTTAAGATGCGGCCACCTTGTGACCCAATCAGGCAACCGCTGTTTCAATCAACAAAGTTTTTAAACTATGAAAAAAATAGTTTTGTCAAAACCCATCAATTTTCTGTGTCAAGTCGCCTTTAAAAATGTACTTACAAAAATAAAAGTTCTTGAATTTTTGGAAGATGATGAAATCGAGGTGGTGCTACTCGATTTTTTGTAATTTGGGTTTCCTTGTCGCCTTGTTGGTACAGTCGAGTATTTTTTCTCGGGGTGGTTTACAATTCCCCATCCAGCCCGGGAAAAAATTCGCGCCCGGCCCAAAAATCTACTGCTCATAAGGCACAGGCCGATAAGGCACCAGCCCATAAGGCTCCTGTCCATAAGGCAGCGGCCCATACGGCTCCGGCCCATAAATCAAAGGATTAAAAATTATAATCAAATTAGGGTAAAATGTAAAGGCAGAAAGGAAAATCGTCTTGTTACTTCATGCAGTGCAGTTTAATTTAAATGCAAGGCTCTCTTACACTGGTCCCACCGGGCTGTGTTGAAATAGATACATAGGTATATTTTTTCACAAAAACATTATGCCAAAAGAACCAAAATCTAGCCGTTATTTTATGCAATAAAGTTTTTCAAAATCATTTTTAATTATTTAAAAAAAACATGATTTTTTCTTTATTTACTTAAAAAACACAAAACTCACTTTAATCACAACACTTTGCTCATTTGTAGGTATTGTCAGTTGCTATGGCTATGCCAGACGGGTAACATTATGTGACAAGCATCTTATGTTTAAGCAACTCTTAAAGAACAGTAAAGTCACGAAAAAAGCTGACTTCATTTTAACAAGACTAAGGAAGGAATAAGTCTGCCTTTAAGCTCGGTGCAACGAAATTTTACAAAATAAGGTATTCTTTAGGCTAAGAAACGAAAAAAATACTCTGCCAATCTATGGGCACCTAAGCTCACACTAGGTACTATAGTTATAGTGTACGTGTGAGCTTATATAACTAAAAACTGAAATATATTTTATTGAACTCCAGACTCAATTACCGTTCGTTTGATACCACACAAGCTATGCTTTGACTTAAACTTTAATTTTTCAAATCTACCCCCACCTTTTTTTAAAAACTAATATGTATTTTGTTTAACTCCAGACTCAATTACCTTTCGTTTGATATAACACACGCCATATTTCCACATAAACACTAATTTTTTTAATTTACCCCCACCCTTTTTTTAATAGTAAAATGTATTTTATTTAACTCCAGACGCAATTACCTTTCGTTTGATATCACACACGCCATATTTTTACATAAACTCTAATTTTTGAAATATACCCCCACCCTTTTATTTGGCTTGTGTTTGGTGGATTTTGTTCATTTTTAAATGGGACCATCTCGACCCAAAATCCAGCGTAGGTACCAAATTTCATTAAAATCGGACAAGCGGTTTTTGAGTTATGCGCGTTGGTCGTTACAGACAGACAGACAGACAGACGGCGAAACAAAAAAGTTTCAAAATCATCTGAAACGCAAAGATATATAAAAAAATTTGAAATCGGAGCAACATTTTTTTTCTCGAAAAAATTAGGATCACTATAGCTCACACTACTATAGTATAGTAGTGTGAGCTAAAAGTCGGTGCGATGGGCCCTAAATCACCTCCATTTACGGATGTCGCTAGAGAGTTTGTTATAAGTCAGACCCCACCGAGTTTCGCAATGTTGAAAAGGGAATTTTACTGTCTACAATAAAGTATAGTATATATTTTTTCATATTAAGCTTAGTTTCTGAGAAAATTAGATAAAACGTGTAACAAAAATGGTTTACTTTCTGTTTTTTTTTAAATTGTTTAATTTACGGATGCCCCCAAGGTTTTACTTATGAAACCAATCCGATCATGTTATACATCATTTTAAAGGAAATTTTATTGACTATAATAATGTTTTCCTGTAGACATTAGTTTTTTAAAAAATCGAATACTTGGGGAAAAAATGGGTATTTTTTCAAATTTTTTAAATTACTTCAATTAACGGACGCAACTGGAGAGTGTTATCAGTGTAACTGTATTGCACTATACCTTGTTAAAAAGGGAATTTTATTGTCAACAATAAAGTACAATATAAATTTTTGTCTTAGAAGCTTATTTTTTAAGAAAATGTGAAATCTCAAACTTTCAGATTTTGGGGGGTCTTTGGAGGTTTTCGCAGCCATTAAAAAAAACACATGTGTCAATTTGGGCTTTACAGTAGCAATTTAAAATTTCGCCGCCATGTTGGCCGCTATCTTGAATATCTCAGCCCCTGTCAACATTTTGAGGAGGCAACAG
The DNA here is from genome assembly GCA_963576565.1 of Aspidapion aeneum. NCBI lineage: Eukaryota > Metazoa > Arthropoda > Insecta > Coleoptera > Brentidae > Aspidapion > Aspidapion aeneum. The sequence goes on from OY755042.1 coordinate 15,672,229, forward strand.
CGATATTCAGATTCAGCGGGGTCGAAACAGGGGGAATTGACCATTTGCCAAAAAGTAATATATAATGCTTCTAGAAAGTGGATTTTCGAAATACTGCCCTAACTATTTAATTAAAATGACAACTTACTTTAGGGCAAGTTTTGGTGCAATTCATAATAGTGTGACATCTAAAAGCGGAGTAGGGGTCTCTCATTTTGTCAAGCCGGTGAGCTGTGGCGTCGTCTCTGGAGTCAATAATCCAACGGTATGCCTAAAACAAACAAGTACAAAGGTTAGGTTCAATAACTTTTAGCTTTTTTATGACTTGCAACGGTTTCGCTTAAATGCCATGTAAAAAGTGGTTTAACCGCAAATATGTATATCTGTAAAGAAAAGGATAGGAAAGGGTTGATTAATATGATTTTAAAATGCATCCATTTAAATACTGTTTATTCTTTTCTTGTTTTTATAGGTTATTTAAGCAAAATAAACTAGTAGAAGATCTTAACTAGAAATTGTGTGAAACGCATTTATTTTGCCATGTAGAGGCCCCAAGAGGACAAATTAACTAAAGTTTCACTTTTCGACAAAAAGTCACTCTTCACAAAAAGTTCAGCATGTTTTAAAAGGTCTATTGCTATACTCTGAATTCGAAAATATAATACATGGCGTTGAGAACAAGAAAATGTAAAATACTATTAAACTTACTTTATTTTTCGTTTTAGAAAAAAGTGCCAAATAAGAAAAAATAATTTAAATCCTATCCAAAGACTTATTCTAAAATTTCGACTAATATAGTACTAAAAGTATTCCAGACTGTAATTTCTAAGTTATAACTTTTTACGTGATTTTCCATATAATGATTCATTTGTCCCCCTATCTCACGTACCGTCGTAACTTGCATACAGTGAAACCTCCCATAAGCGGACACTCACGGTTCCGTCGATTTTGTCCGCTTATTGGAGGTGTCCGCTTATGAGAGGGAACTGCGAATTTTTAATATATATTTATTAACAATTTCCGATGCTTGAATTTTTCCGATATTAAATGTTTCAGCTATCTTTCGTGCTGATAAATGTTCCTTCTTCTAAACGTTACCAACTTCCATTTTTTCACGTATCTTAAGAAGTTTTTTACTAGGCACCATTTCAAAGAGATCTATTACTACAAACACAGCAGTCCTACCCCCGCCGAATAAAATATGTTGTAAATTACGACAGAAGTATTTAGTCTTCGTATTAAAACGGAAAGAGGTAATTCCCGGGCTGCAGAGTGCGTTGTTGCCAACATACTACATAATATTTATGCCCATGCCGTGCAGCGCTCCCTCCCGTTATCAGAGGTTCGTGTCCGGTTCAGGGAGGTTTCAGAATTTTTTAACCAAAAAAAATTGTCCGCGTCCGGTTATTAGAGTGTCCGGTTATAGGAGTGAATTTTACATCTAAAGAAATAGGGGAAAGCGTGGTACCAAAAAATTTGTCCGCCTAAAGGAAGTGTCCGCTTAATAGAGGTGTCCGTAAGGAGAGGTTTCACTGTATTTAATGAATTTCTTGAGAGCGAAAAATAAAAAATCAGCAGTATTAAAATTGGTAGATACGACGAACACAAACTACTGCCGTGCTATCGCTAGGGATTCGATTACGCCACTTCGTGAGCAAAAAGTCGTAGGTAAACATTTTGTAATGTATCTCATTTTTTGGATTTTTGTCAGTTACCTCGGTACATGCGGTAGGGAACGATATGTAAGTGACCCTTGCAGCCCTCTCGGTGCGACCAGCAGCTACTAACTTTTTACGTCATTTGAAGTATATTTTACCGATGTATGATAAAGTTATAAAATTATTATCGCAAGGAGATCAGTATTACTGACAGTATTTTGATATATGTCTTTGTTTATAACTTTTGACAAACACAGACGTTTATAAAAATATTGTCAGAAATATTGATCGTTTAGAGTATGTCACTGTGACATTTTTGTCATACATAGGCGGAGTTATGGATAGTTCAAGTAAAATACTTGAAAGTGAATTTCAAGTACTTTACTTAAAGTACAACTAAAAGAGCAGTATTTTTACAATGTACTTGATTTTATCAAATAAAGTACTTCAAGTACACTCAAATATACTTTATGTACAATATTCAGTACTTTTATTATGTACTTAATAACTGAAGTTGTATATCTGAAAAAGAACTTTCGATACTTTTAGAAATCTTAATGTACTTTGTAATTGTACTTCTAGTAGTTAAGTAATGTACTTGCGACAGCTCTGTATAGTACTTGCCATAGGCAGTTACACTTTTGTGACATTTCCAACCTTTTATTTATAATATGCATACTGACAGCATCAAACTTTTTTTTTTGAAAAATGGCATTTCTATTGTTTTTATTTATATTTATATTTTCTTCATTTCATAATCCTTCTTCTTAACGATTTCATTAGAAAGGAACATATATACTCTTATCTGGTTATTATGAACATATTGATTTACCCGGGCTTTGACGTTTTCTATTCGTTGTTGTTTTGACTGTTTTATGCCAAACAATTTACGGCCAAGCTTTTTACAAAACAAATTACCGTTTTTGCAACTGAATCAATATTTGCGCAAATTTTAATATAATTTTGGATTCTCTTTTGTATTGGATCTTTATCATCATATATAAAGCGGCACTACTGCATGTACAAAGTGAAACACTCATTTTTTAAAGCTTCTTTACTTAGATTTTGCCGCAAAATGTGGTTTACCATAGCTATGACGCGGTGCCACTTATATACATCCTCAACTATAGAAAGTTATAAATCAGAACTTAAATTTTAAAATTTTACAGAAAAATTAAATTTTGAAATTGAAATGTTAAAATTAATTAGAATAATAAAATTAAAAATGTTTTTTTTATTTGCCACTTTGGTCAAAAACGAAAACTATATATCTCACTTTTTCTTGTTGTACGACCCCCCTCCTGTATAATATTTTCAGATTTAATGTATACAATAGATATTTTAAAACAAAGATAAAATTTTTATAAGAGTGACTTTTTATCGAATAATGACATTTTTAGTCCATTTGTTCTACTAGGACCTCTATCTGTGGATATACTGTATATAAAAGAGTAAAAGAAGAGGTAAAAAAATATAAAATTTTTATTGGTGGTCACTTAGATGGAGCATGTATTAAGCAAGTAGCAAATGTGCTGTAGCGTATTTTTGGACGAACCACGTTGATCATGACTTGTGTTGTAACAAGTTGTGCTTGTTTTTAAACGTTGCATGTATGGGCAAGGTGGAACTCGAACGCAGAAGAATGATCACCACAGCTCGTTCAAACATCCGCTACAGCACAGTGGCGATATGGCCACGAATGAAACTAAAATTTTTGTACAATGGAATCATGATGGATCTGATGCCTTCCTTACCCATTTGCACACTCCAAGTGAACTCCACATCAGCCTTGAAAACAGTTTTTGTAAATATCTCAGAAACGGAATATTGATGCGATGCTCCATTAAGAGGTTAGCAAACTGTCATTAGCTATTGAAGTATTGTACACTATTTTACTTAAAAAATTCAAGCAGTTTAAGAGCTATCGTGTTACGGACAGACATACACACACACAGAGACAGACGTCACGACGATATTGCTAAGATCAAAATACACGCAAATAACACATTTTCGATGTTATTTAAAAAAATCATCGTAAACAATTTACAAATGCAGAAAATATATTTTTTCGTACGAAAACGCTGTTGACAGAACGACACACACGAGTTTTCTCAAGCATTACAGCGCGGAAAATAGGTTTCTGCAAGTGTTTTCTACTAACATTTTTCTACGAACGTAAGCAAAGTCTTATAGTAAGACCATAGTGTGGAAAACGCAATATATCGCACAGAAAAACTAATAACTACTATACCTGCATTAAAACCGCGGGTCCCAGATACTTATCACCATTCCACCAGTAACTTGGGCAAGACGTGGAACAGCATGCACACAAAATACATTCGTACAGACCATCTAGTTTGGCCCTATCATCCACGCTCTGTAGGTACTGTTGTACGTTCTTGCCTTTTGGTTCTTCCCTAATTAAAAACATTAATATTAAATTTCATTGAGTACTTTAAGATATTCTTGCTAAGAACCCCTTTTATTCCAAAAATGTATGATATCAGAACTCTAAGTAGCCTTGGTGACTCGGTGCGTTAGGGCTCTGGTACAAAATGGCGCAGGACAGAATGGCGCAGGTTTTTTTTACAAAAAAAAACTTACCTGATCTGTTCAGGCAAGTTTTTTTTTTGTAAAAAAACCTAACCGGATCAGGTTGGGATACTAACCTAACCTATCCTCGGCCCCTGGTTCACTTCGGCTGGACAGGGCAAATCGGCAAATCGACTTGGGATTTTGGCCATGCACTATTTTGTCCTGCGCCATTTTATCCTGCGCTATTTTGTCCTGCGCTATTTTGTCCGGCGCTATTTTGCCCTGCGCCATTTTGTCCGGCGCTATTTTGTCCTGCGCCATTTTGTCCTGTGCTAGTTTGTCCTGCGCTATTTTGTCCTGCGCTATTTTGCCCTGCGCTATTTTGTCCTGCGCCATTTTGTACCAGAGCCGTGCGTTAGGGTACAAAGTGAGTTAGGAATCTTGCTTGTTACAGTGGCGGGTTCGAACCGTGTCGGATGCCGAGGTTCTGGTGCGTCATAGACTTATAGGATTTTCTGGGAAGTGTTAAATATAATTTAACCAGGCCCGATGAGGTCGGATACCTCGTGAAGACGGACTTTGTTACACATTCCCTCAGTCGCTAGGCCATTCTAAGGAACAAAATGTCTGGGGTTCCAAAAAGAAAACACAACTAAGTTTCTTCATAGGCTTCCTTTCGAACGCATACATTTTTTTGGTCGGAGCTCTAATAAGGAATCTACTCACATACTTTTTTTCAAGGGGGATCATCCCACTTAGGATACCTCATTCGCTCAGCGTATAAAAAAAGAGGATAACTTTTCATTGATACATTAATTAAAATTTCAAAAATTGATTTTTTCTTTTTTTTTACATGTGGTACCTCATATTAATGCTTATAAAATAAGAAAAAAACAAAATATTTTTTTTAAACCAAAAGTTAAAAAATAAAAAAAATCATTTTTGAACATTGACATAGGTATGTCAAAAAAAGATTATATGCTGGTTTTCTTTTTTTATAAACTTTGAAATAACGATCAAATGTAAAAAAAAATAAAACCATTTTTTGACGTTTTGATTGGCGTGTCACAAACACTTCCTTGTATTTTATTATAAGATTTTCAATGCGGTACCCCAAGTGAAGGTATCCCCTGAATAAATTTAGAAAAAAAAACTTTTTGAAAACAAGCTTTTATAAAATGGAGTAAAAAGCATAAAATAATTTTTTGAGTGTTCTGATATCATAATAATAAAAGCGATGGGCGTATTAAAGGAAATTTACCCGTTTTTGTTTTAGCCTTGTTAACTCGAAGTTTAGTGAAAATCCAAATTCATTATATTATAGCATGTAAGGGTAGACAATTTAACCCAACCCTACTCAAGCTACGCTTACATTTTTCTGATATGGATGGACATTATTACGCCTGCTTCATATTAGGCAGATCATCCGCGACCGGCAGTGTGTCGATTTATTTTGTCACATTGAAAAAGAAGAGTCGGCTCATCATCGGTTGTGGACGATCCACCAAATGCGCATGGAAAGGCATTTACCTAATATTAAATACGCCCATCGCTTTTATTATTATGATATCAGAACACTGAAAAAATTATTTTATGCTTTTTAGTCCATTTTATAAAAGCTTGTTTTCAAAAAGTTTTTTTTTCTAAATTTATTTTTTAATTTTTACATTTAAAGTCTATGCATTTCAGCTAGCGCATCGATATTGAAGGGAGTCTTTCCTGTCAATTTTGAAATATTTAAGCCATTTTGAATCCGCCATATTGAATTTTTGTAATCTGATCAAACACTCGTAATCCTCATCCTCAAAAACTCCCAGGTAACAATTTTGGTGGAAATCCGACAAACTAAAATTTTACCCCTTCTCCGCCCTCCACGTTGGGGGAGAGGTAGGCAGTCAGTGATACCATATTATTGGATTGTCATCGGAACTATAACGTTATGCGAAATTTGAAGTCAATCGGATACGTGGAAGTCAGTTGAAAGTAATCAGAAAAACTTGACATTAAATCGTCCATTTTGAATCCGCAATATTAAATTTTTGTTCTCTGATCAAAAATTCGTAATCCTCATCCTCAAAAACCCCCAGATACCAATTTTGGTGGAAATCCAACAAATTAAAATTTTACTCCCTCTCCGCTCTCCAGGTTAGGGGTGAGGTAGGCAGTCAGTAATACCACATTATTGGATTGTCATCGGAACTATAACGGTATGCGCAATTTGAAGTCAATCGGATAAGTTAGTTGAAAGTAATCAGAAAAACTTAACATTAAATCGTCCATTTTGAATCCGCCATATTGAATTTTTGTAATCTGATCAAAAATTCGTAATTCTCATCTGCAAAAACCCTCAGGTACCGATTTTGGTTGAAATCGGACAAACTAAAGTTTTACCCCGTCTCCACCCCCTTACGTTAGGGGGGAGGTAGGTACTTGATGAAACCATATTATTGTATTGTCATCGGAACTAAGACGCTATGCGAAATTTGAAGTCAATCGGATGTTTGAAAGTTCTTCAAAAATATTACATAACAAGAGAAGAAAGTGACAAATTTCACACGAGCGTGAATGAACAAAGCGCTAGCCGAGTGAAACCACACGCGAGTGTAAGAAAGTTACTTTCTATCGAGTTGCGTACGCTATTTTTCCTACGAACATTGTTGACCTATACTAATTTTTGTAAAAACTGGTCTTTAATTTTGCACAAATCAAATGAAACTGCATTTGGGGCGGATTCATTTTACAAACAACACTTTATCTGGGTATTACGCCACTATTAAGGATTTTTTTTAGGAAACCACTGCGTTTCTAGAAAAAGGAAAATTTGAAACACTTGTCTTTTTAACAAACAATACTAGTGCGACGTTTCGATTGTTCTTCTACATTCGTTTTCAAGCTTTTTAGATATTTAATTTTCAAATTATTATTTTACCATACTTTGTGGTTCAGTTATCATTGCTGAACAGGCAAGGTGAAAATCATTTTTGTAACGATGAGGTACGGAGATTGTCCTTCTGTCTCGAAGTTGTCTTGTTTCTGCAATATCATTCACTTCTTCATTTGAAGATGATTCAAGTTCATACGTATTTTCAGTTGCTATGGCTGTTCAGTTTCTGAATTTTCTTCTTGTATACCACTTTGTTCCAAATTTAGCTCATTTTTATCTCCCACTACATTTTTCTGACAAAATTTAAGGAAAAATGTGTGTATTGAGCTAAATTTTCATGTTAAGTTAACATTTGTAGAGACTGTAATTTTTTTAGTTTCTGGCTCATATATTCTATTACAGCTGTTTCAACGACTGACTGTATATCCCTCTTCTATAATTCCATTAAGTTTAAAAGTAACTTTAAAGTAATGATTTCTTCTGTTCCATTGTCGCTTTTATTTCTTATTTCCTATCTGCCTCTCAACCAGTTTTATAAATTCTAAGTATTTAGCTTACACATCAGCTTTATGTTTAATGAAGTATACACAGCAATACGAGGTAATCTTTGAATAATACAAAGTAATTTGATCCACAAATCGATATAGCTGGCATTTTTCCACAAACATCAGAATGCACATGTTTTTCACCCTTTTTCATATTAAATGCTTGAATGCTTTTTTCAGGTTTTGTTTTAGACCAACTTCGAAATAATTGTCTGGTTTGCTGACCATATTGACAGACATTTATTTTCTTAACATATGTATGTTCCGCCTATTGGAGCCTTTTGAGGGGAATCTGATTAAACACACATTAAAATACCAATTGAGCTATTCAAACGTAAATCAGTTTTAATGAAAAATTTCGATTTTTACTAAAATAAATAAAAAATTTTTGACATAAATAGTTCGATTGGTATATTAATATTTTAATGTGTGTTATTAAATTTTGTGAAGTTATTGGTATGTCCCAACCCTACCTAAAATAAAATAAATGGAACTAATACCTTCCTAGCCCATTAGAACACTCCAAATAAACTCCACCAGCCTTGAAAACAGTTTTTCTAAATATCCCAGAAACGGAAGCTCCTACGAACTTTTTAGGAAAAACGTGTCCTAGTATACTTCGAAAAATGCAGATTGATGCTGTGCTCCGTTAAGAAGTTGGAATATTTTCAATTTTTAAACTGTCAAAACACTGTCATTAACATGAATGGATTTTGACCAAAATCTAATCAGCTCTTACAGTACTATACGCTATTTTAACTGAAATTAGTATACGCTATTTTAACTGAAAATTTTATGAAAATCGGTTCAATCACAAAAAACACACGGACAGACGTCACGACAATATTGCTAAGATCAAAATTGTATGTGATGAGAACACATTTTCGGCGTTATCTCAATTTTTTTTTCGTCGAAAATAATATCTGCTCTAGCCATTGCTGCGCGGGCTAGGAATGTAAAAAGACCTAGGAGAAAACTTAAAAGAATCAAAAGGCCATTACTTTGGCAAAAATTTATTAAATCACATTTTACTTACTTTCTTTGAAGCCAGGGCTCGATAGATTTGTACTGTTGGTAGAAGTTGTTCATATCGGGAATCAAATCCTTCACGACGTACATATGAGGCAAAGGGTAAACTTTGGTTGGTTTGCCCAAATTAGTATCGATTTTACTAAAAAGACAAAGAAAATAAGTGTTGGACAGTATTTTTGACGAAGGTATATTTCATTTCTTTTATTATTTAGCTGTTATTTGCACAAAAATAAAGATATAAAGAAGTGCTAAAAAAAATTAGGTTGATTTTAAAGGCTTTATATATATACCTACGTACGTTATTTTACTAATAACTTCTAGATCTAAATGTTACAAAAACAAATTATTCATATAAAACTAGTGACCCTGTATGTATGATATACTTTTTAAAAATATGTCATACATATCTGGATGTTCATAAATTAACAAGAAAATGTTGACTTTTTGGATTATAATGATGTATTGAACAACCTTTTAAAACTATCAACTTTAAAAATATTAACAAAAATATAACCAATAGAATGTGACAAAACAAGTAGCTCCATATTTACTCCCCCTATAATGTTAATCTTTACATGTTAAAACCGAATTCTCTCTTGATGTCTGTGAACGTGAATTATCTTCGTCGGATTCCATATACGCTGGCTTAAGTCTTTCAATCGACATATTTTTTTCTTTTTGATTGATCAGCAATGTAATGTATTTTTCTTCTCATAACTTTATGGGGTCCAGAATATGGTGGTTCTAGGCTTTTCTTAACTATATCAAGTCTCATAAAAACATGAGAATAACTTGAAAGTTCTTTGCGAATGAATATTTTGCATTTTGCATGGTTGGAACTCGGAACTGGTTTTAGATCTTGAAAAAAATCTTTAAGATGTCTGTTTAAAATATATGCAGGGACATTTAGCGTGTTTAACGTTACAAATATTTCTCCCGGAACTGTCTCATGGAAGTGTAGTAACATATACTAATTCCGCACTTGACGAGTCTAAATCTTTATTAAAACTAGTTCGTAGTTCAAGTAATACAGCAGTTAGTGCTTCTGACCACTTCTGATCTGGTTAACACATAATGCTTTGTCTTAACTTCCTATGAAGCCTCTCCACTAAACCATTTGATTGGGAATGATAGGAAGTAATCTAGTACGATCCACGCCAATTAATTTCATTAATTCACACTTGTTAAGTACAGCCGTTCGATGGAGGCAGAGGTCCAACAATATCGATATTGACATGTTGGAATCGTGTTTCTGGGAGGTGAAAAACTTAGATTTAATTATTGATTTTGTTCCAGGATGAACTAGATTGTGAATGCGTTCGAATACAATTTTTCTAAATGTTTGAGGAACGTAAGGACGAGGAATTTTCAATGATACGTGACAGAAAATTTGAATGCTCGTACCAGGAATGTTTGTATGTTCCAGTTTAAGTGATGAACTGGTAGATGTTAGGTCATTAAGTTCTTGATCATTTTCCTGATATTTTATAAATTTAACATAATCAAAATTATTTTGTAGACTGATGGTTTCGACTCTCGACAAAGCATTAGCGACCACATTGTTTTCACCTGAAATATGTTTACGTAGAAAATTGACTTATAAAATAAAGTTCTATAGTTTGTCGTGGGGTAAAGTTGTCGAGTTTTCTGGAAAAAGCAAATCTAAGCGGTTTGTGATCAGTGTATATATCAAGGTGCATTCCTTCTACCATATACCTAAAATCTTTGATCACTTCGTAGATTGCTAGTAATTCTCGATCATAAGTGCTGTATTTCTTTAGTTAATTTATGTAAGAAAATTGCCAAAGATTTAGTGATGCATCCCTCTGTTTATTGTAACACAGCCCAAATTGAGAAATTTGATGGAATCGAACCGAACCGAACCATAATTTACATTAAAGTTCAACTGGATGGATGACCTAGTAGAGTTGCTTGAGATATTGACTGTATGACATTAGTAAAAGCTTGAACTTGTTCTGAAGACCATTGTAAAATATAATTTCCTGTAGAATTACCTTTTTGTAGGTCGGCAGCATTTGGAATTGATGTCCTGTAATAATTAACCATTCCGAGAAATCAACGTTGGTCTTTGACGATTTGCCGTTGAAGAAAATTCACAATTGCATCAACTTTTTTATTAGTTGGTTTAATTCCTTCTGTAGTGATGTGATATCCCCAAAATTTATTAAGAACAGGGGAGCTAATTAAAGAAAAAAAACAGACATTTTTATTTTATTTTTGGGTCCGAAAACAACAATATTATTTGTTCTCGATTTAAACTTCCATGCTACCGATTTGTATGAGTATGAGGCCCCTTTTTATGATTTTTTCCTTTTTAATTTTGTCCGGTTTTGATAAAAGACGTTATACTAAACTTCGATTTTGCTCTCGTCTTGTATTGATGAAATACCGTTTTTGATAATGTCCGGTTATTAATAATTCCGTTTTTGCCATTGGACTGTTATAGCATTTTCACTTATGATAGGGACTCTTTAAAACTGATAAAGTTAGTGCGAATTTTATTTTCTCAAATTTAATTAAATGGCTTTCAAAAACTGTTTCAGCAGTTTGGAACCACAGAACCAATAGAATGTGACAAAACAGATCACTCCACACATACCGGGTCTCTACCTAAGCCCCTTGTGTATAAATTTACATAGATATACGATCCAAACACACAAACACTAAGTTTGCTAAAATGATTAAGGGTAACCTTTTATCATGGTCTTTATTACTACCGTGCTCAGTGGCGTGTATAGAAAAACGTATCGGGGGGGGGGGGGGCGAGACAGTTTCGGGAGGGGGGGGAGACCTCATGAGGCCGTATTTTATGCTATTTTATGTGTGTATTCATGAAATATGTAGAAATTATCTAAAAAAATCTTAGCTTCGGTTCGGTTCGGTTCCCCCCTTATATACGCCACTGACCGTGCTAATCCTAAAGAAGCTATAAATGTATTATATTTCTATGTAGTTACTATCTAAACTTTTTAAAGAAAACTGGACAAAATGGTCCCGCTCAAAAAAAAACTTTAAAAGTACCATAGACTGGTGGTGTTGTTCTACAAAATCGAAAGTTCAATCGTTTCTAAAATGGAGAGTAGGTATTATGAACAAGGAAAGAAAACAAAAAATAGATTTTTTTAGCAATTGTTTAACATCATTTATGGCATCAAAAAATTTTAACAGTCAAACTTTTATCGAAATTAAAAAGTATAAGGCACTACTTGTTCAAGAGCAAAAAGTTTATACTAGCGGTTTAAAAATTAGAAACAAACATTTTACAAATATAGAAAAAGAAGACATATCACTTTATCACATAATGCAGGAAAATAAAACCAATAAACTAAAAACAATAAAAGAAATAAAAAAAGATTATTCTGTAATAGTGGGCGAAAACAACATAAAAAGAGAATTTTCTTCATTTTTTACGGGATTATATAAAAAACAAGAGAACAAAATAAACGAAACAATTTTTTCGCAAATAATTGACAAAAAACTGTCATCCAATGCCAACCAAACAATTTTAGAACCAATTACGGAAAAAGAACTTTGTAGTCTAATCTCTAAAATACCGAATACCAAATCACCAGGCGTAGACGGTTTGACACCAGAATTCTATCAGACTTTTTGGAAAGTAATGAAAGGCGAGTTACTAGAAATCTATAACGAAATACATTCGGGAAAATTCATTCCAGACAACTTTAAAACTGGCCTTATTATATTAATACCAAAAACCTCAGAGCAAAACAAAACAGTTGCTGATTTTCGCCCCATATCCTTACTCAACTGCGATTACAAGCTTTACATGAAAGTTTTAAAAGAACGCATTTCCGTGCACCTAGAAGAAATTATTTCAAGTGAAAAAACCTGTATGTTGAAATCTAATAACATTTTATGTGCAATTTCAAGATATAGGGAGCAAGTAGCGTTATCTAATCAAAGAAAAGTAAACAAATTAATGTTGAGTTTAGATTTTGATCACGCTTTTGACAGGGTTTCGCATTCCTATATATGGTCCGTTTTGAAAATATTTAGTTTTGATCCCAGGATTATCCAGATTTTACAAAATATTTACAAAAACTCAAGTTCATATCTTCAAATAAATAAAGATTACACAACATTGATCAATATAGAATCTGGAGTCAGGCAGGGTTGCCCCCTTTCAATGGTTCTTTTTGCGATAGTAGAATATATAGATAGATTGCTGAAAAAAATAAAGATACTACTAGGCGCGTATGCAGACGATTTTACCCTTTTTATAGACACAGAGGACCAAATATTAGAATGCTATAAATTAATAGATTTATACGCAAAAAATTCTGGTGCCAAATTAAATACTAATAAGTGCAAAGCTATTAAATTGGGTCCTAGAAATAGTCAAAAATTTTCACAAAACAAGTACAACTGGTTTTCCATTGATTATTCTAAAAAAGTTTTAGGTATTTTATTTTCAAATAACATTCATGAAATGATACGTGTCAATTGGTTGGTAGTAACTAATAAATTACGAAATATAGTATTTCAAAACATAAACAGGGATTTTAGTCTTATGCAAAGAGCTTCGTTTATAAACATATACTCTCTATCTAAAGTGTGGTTTGTTGCCCAAATACTTCCTATCCCTGTACTTATGTCTAAAAGAATCTCTTCGATATGCGGTTGGTTCTTATGGTCACAAAATAAAATCAGAGTAGCCCATTCTACAGTAATTTTACAAAAGGATAGTGGGGGACTGGGAGTTTTTGATGTTTGGCACAAAGCAAATGCGCTACTTATAAAAAATGTTACCAAAATGATCCAAAAAAAAATTATTTCCAATGTTGCAATCGAAGAGATTCAAAACCCTCCGAATTTGATGGCTATACCTCACCAGTTTCCACACTTAAGGAGATACATACAAGAAGCATCATACGTAAACATTACATGTCAAACAGAATTGCCCTCAAGAACTATTTACCTTCAACTTTTAAAACAAAATAGGGAAATTCCTAGCGCTATTCGTAATTCCGTATCTCCAAAAAACTGGTGCATCATCTTTAAAAATCTAAACTCAAATATTTTAGATCATAATCAGAAAAGCTTGCGATATATCCTTGTTCACAATGCTTACCCGTTTCAAAATGTTCTGAAGAGGAGAGGTCGTTCAAATACGGTTTATGTGGGATGTGCAATATTGCACAAGACAGCCTAACCACAGATTTTTGTGTTTTAGGGAAGTAAGGATTTTGTCAATAATATTGGTTAACTTAGTAAAAACCTTTACAAAAAGGGATATCACATTAAACAAGTTAATTTCTTTAGATTTTTCTTTATCAAATAAGAATCAGAATAGACTGGTGACGTTTTTTATTGCAAAGTCGATAACATTTGTATTGGAAAATCGACCCAGGGACAAGAGCAGTTTTATTCAAGACTACAAGAACTTTGTCTTATCTAGTGTAAAGTGTGTAAAAGGAGTCGACCGGGAAACACGTGAAAAGTTCTTGGTGCTCTTGTAAATAAATATTTAAATTAGGTCAAAGTGTTGTTTAAAGTAAATACCTATGCATAAATACATATATAGGTTATCATGTAGTAATTTAAGACAAAATGTAACTTTTTGAAATAAATATACGTTTTATTTAAAAAAAAAAAATCTTATATTTTAGGATGGCAGTATAGGTACCATTAAATTACAGCACAATAACGTTTTTAACTTTTTTTTTTAAAGTAGTTATAGTATCGTTTAAAAATGAAACAAAGGCGTTCTCGGATTCCCATTGCATGTTTTTTTAAATACTCTCGGACATGTCGATTTTGTTTACGAGGGGTGGCGTGCATCTTTTGCCAAAGAAACAGATTGAGTGAAAATTGAAGTCGTGAATTGATTTTGCATTGGGCGACGTCGCATCTATATCAAAGCCGACGTTATTAGACACAAGTCAGTTTATTTAACGATCTGTCGACGTCGCATAACGCAACATTGTAGTTTATTAAGTTCCCAGCGTCCTTCTTCCGTTGATTTGTTTGACGTATAAAACCTCTGACCAGCCCCACGACCGACCAACGTCGGCTTTGTATGCCTCCAGTGACAGTCCCTCAACTCAAGCCTCATTTAGTTCGATTGGTTTATTTTACGTAACTTTTGCTTGACCTAAATCACATTCGTTCAAACGACCTACGAGTTGCGTGTACCTCATTTATAAATGCTAACAGTGGCGACTAGTGACGTTATAAATTGGGGGGGTCGAAATTTATATTGCATGGAAAAGTAGATAAAAAAACTTACCTAAACAATTTTATTTTAGTATTTAACAAACAAGCAGCTACTTGGTGTAGTTTTTAGTTTATTTGTTGATAGGTAAAGTCTATTCGCCCTTCTTTTACATGCGCAAAGTGCTTGGATTAGCACCAGTTTCAGACTCATCATGGCCCCGTAGAGCAACCTCAAAAATCCCACATAATTTTAAACAGTCTATTAACCTACTAAGTATATGTCTATTTTTTGCCACATTTTCATTACGTTCGGTAATGTTTTGCCTATAGGCACTATTCAATTGGCACCTTATATCAGTCTTGCCTAGCATAGAAAATTCTATGTGGTTATTTAAATAAGTGGCACTTACTTTGTGTCTTTAACTTTTCACTACAGTGCTAGAGATCACACATTCCTTTTGCCACCACGCAAAATTTTGGTTAATTTTTAGGGATTTTTAGGTCCGGTCTATGTGGACCTAAAGATTGTATTTATAATCGAAGTTCATATGTCAACGTATTTAAATTTGCACAGGTAATTATGTTATCGACGGTATTTATTCCCATTTCGTAAACAAACGATAACAAAAACAATGACACGCGATCGGAAATGCTTTTTGCTACTGACTTAGCCCAAATCAAAACAAACATACTCACAACACACACATTCCTCCCGACCCTGCTCGAGAACAACCACCCATACCCCGCAGAAAAACGGGTGAAATTGAAACCTTGCCCCGCGCGGCGCTGCCGGCTTGTAATTATTTACACTAAAAAAATTCACCCAATTAATAGCTTGATGTAAACAACAGGTAATAAAAAGAACTAGACACTCATGTCGTAAGGGAAGATTTAACTTTTTTTAGATAATTCAATTAAAAATACTGTTTGTTGTCTAGTTTTGGGAGGGCACTGCCCCGTTGCCCTCCCTGTAGCGGCCGCCACTGAATGCCAATAACCTAACTAAAAAGGCATTGGGGGTTTATTGATTATTGGTTAAAATCGGAAAATAAATAAAACTAAACAAATCAAAAAGTGAGATTATGTGTTATTATTGACAGTTTAGATTCTACTACGTTAATTATGTTAATATGACCTACGCATTCTTGACGATGCGTTTCAATACGCCATTCGGACGTTGGCTACGTCGGATTTCAATACGACGCATTACGTTTGCCGGACGTTGGATCTCTAGATTTGGTCACGATTTACGAACCAAAATTGAAGATTCGGACCAAATTGGTATATTGTTAGTTCACATTAAGTCATATACAGAAACTGCCATGTTTAGGGAAAACGCCAGTGCATTTTTGCCACAAAATCGGCAAGAAATAATATACATTTTTTAAAAGTCGATATTTTTTAAAACTTTTATTTTATTAAATCTTATGATTTTAAAGAGCGCCCAAAGCAGAATTGGAAGAATTTGAATCAAAAATTGTCAGGCTGTTATATTTTTCAATTTCTGCACACAAAAATTCTAAACTTTTTTACTATGTTTTATTGATTTAGTATAATTGATTTATTATAATGGACTAACATAAACCAAACCACAATAAACAACACAAAAGTTATTGTTACGATAAACTATAAAAAAAATACATCATTCATCAGGTAAAGCAAAATAAAATTAAACTAAGAGATAGTATAAAAATTACGTATTAAACTTCTTTTACATGACAATTTATAAGTCACATAGACCCTTTTGAATTAACAGGACAGTACTACACGCATGGAAGGAGGGAACTTGCCTGTAGGTACCCTTTGTTAAGAAACAAAATTTACTGTTCAATGTTCGGTTACTGTTCGGCACATTTGTACATTTGGGTTTTTCCAAATTCAGACAGAAATTCATGCGTAAGTGACTATAACCAACCGGGTGGCAGCCCCGCCTTGCGAATCTCGAATCAACTATTTATAACTTATACTTTTTTTCAACATTTATTTAAAATGAGCTCGCCAGTCGTTAAAAGTAAATCCAGATCTGGGAAATATGTGCGACAATAATGGTAAAAGCGTCTGTACATACCTAATACAAGCAAGAGTATTGACACCTCCGATGTTCATGGCACAGGACCCGCAGATGCCTTCACGACAAGACCTTCTAAATGTCAAAGTAGGATCCATTTCGTTCTTGATTTTGATCAAGGCGTCTAAAACCATAGGACCACATTGTTTTAAGTCAACTTCATATTTTTGCAAGTAGGGTTTCTTGTCGGGCTGATCGGGATTCCAGCGGTAGATCGAGAAAGTCTTCATGCGAGTTTCGGCATTTTTTGCCTCGGTCACATGGAGCATACGGATCTGAAATATTGTATTATTTCAAGAAAAAGCGTTCACTAAAAGTGTGTTTAGTGGTGACCGACTTTGCAACGAATTGTGTCTCAAATAGCTCGGGTCTAAGTATTAAAAAGATAAAAAACTTTTAAGGTCAACAAATGGTTTTATTTTTAAATCATCAGCTGTTAGTTGAATGGCTTATAGTCAAAAATCGTGTCCCGTGGGATGTTGTGAAAGATTTTTTAAAATTACCCAAGATGGATTGGTAATAGAATTTCACAATTTCAAGTCCCCGGGTTTTTGCCTTCAATTTAAGTAGGAGGGCCTGTGTGACGTCATAAATCTAAGATGGAGGCTGTTTTCATGCTTTTTCGCAAACTTTATCTTATAACTTTCGCTAAATTAGTTTTTTAGAAAAACTCTTAATACGTTTTTTTGTTTCCAAAAGAACAACAATAAGATAGTGAGTCAATTGGCTTTATATCTATTTTGTCACATCAACTTTACAGAAGAAGTGCATAGGTTATGTTTTGTTCGCAAAGTTTGTGTGTTAATGGTGTACCAATCTTTAAAACTTCATAATTTAAACTCAGTATTGAAAATCGAACAATATAGCAAACAATTTATTTATAAAGTTGTAAATAAAACGCATTACATTACAACTTTTTGTTCAATCTCATTTTCCATTAGAGGCCATTTAATATTACTGCAACTCGCCATATTAACACATCATTAAATTTGACCCTATTCAATTGTAACTTTACAGCCACTTAATATATAAAGTGGAGATTTTACGCCTAAAAATATTCAAGGATTAGAAGGAGGCTCGCGCCTGCAACTTTTATTTGATAAAATATATTTTAGAGGTGTTGGGTCAAATTTGACCCCGCCATGGTACTTAGAATACTTTTTAAAATTTTTTGTTTTTTTTTTAAACACCCCTTCTTATTTTTAAGATTTTTTTAAATATTATTCATTGTGAAGATTCTCACAAAATTTTCCCTTTACAATGTAGTACTTTATTTATTTATTAAGACAATAAAATTAAGAAGACAAAACAATAGAAAATAAGTACATTGTGTATACCGAATTATTGATATTAAACTATTACTTAACGTTTTTCGTGAAAAGCTTATTATAAGAGTTCTAAAGTTAGGCCAGAGGTTAGTCTGCAAATGCTTCACAGGGACCAAAAAACTTAATTTCAGGCGAATTGTTGCACAATCTGAGGGTACAGGAAATAAATAAATGAGAAGCATAATTTGTTGTATGAAATTGCTGGTGAAATCCAAGAACATAATCTATTGGGTGAAATGTTTCTGTAGTACGAGTGATGCGGGACGGAACCTTGAGGATACTTATAGGACGGTGACTGGTCGCATTTGCTGAATCACCAGATTTATGATGGTAGCTTAGAGTTTTGTAGGGAGTTCGTGAATGACCAGAAAACTCTTGGATTAAGTTAGAGGGAGGCTTCGGTGTCTATGAGGTAGTTTTGAAAACACTGTTTTGATAAATGAATACATTGAAATCGTAAGTTGGAATTACATTAATTGTTTTTGAGCAATCTTTTTTAAATGATAAGTGCTTTGAGGTCCTGTAAAAACCATTTTGGAAACTTTCTATTGGCCTTCTTTTTTATTGGCACAAACATATCACAGGCTTTAAATAATATTATCGATGGTGTAGCGCACAAATGTGCTAAGTGCACTTTTTCGCAAAAATGAGTTAACTACAATATACAATTATTTAAGGTCTATCCTTTCATTATGCACAAATGTGTTAAGTGAAATTTATATCTACAACAACTTCTATGTTTACTTAAAAGCAAATTTTTTTTACCTTTATTTTTTTCGATCTCCATGAAGTTTTATTTTCTTCTTTTTCTCAAAACTACCATTTATGCACTTAACACATGTGTGCGCTACACCATCGTTATATCATTAAAGAAAATTATCATCTCTTCAACAGTATTCTCAGCAAACAGCTCATTCCCTGTGATTGATCTGAGGTACTTGTGGATGCCATCAAAATTTGCAAATTTGAAATTGTAATATATATTAATCTTCACCCTGGGGGCCTGGACCAGTGTAATTTAGATGCATATCCACATTTAATGGCAGTAGATAGTCATTGATGTCGGACTGAATGATTGGCCACTTTGAGTGGCGTCGAACCAGATCAAGCGGGACATGCAGCTGCTCTTTAAGACCCCTCAGAAAATACAATAAAATTAAATCTTAATTAAAATATTATTTATTAAATATTTTCCTTATTACACTTTTGTGACATTTCCAACCTCTTTATTTATCATATGCATACGAAACGCAACAAAAAAAAATCTTGTAGCCTTGGTGGCTTGATGCGTTCGCGCATTTGAACACAAGTAAGCTAAGGAATCTCGCTTGCCGAGGTCGGGTGCGGCAGACATTTATGGATTCCTGTGGAGTGTAAAATCTAATATTGTGCTACCCCTACATTCACGCCGGTAACCAGGCCGGATGAGGTCGGATAACTCGTGAAGGCGGACTTTGTTACACACTCCTTCAGTCGGTAGGCTATTCAAAGGGACAAAAGGACTGGAAAAAAAACCCGTTGTGGGGTTCCAAATAACCCGTGCAATTAGGGGTTCCGAAATGGCGGCACGATTTTCAAATAAGAAAATAAATTCAACACTGTTTTGCTCTGATATATTAACTTTATTTAACTTTTTCAAGGGCTACACTGCCATCCCTAAGAAGAAAGCCGCATGTAAAAATTTGAAGTATTGAGAAAAACGGCTTTAAAGTTTCCTAGATTTTTTTTGTAGTATAATTTTAATAAAAAGTTTAAAAAAATAAAACCACATTATTTTTATTACAAATTATAAGACAAAAAAAAACTACAAAACTTTCAACCTGTTTTCTTCTTAGGGACAGCAATACAGTATGGTAGTGGACCAAAAAATAGACCACTTATTTAAATGCAAATTACTTATTGGGAAACAACAGTGCAATTTCTTGACCAATAACTATGAAATAGTCAATACCTGAACTGACCTACTTAAACTTTTGTTTGTGGAAAAATCAAATAAACCATATTTTAGGGCAATTTGTTTAAGAAATTTAAGACAGAATTCAGGAAATATTTAGTGTCAAAAAGCCACTATTCTGTAAAAGAATTTTTTAATTCAAGAGGTGGTTAGGTTTTAGAATAAATTTATACTATCAACAAATAATATTAATATTTTTATGTTGTAAATTTAGTTTTAGTGAACTCAGTGTGATTTTCATACTTTGTAGCACTTTACATTAAAACTTTTTCTTATGTGACAATGTCAATATTTACTATGTAAATCAAATGGCAATAAAGAAAACTTAAAACTTGAAAACAACAACTGTTACCAATGGCTGAATTTTAAATGAATGAATAACTTCCAACTCATGTAACCTCACTATATGCTAGTCAAGTAGTCAATACCTGCACTGAGCTAAACTTTTATTTGCTGAAAAATCAAATAGCATATTTTTTAACAACTTTTGCCGTGTAATAGCAAAACATTTTTTTTTACCCTCATCCCATGATTTCTCCAACTTGAAATTTTGTAAATATCTTTGCAATAAATTTTTAAAAAATTAAAAGGGGTGTTTTTAAGAAATACAATTTCCCTTTGAATTCTAAAAAATATTTCTATTAAAAGCTAAGTATATACTGAGGGGCTGATCCATCAGGACCTGTAGAAAATCTTGAGAGGACCTTGATATAACCAACAAAAATATGGATTTGGTGCTTAATGTCAGGACCTATAAAAAAAATTTGCTATGGATCAGTTCCTCAGTACTTCTTGTTTGCTTTTGAGATATTTCAGTATTTTTGAGTATTTGTCAGGGCAGGACAGTTATTCTTGTAATCAAGAACGCATAGCGTTTTTAAGATGCTTACCGTTTTATGACATCAAATTAGATAAGCACCTGACCAAAAGTGCAAAAAAGGTATTCACATATGATTGTGATGAGCATTGTTATTAAACAGTAACCATGTTTAAAAACACCTACCAATTGGCATCTGTTTTTAGAAATCGCTTGGCGTTTTTAAAAAATTCAAACTTATTAAAAAGTATTATGCACACAGTTTTTAATTTTTTTGGCCAATTTTAAATTTATAGTGGCAGTTTCTCTCCCCTCTCTAGAATCTATTTGAGTGGCACAGACAAATGAATAATTAAAAATAGTTTATAGGCAAGTTTTCTACACTTCTATATTAAAGGTATCCTGTAGAGTAGGTACCCAAGCCTTTAAGCCTTATTGGGAACACTGTAGTATGAGAGAGTTTATATGATGATGATGAATGAAGGCTGAAAAGGTGCCAAAATTTAAAAAGATTTTCATTTTAATAATTGTTGAAGATTTTCAACTAAATTTTATTTTAAAACTTTATGTTATTTGTTGGAATATTAAGAAAATTTATGGTTTAGGTCTACATATATACCCTTTATTATTGTCCCCTAGGAGTGTAGGGGTCATCATTACAACCATAGAACAGTCAAAAAAACTAGTATTATTGGTAAGCAATGAGACTGGTCACAGCTACTCCATACATATACATAAATCAACCTTCAGAAACTGCTAGCCCAACATTTCTCACTAAAACCATTTGTAACTATCACCTTTCCTAGATTTTCAATGCTTTTATCCGTAAATACGAAAAAGAACTAACTGGGGTGAAAAAAATCTCAATGTTTGCCACAAATGTCAAAAAAACATAAACAAAAAGCGAGAATTTGAAGGATGCTTAGCAAATTCCATCCCAAGGGCGCATTTACCAATGTGAATGTCAAATTCGATCGGTCAGCGCAAATGCCATTCTAGAAGGGTGCTGTGTGTTTCGCTTAGCGTTTTCAAAACGTTACATTTTTAAGCCAACTTATTAGAATACCTGTCCAGAACTGCAATTTTAAAACAATAATATAAAAAACTACAGGTCAAAAATTTTTAATTTTGAAGTTTTTGGATTTTTAATGTCTAGAACTGTGCCAAAAAAATGTGTTTCTAAAGACAGCTAATACTAATCAAAGAATAGAGACTAATAATAAAATTAAGCCTAGGACAAGAAGTGTGAATGAGACTTAAATTAACACTTTGACTGCCATATGTATGTAACTATTTTAATTTTGTGTAAATATTTTAATATTATTATTTAACTATTGTGCTGAGGGTGCTTTTAAACTATTTTAGTGAAAAATAAGATATTAAACACAGTGCATAAATACCTTTATATTATAATAAGATTTATTTAAGAATATATATACATTCATATTTTTGTGAGATGTAAAAGCACCTAGGTGTAATATTACCTACTAATGAATAAACTAAACACACATCACATCACACTGGAAGGGTATCAACACAGACAGGCCAGTTTATATCCCTAGCAATACAAAATCCACCATTCCTATGATAATGAAATTCTTTTGAAAAAAAGTGCAGCACTGCACACACATTTTGGTTTGCTCCAGAATTAAAGAAAAATAATAAATTTAGAAACTTGACATTAATCTTTTCTGTAACAACTTAACTGACTATTTTATTCAAACTGTCAAAGGTCCATCAACAACAAAAAAATACTAGAAAAAAATATACAGTATGATTAGTCATTAAGATATACAATGTACTTTGATAACACCTTCTACCATTCAAAATCTTGATTAGACCCATACTGTGACATAGTCATCATGTCTAGGTTTAAAAAGAGCTTTTGTCATGATGTCTGCAACTTGAGGTTCAGTAGAAGTCTTTTCCACTTTCAGAACTCCCTTCATGATGCAATCCCTCACAAAGAAATGTCTAGTTCAGATATGTTTCATCCTTGTATGGTTCTCTGGTTCAAGAAAGTAGGAATTTGTTTCAAATAAACAATTTCTGCCTCAGTTGTTGATGTTGCTACAGAAGACTGTCTTTGGCTTAACCAAAAAATGGTGCCTCCAGCATAAAGACATTTAAAACTCCTGTTGTTGATCATCTTGTTTTAGAATCTCCTTCATGGTTTGCATCACTAAAGTTTCTAGATTTATAGTTTTTCTTTAATTCTAGAGTAAACCATAATAAAAACTACAATATTCATTTGAGAAACTAACAAGCCCAATGTTGCACTCAGTGCACAATTTTTACTACTGAGATTGTGTTGCACTAATGCACTTTATTATTACAATTTTTCAACAGTGTCAGTGGACAACTTTTTCAAAAGAATTCAGTACTAGTTGCAGTTGAGGTAGAGATCCTGCCACCTTGAATTTAAACCCAATGATAACACATGTTTTTTATTGGCCTGTAAAGAGGAATTAGAATAAATACACCTATACTTATACTTTTGGCCTGGGGGAGGAGGATCTAATCAAAATGTTAAACTGTTTTATTTGTTAATTATGTAATATAAAAAGTTTACCTGGTTAAAGGTGCCCCTGCATAGTTTTAAAAGTTGTGTTTCTCTTGACATGATGGGTAATAACAGGACAAACAGCAAAAGAACGAATTGCCGACTTTTCCGCAGTTATCGTAAATTTTCCTAAATTTTAAAAATATTTGTGGAAATTTTCACAGATGTCAAAGTTGACAAAATTTAACCCACAGAACAGATTTAACCTCTAACCAAACCACACAGAAGTTAGCTGTGGCTACTGGATTCTGTTCCCTTCTAAGGTTAGTCGCGAAAATTTGTCTTTAGCCTTTTTTTTGCGACCATTTTATAACTAATCGTGGTTACTAGTCCTCTCCTATTGTTGATGCATTTGTATAAGCGCCGGTTTGTCAATGGAGGGTTACCCCTCGAGTTAGAGATAGCCCTGGGTTAAAGTTGTCAAAAGTCTTTATCCATCCAAGGTTCATTCATAAGGGCCGGTTTATCAATGGAGGGGTATCTCATCGTGTTAGCTAGTCCAGGGCCAACTCAACCTTGGGGTAACCCTCGAGTTAAAGAGAAAAGTGTTTATCCACACCATTTTAACCCAGAGATCCGAAACTCGCAGGTTGGCAATGCTGATAACAATCGAAGTTTTCCCTTCTTATTTGATAGTCTATGGTATTTTTGACATTTTGTGGTTATAATCATGTTTTTGTATTTTTGGATTTGGGTGTTTTGTTAAAAAAATGATTTGGAAAAACCTTATTCACCTTCTTCAGTTATTGTACTCTAGCCAGTAAGTATTTACTACGTACGATGAAAATAGTTTAGCTACATAGAAATTAGCATGTAGCTCCAAATTTGTAAATTGTTTCTGTTGTACTTGTACTACTTGTATAGTATATAATAAAGATGCATCTATAGAGGTATCTATCTACCTATTAAAGCTAGATTTATACATTACATAATTTAAGAGATAAAATGAGTTAAAAGCAAATGGATTAATGTCAATATTTGATCATAATACTGCTTTTTTTAAGTGTATTTCTAAACTACTACACCTATTTTATTCTTGTTACAGATCATGTCTTTGCAAGAAAACAAACAAACTTCTCTAAACTTGGCCATTTTAATGAAGGAATATCAACAAGGTACATCAACAAGAAATAATGGTACTAGTTTCTGGCACATCAAACTGTTATCCCGGAATGACTGATTTACAAGCCAAGCAAGAGGGTTTCTGGCTGAACAGTAGTTGTTACAAAACCTTCATCTTATATATTATTTATTCTGTAGCATATTTTTTAAAAATTATAAATGTGCTCTAGCATGTCTCAATGATTTCAGTATTTTATTTTGATGTTACTTTATAAGTTAATTACCTATTGATTATTTCTGATTCGTAAAATACTATTGTATAACAAAATAACTTGTTAGTCATTTGTCAGGGGCTGCCAAATAAAAATTGAAAAAACTCAGTGTTTGAAATACATTCACTTTTTATTTTGCATTTTTAAATAAATATAAAAAGTTTTAAAACTATGTACATAAATTAGAATTATAATAAAACTAGTACACATATTGATGATGATTCATATATGAATGGGCCTTGCAGCCCTCTCACTGCCACCACCAGAGGATCTATATTGTGGCTCGGTACAAATAGTAGGTATAGCTCTGTTGGCAGGTGGGATATTTATTGGGTTATTCATGGAGTGCTTTTCTATTAAACATTATCTTGCTCATAGAAAAAAGAAACTTTATTTTAGGCTTGCTTGGTAGACTACTCCAATTGCAAGAATCTCCATGTCTGTGGGGAATTCCATCATCTCAGCCTCACACCATATAAAATATTGCCACTGATAGCGATACCCTACCAGTTCTGCATCTATCCATTTCACGTAGGTTAATGGAAGTCCCGTAATGATTCTACACATGCGCAGTTCGATACTAATACCGATGCGTGCAGATAAAAAGAGATGCTTCTTTACCTTAGATACTGCAGTATTAATCATTTTGACTCATGTGATTATTTTCAGCCGTGGATTACAAACAAACATTTTTTATTGCGATTTTAGTGCCTATGATCAATTTTTGTATTTGATTTTTTTGATAATTTAACACTAAATGCAATAATGCCTACATTTTTTTTTCATACTTTATTAAGTCATTGCTTAAGGTTCCGAACCAATGTCGTAAAGACGGTGATAGCATGGTCTGGTTGGACTGTGACGAAATGCCTTTCTTCCTTATAGACTGGTCGACGTTTCACTCGTAGAATGAAGTGTGAAACAGGTTTCACACATTTTTTCATTATTTTTCTATTACCTTTTATCTTGTAGTCAGTTTGATCTACCTTGTATCTTATATGGTCAGGCAAGCCACGAAGAGAATTGAAATGACGTCTTTTTCCCAAACGCCGGTGTCGTGGTCAATGCTCTTATTTAAGCAACCCTCAATTGCACAAAAAATCGGCATTTCTATAAAAAAAAAACTAAAAATAAAACTGCTTCAACCGGATGGGTTTCAATGCAAAAACTTTGTTTGTCATCCACCAAGATTTTGATGATTTGAAGACGTAGTGTCTTATGGAGATGACAGGCTTCCAGGATGCAGTGACCCTAGGCTCAAAATCTGCACAGCTACACAGCTCGCTCTTCACGGGTACAGCGCCCTGCATAGGTCAGTGGTCAGTGTATTATATGTTAGAATAGAATCTCATATCTGCATAAACTTCTCTCGTTTGTCTGACATTTGTCAAGATCAAGGCCATTTTTCTCTTTTCTGTTTTTCTATTTTTCTTCACATTTCTGCAAAAACCGTGAATAGTGTATCACGTAAAAAGTTTCGTAATATTTTTTACGCGTTAAGTACAGTTTCGTAATTTTTATTTGATAAAATTGTTGTGTTAAGTTAAAAAGGGTAAATATAAACCTATTCAATAAAATAATTTTAGGTTATTTTTTATTTTTTGTCAATATTGTGTTTATGTAGGCTTAGCTTCCACTTTTTTTTTAAAAACTCCATTGACAACAGGCAAGTTAGCTAGGAGTTGAGAGAATTGTCATTGTCACAGCTAGTAGTCATCGATAGGCAATTACTTGATAGAAAGAAAATATCTTCGTTCAGGATTAAGTAGCAGCGGTTTGTTCCACAAGCGCGGTGAGCGGTGCCAATATACACACCAGTACAAATGTTGTTATCTTTTAAAAATTGTTACATCCTAGAACTCCTAGAGGATGGTATGTCAGTTTAAACAGAAAAATGATATTATAAATTAAAGGAGTAAACGAGGGGGAATTCACTCTCGCAATACATGTACAAAATGTGGTTCACATTATTTCTCATTTCTTTTCACTATTTGGCATTACTTTTCTTTACTTGTCATTACTTTTCATTACTATTCATTATTATTCATTGTTATTCATTACTCACATTTGACATTTTTCATAGTAATGTGCAATACATGTACAGAAAATGGGTAGTGAATTCCCCCTCTGGAGTTAACTTCTGTACTGGTGTGTATTTAGTATTTATTAACCAACAAATTTTTACATAAATTTTTACAATGATTATTATTTTAAAACATTTTTTTTCTGAAAAATATTAAAATTAAGTAGGTACCTATGTATGGAATACCTGTATGTTCTAGAATAGTACTTTTAAATATCACAGTTCTTTTTTTCTAACATAGAATTAATATTTACTGTTTTTACAATTTTATTATTTATTTATTTATTATTTTTATTTATTTATAGTGTACACTACAGAACTTTTTTTCTAAATGGTACACTTTAGCTACACAATACTTAACATTATTTGATAGTGTTAATATTGCAAAAGTTTTGAGAAAAATAATGGGCAAAATTTGTATAAATTTGTAGAAAAAGAAAACTAATTCATTTAATAATTAAATTAAAAAAAGAATTCTCCATTAACATAATTTAATAGTTATTTTGAATAGTTTTTTTAAACACTTTTTGTTATTTGTGTTTGATATTGAATTACTGTATGAAAAAAACAAATGCACACACATAACAAACTGAGAGCTGTTTTAAAATAGGTTTGGTCAGATGGAATGACCAAATAACTAGTCCAAACAAAAGAATGCTTTACGTTTTAGTAGCATAGAAATTGATTTACTTCATATGATCATATTTACTCAAATAAGAAGAAAGAGTCAAGCGGAAAGTTGTTGAAAAAGGCTTTAATTATTATCTTTTTAGTGTTAATATTATTTGAAAAATCCATCGATTATTTTTCATGGTATTTGCCTTTGCATAACTCAAAATGGTAATTACAAATAGGGATTGACTGATATGGGTTTTTCAGGCCGATACCGATATATGCATGGCCAATATCGTCCGATACCGATACATTGGCAGATTTTTTTTTTTGCTTTCAAAATTAGGTAAATTTGACTGATAAATGATACTAAGTCTCGTTAAAAAAAACCATAAATCTTTTTGATATCTTAAAGATATCTTTAAAAAGTTGTGTGTTACAAATTTTTATATCTTAAAGAGGTTTTTTAAAAAATATCTGTGTGTACTATAACATGGCAATAATCGAAAATGTGAAAATAAAGATATCTTTAAGATGTTGGAATACCAACATTATAAAAATACTCTGCCAACCTATGGGCATCTAAGCTCACACTGGGTACTATAGTTATAGTGTATCTACGTGAAAGCTAATCTAACTAAAAACTGAAATATATTTTATTGAACTCCAGACTCAATTACCTTTCATTTGATACCACACAAGCCATGTTTTGACTTAAACTCTAATTTTTCAAATCTACCCCCACCTTTTCTTTTAAACTAAAATGTATTTTGTTTAACTCCAGACTCAATTACCTTTTGTTTGATATCACACACGCCATATTTCCACTTAAACACTAATTTTTGAAATTTACCCCCACCATTTTTTTAAAAACTAAAATGTATTTTGTTTAACTCCAGACTCAATTACCTTTTGTTTGATATCACACACGCCATATTTTTACATAAACTCTAATTTTTGAAAGCTAAAAGGGTGTTATTTGGCTTGTGTTCGGTGGATTTTGTTCATTTTTAAATGGGACCATCTCGACCCAAAACCCAGCCTAGGTACCAAATTTCATTAAAATTGGGCAAGCCGTTTTTGAGTTATGCGCGTTGGTCGTTACAGACAGACATACAGACAGACAGACGGCGCAACAAAAAAGTTTCAAAATCATCTGAAACGCAAAGATATATAAAAATTTTTGAAATCGGAGCAACTTTTTTTTTCTCGAAAAAATTAGGATCACCATAGTTCACACTACTATAGTATAGTAGTAGTGTGAGCTAATATCCTTTATAAGACATCTTATAGATATCTCCAAAAGGTTGTTTAAACATAAATATGACATAAAAAAGACATCCTTAAAATGTGCTTTAGGTATGTACTGGTTTATTGCCTATGCCAGTACCTACTTCATAAAATAATAAAATATAATCGTTTCCTCAAACAGTTGTTTTTTTTTGGCTATTTTTATTTAATTTTTGTCTTTTTTAATAAAGGTGTAAAAAAAATTGTGTAAACTATTTGTGGCTAAACTGTGCAGAGAAAGCTTTGGTAAAGGATGTGCCTACAATTTCAATATGTTTCACTAGCATATCTATATTATAATTATAATAATCTTTCTATTTAGCCTTCTTCAATCCATCTTTGGACATAGGCCTCCCCCAATATCTTCCACTCTTCTCTGTCTGTCGCCGTGTTCATCCATCTAGTTCCCGCGTGTTTCTTTAAATCGTCCGCTCATCTCATTTGGGATCTTCCCCACTTCTTTTATTTTCCCAAGGTCTCCAGTTTACATGTATTGTGTTCCATCGATCGTCTTTCTGTCTGATATTATGACCAGCAAATTTCCATTTTAATTTTGTTACTTCTCCTCTGGCATCCCTTACTTTTGTTTTATTTCTTATCCATTCATTCCTTTTTCTATCTGTTAGCTTTACATGTAACATTTGTCTTTCCATTGATCTTTGGGCTTTTGTTACCTTATCCATGTTTAATTTTGTAATTGTCCAGGTTTGGGATCCATAGGTAAATACAGGAAGGATACATTGGTTATACACTTTTGTTTTGAGGTACTGAGGGTATTTTTTATTTCTTAATATATAGCTTAATTTACCAAATGCTGCCCAGGTCAATCTTACTTGTCTCTTGATTTCAGCTGTGGTTTTATTTGTTTAGTTTAATAATTTTTCCCAGATTCCTCTACTTGTTCTATTTTCTTTTGGTTTATTCTGACTGTAATATCTTCATCTGTGTTTGTTATGATTTTAGTTTTAGTGTAGTTAATATTTAAGCCTATATTTTTAGCTGCTGTATCCAGTTCTTCGAGCATTTTTATCAGTTCTTTTTTCTTGTCTGGTATTATCAGCATATCTTAGGTGGTTCAAGAATTATTATTATGTCAAAGACCGCATTCAGAAGTTCTCAACCAGCTTTTCCTGGCTAATAATGCAGAGGCCTTAGTGGTATATCTTTGAGCCAAAGTGTTAAGCCATTTATTGTTGTAATCTGCAGAGTTTTTTCATGTACTGGGTGGAAAAAAAAAATATGCCACTTTAGTCAAACTCAGTATGTAGGTACGTGGGCACAATAGATCCATTTGTGGTCGCAGTGCATGGAGGTCCAGTAGGGCCTGCCACCACTTTCGAATACATACATACATACAACCAGCTTTTCGGGCAAGGGCAAGGTTATAGGACACGGTCGTGTCTAGAATGGGTCCAATCAAAAGGAAACATAAAACTTTAACCACAAAAGAGAAGTCAGAGATTTCTGATGCACTAAAAAGTGATAGCGTTACTGGAAAAGCATTAGCTCTGGAGTATGGTGGATACATCAACAATTAGCGATATTCGGAAATTCATGTATATTTTTTACTCGCGTGCGGAAAGTGCTACTTTTGAAGTGGTAAGTGGATGAGTGCGGATAGGACAAACAAAAAAATGTCCTTAACAATCCGGATTCCTTGATAATTCGGATCGGGCCGGTTTTAATTGATCCGGATTATCGATAGGACCACTGTATAGAATTTTTTTCATAACTATTAAACAAATTTTGAGGAGTTAACCGTCAACACTTTTGCTAGTTTTAGGGCATTTAAGTTTACCTCACGGTTACAAAAAATACGTCAGGAATTGGACTGTTTACGTCCGCGCTATACAGGATTTGTTAATAACATTTTAGGTATTTAAAGAATTAAAAAAAAACATTGTTGACAAGCAAATATATTAGATTTTTAATAAAATTTTAAAAATATTCTTTTGTAAAAGTTTTTTGGAAGGCAATCGAGGTTAAGATTCAGGTTAATTACCCAAAATTTTTTTTGCCATACTTAAATTTTGAAATCGGTCCCTAAAAATGATGTGCAGTGATGTTTTTAGCCAAACCGGTATTGTTCTTTGAGATTTTAAATGTTTTACGTTTTTTAATTTTAAATAAAAATAATTACATAATATCCTCCAATCCTTTATTATTTTTTTAAAATTTATTGTTTGTGTTTATTTCTATAAAAAATCCTTAACTAAATTACTAAGCCCAATAATCGATATTTATATTGGATCGATACTGAGGGGGTTATACCTAAAGTAACTGATAATAAATGTTCCTCATAGGTAGCGAAACATGACACAAATGATGTCACTTTTACCCCCAATAAATCATTGTCGGCACAATAACATGGATATTTATAACCTTTCTATCTGACTTTAATATTTCTCAATTTTATTAGGTGCCGACAATGATTTTTTGGGGGCAAAAGTGACGTAACTTCTGTTATGTTTTGTTGCCTATGAGGAGCGCAGTACTCATTATCAGTTACCTTAGTTGTTCTACAGATTATCATATTATACTGTGTCGTTTTACCTAAACAATTTTTATACAGTGATAGTTACAGTTTTTTTCAGTATTTTAAAAATAATTCCTAAGGTATTTTTAATCATATGTACATTGATTGCCAAGGGTGAAAATCCACTTGGCCGATACCGATATGGCCGATATCGCATGTTTCATATCGGCCGATACCGATATCGGCCAAAACGGCCGATATGCCGATACCGATATCGGGATCGGTCGATCCCTAATTACAAGCGCAAATATGTATTTCGAAAACAAATTGACCAAAGTCACTTTTTTTTAAACCTAGCTAATTGCTCATTTGAGATGGGGATTATAATAATATGTTTGAACATTTGTACACGGTTCGAAAGTGGGATTTAAGAGTACGATTTTCATAAGTCAACAAAAAATGCTTGTAGAATTTGTGGGGGTCATAGAACAACAGATAGGTACCTATATTGTGCTTTTCTTTGGTTGCATTAAAAATTGCACATAAAAATAATGTTTTGCACGACAATAAAGCGAGGACTACATTAAGACACCCGCGCCGTGAGTCCAACCGTAAATATGTTATTTGGCAAACTTTTTTTTATGATTTACCATACCACACGTCGCAATCTGAAGTTCGCTTCAGTTTGCGCACCGAACTTCAGATTCCGGATTCCCACTACATGCGGTATGGTAAACCACGAACCAAGTTTGCCAAATCGCATGCTTACTGTTGGATTCCGGCTTACGGTATCAGACCGCAACTGGTTTTTACTCGTCTTTGAGCAGAACTGGATTTATTTTAATTTACTCAAATATTTAGTGTGTGTCCGAATTACAGAAGTAAAAATTTCAAAGTGTCCGGTTGGTAAGAGGCACCGGACCACTGTAGTGTCCGTTTTGGCGCGTGTCCGGACTATAGAAGTTGTACTCTGCAAAACGGTTTTTTAAATTATAGGTCCCCTGTTGTCCTTTCGGTCCAAAATCAGTGTTATACCTTGGTCAATTGATCGACAACGTAACATAACATAACCAGACACGCCCAATTTAGGATAAATTGGTGATCAATTGACCAAGAATAGATTTACATCGTTTTCGGCCTTCCAAATAGAAGTACAGGGAGCTATGATTTAAGGAAAAATAAGTTAACTTAGGAAAATTTGTGTGAAATGTGAAAAACCTAAAAAAACTTACCTTAGTTTTGCCTATTAAATTTTTGCACAAAGGTCATAGCATATTGACTACTTGCTTTTTGCAGAAAAGTGAGCGACAAATATGAGTAGCGGCGTGGACGTGATAAGTGGTTCGTTGCGAGTTCGGAACAGCACATTCTCCTCAAAGAATGGTATGAACAACTGCAACAACACGAACAGCAAAATCAAAGAGGTGAAGGGATGTCCCAGTATCATGTCCCCAGAAACCAAACGGCTACTGCCTCCTAATACCGAGACTGTGCAGACCAAGCCATTTCCTATAAGAGGTTAGTATAGATTTTGTAGTTGTAGTCCTTTATTACGGTTGTTTATTAAGGTTACATTTTGATTTGTGTAAATAGCTGCCCATACACACAGAGGTTGATCCGCCGGTTTGGAACGTCGCGGTTCAAACTGGCGGATTTGGCTTTCAATTAGTGGACATTCCACGCGCCAGTTATAGCCGGTATAGATTTATCTGTGAGTTCAGACCGGCGGGCGAAACTTGTGGGTTCCGCGCTCGATATTTTAACCGGCGCAGACTTGTCTGTCGGCTTGCACGGTGCCAGGGATAACAGACCGTTTATATTTTAATTTATTAATTGAATATTATGGCACATGTTTCCGGAATGATATAACCAAGTGCCGGTGCAGAAATTCCCACTGAAAATTTCAGATCTTCATATGATTTTCCCATGGCAAGGAAACGATGAGCAGCATTTAATCGCTGTTCTGGTCCAATGACATCTCTCATTTGGGTATCTTGTTTCGTAAGATCCTCTCTTACCAAATTTAATAAAAGGTCATGTGTTAATATCCATTCTTAAATGATTTTTAAAATCATCTGGATCATTTTCTCTTAACTCTTTTAATAGAAGGTCATGGCTCAATAGTTTCCTCTTAAGCAAATAACTTTTAACCCACTTGAAACGTCTCTTTTTTACACCACTATGCATTATTTCCATATTAATAATCATTCCCATACACAGAGCCTGCTTCTTTTTAGCTCGAAACATTTTACATACACTATGCTTAAAATACCGTGCCGCATAAAACTTTCGATTTGACGAAATTCCACAGTTTTGGTTTAACCGGCAGATAAATCTTGAGTTTTCGCCCACTAACGCGCGGTTATGTCTGCCACAGACCAATATGAAGGATCGATTCGAAAGATTTTTTTTTGTGTTAGTGGACTGCAGCAGTTTTAAACCGTTGCGGACAAAACGGTCAGACTTATCTGTGCCGTTCCAAACCGACGGATCAACCTCTGTGTGTATGGCCACCTAATTGCTTTGAAACTGTCAAATTAAAGTTTATCTATCGGGGTACCCTGGTTGATTTGTTAGGTTGGTTGGTTAGATTGGCTGGTAAGGTTAGTTTGTAAGGTTGGGTGGTGGATGGGTTGGTGGGTTAGGTTGGTTGGTTAGTGAGTCAAAAACTTTATCAACTGAACTTAAGCACCACGATGTTTTAAGCTTTAGGTTTATAATTAAAGAAACAAACAAAAAAATAAAGAAATATACCTAGTCAAGCTAAATAAAAGCATTTAAAAAATTGCCAATGCCAATATTATTAAACAAAAATTCTTGAGACGAATCTTCCCCGCAACCAATCAGACCGCGGCGAATTGTTCCCGCGACGAATCGACTGCGGCGAATTGTCCCCAGCCCCAAAATTAAATATATAATTTTTATCCCTCTTTCAAATAGTAGGTATCGGTTATCTTTGCCTAAATTTACACCGAAAATGTAAACGTGACAAATTAAATTTAATGAGAAAAATTGGTGAATCCCGTGGACTGAGAAATAGATTGAAGTTTCATCATTAGTTTCTTCACAAATGGTGCAAAATATTTTTATACAGTTTAATGTTGTTCTTATTTTTTTACTACCAGTGTAGTATTATTTACAAAATAACTTGTTCAGTTATATACAATTTTCTAAAATCCTCTGTTTAAAAAATAACATTTTATCTGTGAGAAATAGATTGAAGTTCTCAAACGTATCACTAGTTTCTTTACAGTTTATGAAAAATATTTTTATACAATTTAATATTGTTCTTATTTTTTTACCACTACTGTTTGTTCAGGTATTTATTATTTTCCGAAATCCTTTGTTTAAAAAATAACATTTTAGCCGGTATTACAGCCTCCATGGATTTTTTATCTAAATAATTAGTTTGGGGTCTGAGGTAGAAGAGAACATATACCTCGAAACGTCGCCAATAAAAATATATTTTTTGGCAAAGTGTGTCCTTATTTCCACTTAATCAGTTTAAAGTTTCACAGTTTTTAGTTCTTAATTCTTGAGGGTTTGGGATCAACCAAGATGTAAAACATTAGGCTTTTTCACACCATCTTATTCATTACAATTCTCTCGGGGCATACAGAGCAGATTCCATTACGACACTTAATTAATTTGTGTAAAGGTAAGAAGCAATAATAAAAGTCACTGACACTGAAAAGCACTAGCGTTGGCAAAATTTATTTTAACGGCAACTAACCTTACAGTGTTGACAGATTTGTACAAAAAGTTGCCCTTTTTCCTAAAAACGGAGCATTTCTTTGTTTAAAAGTTGTAGACAATGGTTAAGTAAAAACAACATTTCGGCATTTTCTGTATTTGTTTTCAACACGTCGTTTCGGTTGATAGGTCTAGTTTTTTCCACATTTTTAATTATATGTTTGCATTAAGACAAACGAGGAAAATCTACAACCGTTTTTACTTTTTTCTAACAGATTTGTGCAAAAGTTGTTATTTTTTCACTATTTCCCAAATTATTCTATTTTATATTTGCATCAAAAAAATAGTGGCGTGCAGTGGTAATTAAAGTAGGGTAGGCAAAAATTTCCAATCTTTTGTCACTGACCCGCTAACTGCACAGACATACTACACTACAAGTAAAAAATTTCAAAAAAACTCCCTTAAAAACTCTATTATCAGTTATTTTTGTTATTAATAATTATTAATATAATAATCTAACACAAAACATTGAAGCCCTTAAAAACTCTAACAAATTTTTTATAGCTGTTATGAAGTAGAGATGATTTTGTCCAAAAATAGAAAAAGGCAGTAACTAGCAAAAAACCCAAAATGCGTTTTTTGGTGGCAATTATTCTTATTTTTTTTATATTTGGCGCCCAAATTCAACACAAAAAGCAGTAATTTACTTTATTTGATATTCGATAAAACATTTATTGCTTTCTGGAAAAACAAAACCTTTGCTACTTAATAAAGTCGTTTTTCCATAAGTTTGCTAATTTTTGCCTTTTTTAATAGAAGGCAGAATGCAGAACTTCTTTTTACGAAGCATGCATGGGAGACACGAATATTCGTGTGCATGGGACGCGAAAAAACCACGTGATGCCTTCTTGTTCTGTCTCTCTCATTCTTACAGCTCCAGCGGTCTGCAGAATACAACGTCTTTCAAGAATCGAAAAGGCGCAGCCTTTAAAATCCCATTAGCGATATTAGAAACTAAATCTGCACAAAAATCATATGGAGTATGGACCGCCTTTAATGAAAATTTTGGAACAAAAATAAAAATTATTAAAAAAAATGCTGCTATGCATTTTTTGTTGATAAAGTTACGGGTTGAGTTATTACAATGTGATGATAAAAAAAGGTTTTTGGATTTAATCAACGGGAGGCAACGCCTTTCTGCCTACATTATATGAACGCCACTGCAAGAAAAACGAGTACTTATATTGTTAAACGGTTTTCCCAGATTTTTAGTATAATTAGGAAATACATTGTTTCATGGAGATCTCTATAAAAAAATTAAATAATGATAAAACTTTAATATTTTTTTGATTTAAGGTTAAAAAAAACTATTTAATATTTGAAAAAAAAATTCTAGTCCGAACCTGGAAATTTTCAACGTAATTATAAATTAAAAATTGCAAGACACACTAGTTGACCGATTTTTAGTTTATCTGTTTGGAAATGATAATTAAAAGATTTATAAATAAAGTTAAAAACGTTAAAAAGTTACAAAAATAATATCATACTAATTATTTGATGGTAGCACAGCAGGTCGTGAAATTTACAAAACAAAAGCGTGGAATTGACATTGTCATTTTACTTGTCATTTTAGTGAATGGCATACAATTATTTTAAACTGGCTAGAAATCGACCATATGCAGATTTTGAAAAATGTGATATGTTTGACTGCTTCATTCAAGCAACAAAATCCCAATATTTAAATGGCAGAAATATTTTTATGCAAAATGCGTTAAGGAAAATTACTCAAAAATGCCAACAATGTCTTACACATAATGGTAATCAAAAAAATTAGTTATTTTTTATAATTTGTTTTTTTTTGTATTTTTCGTAGGCTTTGTTTCAAATAAATCTGTAAATTAACGTAAACCCATTTTAATATGCTAAGTATCAAAACAGTTAAACTAAAAATTGTTTATCTAGCAATTTTTAATTTATATTTATGTTGGAAATATCCAGGTTCGGACTATTTTTTTTTAAATATTAAATATTTTTTTTTTTTTACCTTAAACCAAAATTTTTTTAAGTTTTTATTATTTTATGATAATACCAGCATGAAACCAATCAAAATAGTAATAAAAAAAATCCAGGTCCGTATTTTATTTTTTTATGATAAATACCATATCTCAAAAACTAAACAATATTTTAAAAAGTTGACGTCATTATTTTCATCTAAAAAAGTTGCCATGAAAAGATTGTTACAGAATAAAAATATCTCGCAAAATAAGCGAGATACAAGGGATTATTAAAAATACATTTTTTTCAAAAACTCCCTGTATTAGCGAAACTACGGGGTATAGCAAAAATCTGATTACGCCATTTTTAAGGGCTCAAAAAAAGAGCATGGTAAGGTGCAATCAGAAAATCAATATCTTTAATAATAACCGAGTTTCCCATTTATTCCCATCGAAAATGGGACACGCTGTACTTCCCCATTAGTCCTATTACTTATTTGAATATATAGGGTGTCCCAGAAGTCGACGATCAAACTCGAT
Organism: Aspidapion aeneum; assembly: GCA_963576565.1. Taxonomy (NCBI): domain Eukaryota; kingdom Metazoa; phylum Arthropoda; class Insecta; order Coleoptera; family Brentidae; genus Aspidapion; species Aspidapion aeneum. Next base: position 15,709,812 of record OY755042.1, read on the forward strand.
AGGGAGGAGGACGTGGTCAATTAGAATCAAAATAACACTATATGTTGTTATCAAAATATTGATAGTTAAAAAGTTATTTAATAATATAATAAGTTTTTATATTTTTTATTTAAATCACATGCTTTTAAAAATTTATACTAAATAAATGGAATACTCTGCAGATTATCTGTTGCCTATATCTTGGTGCTAAGGGTACCCTTTGAAATTATAAGCAATTTACAAAATGCCTGTTATCTTATTACAGAGAGAAAAATGGCACGAAAAATAATTTTTACTTATTAAAAATCGTAGCCAGCTTTTGTAACTATTGCTAACTCAAGGAAATTTTCCCTCAAAAAACTAACCCACTCTTTACAAAACTTGTGGATTTAGTGTAGATTCTCACCCTAGTAAAAATAGACAAAAAAAATCCGCAGAATATCCCGTTTAACGCGTTTATTTTTTTTATTTTGCGTAATACTAGATTTAAAAAAAAAATATAAAAACTTATATAACTTTTTAACTATCAATTGTATAACAACATATAAGGTTATTTTTATTGTAAATGACTGCCTCCTCCTCCCTGTGAAGTTTGATCGTCGACTTCTGGGACACCCTGTATATATATAGTACCCTGTATTAATGCCGGCCGGTCATGAACGGATGTTTCCCATGAAGATGATCCTCGTATACACATGTATATACGAAATGAAAGTGAAATTCTTACACCTCGATAAAATTAAACTGAAGCCGATGTCCCAAAATAAACAAATAAACCATGTAATATATCACATTTTATGGCCAACTTTTTACGCTACATTGCTAATCTTAGTTCGATTCAAACACGCCTATCACATGGGCTTTGAATATTTTTATTTTTAACTGCGCGATCCAGTGTTAGTGTATATTATTTTGGATTGAATTTTTTAGACAATTTCTAATTGCTAATCTAATTAAGTTATGTGAGTTAAACTAAACTATGGTGCGCGCGTTTCGCGTGTTTTCATGTATTTGCCTAAAAATAATTTATAATTCTGTTAATAAACTAATGGCAGATTTGTTTACTTAAATCGCTCTACGTCACAGTCACAAAGTATTAACGTCTACAAAAACAAATTTTGTTTTTCAAAACCAAGACATACTAGCAAAAACATTTAGGGGGTTTGGTTGTTTGGTAAGAGGTGCACTGCCTCCTTTTAGTGATTCTAAATAAATTTGCGGTGCTAAACTATATAGTAAAATTTGTACTCCTTTGTAATGATGTAATTTTTAAAAATATTTCCTAAACTTATGTTGACAGGCCGTGACTAAAAAAATTAAAGGAAAATTGTTCATTGTTAGTGTTTTGTCAGTCAACTGTCAGTGTCATGTGGTAATGGAAAATAAATATAATAGACGATATTTTTTGCCACCAGAATAACGTTAAACAAATGTTTCTAAATTTAGTTTTAAATCGCCATTTAGGTTTAAATCACAACTACAAACAAAAAACAAATTAAAGGATGACCTGGCAAATATCACCCCAAAAGCTAGTACTAAAAACTAAAATATGTATTAGTATAAATCAAATCATCAAGATTCAAATCTTATCGCATACATACAAATTAAAAATACCGAATTTTATTTTAAAAAAAAATTAGAAATTGCTCGGTTTGGAACATATTTATAACTTTTTATCAAAACTTGTTTGTTTTCTAGATACATATATTATAAAATAATTTAATTGCTTTGTTTTCGAGTTATTTTGAAAAAGTCTAAAGTTCCACTGTAGTAGCACTTTGTATTTTAGTCATTGTTAGGTATCTAACTAACATACCAAACCATCAAATGCCATCCAAAGCAATCGTTTCTTTTTAACCCAGAATTTTGACATTTTAAATGGCATTTTAAACTACTTAACTAATAACATTTAAAATAAATCGAGCCATCACGGATCTGACTCCTTTCTAGCTAGCCTATTAGCACACTTCAAGTGAACTCCATGATATATCAGCTTTGAAACAAGATGTTTGTAAATATCTCAGAAACAAAAGCTCCTACGTAGCTTCTGGTTATAATACATATTGAGCAAAATGTGTTCTACTATATTCCGAAAACCCCATATTGATGCGATGATCTGTTAAAAAGTTAACATTAAAAAAAAAAATTAAATGTCAAAAAACTGTCATTAGCATTAATGGATTTTGACCAAAATCTAATCAGCTCGTGACAGTGTCGAACAGTATTTTACTTAAACATTTTATGAAAATCGGTTTAGCGGTTTAGGAGCTATCGTGTTACGGACAGATATACACACACGCACACACATACACGCACACAGACAGATACACGAACACGACGATATTGCGAAGATTGGTCAAAATACACTCAAATAACACATTTTCGGAATTATCTGAAAAAAAAAAATTCGTCGAAAATAATACCATTTCTAGCCATTGCTGTGCGGGCTAGAGAGGTCAAGAGTTTAAGACATATTTGTATAGTAAAGGTCTAAAAAATATAGTTTTTATACTGTACTACAGTCGAACCTCTCTAACTCGAACTTAAAGGGAAAACCAAAACAGTTCGAGTGATAGAAATTTGAGTTAAAGAGGTTAAAATTCATATAAAAAGTGCAGGGACTCCCTAAATGGTTCGGGTTATAGAGAGGTTCGAGTTATAGAGGTTCGAGTTAGAGAGGTTCGACTGTATATAATTTTCACCCTTAATAGTTGTATAGACAAATGATTTTGTAGAAGAAAAAAAATTTAAAGTTTTGAAATTTTTGTCGTGAAGTTCCAGTAAAAACCTGAATACAGATCCGAAGAGTTCACCCCCCCCCCTCCCCGTGGGGAGCTTCATCCCCTTTTGTCACCCCCCCAAGGACTTTTTAGATTTTACATTAAGGTTCCCACAAAAATTGTCTTATATTAGCTCACACCACTACTGTACCATAAGAGTGTGAGCTATGGTGATCCTAATTTTTTTGATAAAAAAAAGTTGCTCCGACTTCAAAAAATTTTATTAATCTTTGCGTTTCCGATGATTTTGAAACTTTTTTGTTGCGCCGTCCGTCTGTCTGTATGTCTGTCTGTAACGACCAACGCGCATAACTCAAAAACCGCTTGCCCGATTTGAATAAAATTGGTACCTACGCTGTGTCTTGGGTCGAAATGGTCCCGTTTAAAAATGAACAAAATCCACCGAACACAAGCCAAATAAAAGGGTGGGGGTAGATTAAAAAAATTAGAGTTTATGTGAAAATATGGCGTATGTGATATCAAATGAAAGGTTATTGAGTCTGGAATTCAAAATATATTTTAGTTTATTTTTAAAAAAAGGGTGGGGGTAGATTTGAAAACTCAGAGTTTAACTGAAAATATGGCATATGTGACATGAAACGCAAGTTAATTGAGTCTAGAGTAAAACAAAATACATTTTAGTTTTAAAAAAATGGTGGGGGTAGATTTTAAAAATTAGAGTTTAAGTCAAAACATGGCTTGTGTGGTAATAAACGAAAGGTAATTGAGTGTGGAGTTGAATAAAACATATTTCAGTATTAAGTTAACTATAGCACATAGTGTTCGCTTAAGTGTCCATATATTGGCAGAGTATTTTTTTGCGATCTTTTAACCAACGCTTATAAATGACCTCTGAATATAATCATAGTTTCCAGCGCTACAAAAAATGAGCCCTGCGCTGTTTTTTGCGTCGATTATCTCGAAAAGTATTAGCGTAAATAAACTTGAGAAATCAATTTATTATTTATAAGGAAGGCAATATTTCCATTCAGAAAGTGACTTCAGCTAGTCGGCAAAGATCGGAGAAGACGAATAAGTTGGGCGGGACGATCATCGCTTTGCTTTGAAATTCACGACTTCCGGAGCGCAGTGTTGCCAGATGTACGATAATTATCAATTTTGTACGATAACCGAACCGAACCAATGTAATTTGCCTGTTTTTAATTTTTGTAAGTTTTTATTCCTGATTTAACAAATGGCAAGAGTTTTTCTACGGAGAGACGATCAAATGCAGTCCATATTCAACTGATTGTTCGTTTGAAATATTAAAGTCGGATGGCGTCGCATGCCGCGGGTCCAGGCGTCGCGCAATCAAAAGCTGTTGGCCGCGGCTTGAGGCACGTACACATACTTATGCTTGTTTGGCTGTGCAGCGAGGCATGCGAATTCTGCCTCAAATGAATACGCGGCTTTACACGAAGTATCTATTGGTTCAGAGTTTCACATGACAAATTGCAATTACAGTCGAACCTCTCTAACTCGAACCTCTATAACTCGAACCCCTCTATAACTCGAACCTTTTAAGCGGTCCCTGTACTTTTTTCATGTATTTTAACCTATGTAACTCGAGTTTCTATAACTCGAACTCTCCATAACTCGAACTGTTTTGGTTGTCCCTTCAGGTTTAAGTTATAGAGGTTCGACTGTAGTAACTTTTTTGGCACGCTATTATAGATAGTTGCCAATCTAATTTTTTTTGTTATTCACAGGCCTTTTATGTACCTACAATTGCATCGTCCACTTAAATTTCCTCTTAAAATTGCCTAGTCTAGTCCGGAAAATATTTTTATAGAAACACATTTCTTTAAATTCTTCAAAAGTGTACATTGTTATCAGTACAGATACCTTGTGATAAAAATGTATTTTTCTTTTGAGATGCGAGTTAATCACCCTCTTCAAGTTGTTGTTACGATACGATAATTTCCGCCAAAAAACGATAACTTTCACGATAATTTTAGCATCTGCAACACAGGCGGAGCGCGGCAATCAAGCGTTGTGTACGGTTTAAGCAACAAATTATTGTGTGGTTATCAAAAATGGTGCGATTGTGCGTGCTGAACAGGTTGTGGTGAATTTGATAGCTGTTAGCAAGGCTTAATACTTTTTGAAAAATATTTTGTCCAATATGGATCTTGTACAAAAACAACTGCCTCTACAATTTTGCTTTAATTTTTTTTGCTCACGCTAATAGTTTTTGAGATAATCGACGGAAAAGACGACGCAAGGCTCATTTTTTGTTCGAGCTTAAAAACTAAGCCTATTTTTCAAGGTCATTTATTAGTGTTGGGTGGGAGATACGCAAAGTCCTATGATTTTTTCACGTCAGAGTTACATTTTACGTGCAAAACTCAAAAAACCATCATGGTCACCTTTAAGGGGTTAGTTTTTTTGGCAAAAGGGGATGAAGCTCCCCCCGGGGGGTGGGACTATTCGGATTTGTATTCGGGTTCTTACTAGGAGTTTATAACCAAAATTTCAAAACTTTATAAAAAAAAATTATTTTCTATTCTATTATTTTCATAACACCCTGGATATTCGTTAACCTATGCCTCCCTCAGCATACCTATATAGATATTAGGATTTTTATTTGAATAACTCTTATTTGTGATAAAACTAACTACCAAAATAAGAACATAAAGAAGGCAACTAACTTGAACAAATAGTTTCATTGGTGGTCGGAGTGAAACACTTAGTTGTGAAAACGTAGAAACACTAACTACTTGTATTCGGAGTGAAATTAACCCTTGTCAACTTAGAAAAATGAACAGAAACGGTCTGGCGATAAACACTCCTCCAAAAATATCCGTCCATACAGATGGCAGATATTACAGGACTACCAGACTTCACTCAATTCATATAGGTATGTATTTATTTAAATCCCAACATCTACAGCCAGCGCTACTTGCGATAGGGCTGGGTTAGGTAAGGGTAGACCTTCAGGTCCATCCTTTCTGTAATAATATAAAGGACATAGAGCTTGACTGCTCAATTAAACGAACTGCGGCTGTTTATAAATTTGGCGGGCGTGTCGGGCTCTATATCCCTCAGTTCTTCTAGATCTTGGAATATGAACGATCTCTGCCCCTGGCAGGCAGAGGAATCACTCAACATATAAATTATGTTTTCAGGTTCCTCCTCGTCCCTGCAACTACGACAGTAGTCGTTTGCCGCTTTGTTTAAACGGATGACATGCGGTCCAAAGAGTCTTCACGTCTCATTTTGGCCACAGCTGCCTTGAGATGCTGCATGTTTCTAGCTCATCTTCTGCCTGCTAGCTTCACCACGGTATTGTTAATGTGAGATTTGACCAGGCTCACTGAGATGGCGACCGTATCGTCAATTTGGTTATCATCTTTGAATAAACCTGCTTTGGTTAGTCTATCGGCCACCTCATTACCTTGTTTGTCCGAGTGACCTGAAACCCAACAAAGAATGACCCGACTCATGTAGATTCTTCGCACCAGTTTCAAGTTACTGCTTTCTTAAGTTTAGCGTCTTGATCGCAGCCTGATTGTCCGCACAAATTACGATAGACCTTGACATTGCGGGATCAAGGTGCAGGTTAAGGCCTTCACACACACCTCCGTAGCATGGTGCATAACGCGTGGCATGGGGCTTTCAACCAATCAACGATCGAATAGCAGCGGCCATATTGGTTTTGCATAAGAAAAGTCCATAAGGTTGAACTTCTATGCGCCATGCTATGCGCTATGCATTTTTGTGTGTGATCGGCTTTAAGGACATTAATTGCTTTTAGCAAAGCAAATAGTTCAGGCCCGACATCCGAGATTTAAGCGATATGCTGCGTTTAATGATAGAAGCAACACACTTGGTATGGATAGACATAAGAGTCGCCCGAACATTTTACGAACCAACCCCCCCAACCCTGGCAGGGGGGTGGTTCCCCCCCCTTTAAACGTGCTGTTTGATAGTTTTTTGCTAATAACTCGAAAACAGTCAACTTTTCCAAAAATCTTCTGGAGATCATTTTTTCAGCGAATACAATTTCCTTTTCAAGGAATTACCTTAGGATTCCGTTCCATTACCGTACGAAAAAAGGGGAAAATTTTTATAATATTTTTTTAAATACTTTTTTGTGGTGTTTTTTATCCTTAACACCATTTTTTTCTCAAAAAAATATTGTTGGTTAATAGCCCATTGTATACAGTTAAATACTAATTAAGCTAGACATATTTTTTTTTTAATAGCCGCCTTGAAATAAAAATAAATGCGTTTGCAGAAATCCTTAAAGCAAACGAAAATGTTAGAACATTCATGTTTGTAACTAAGCAAATAAACTTGAGAGTAAGTAAAAAATTATTTTTGGTTAGTAATAACTTAAAACTGATTTTTTCTAGTAGACCTTCTTTAAAGTGATGGTGAGGGGTATCTCCCCTCTAACCCTGCTCTCTTACAGTATTTTCCCAATTATTTGCAAACTTTTAACTTGGCAAAAAACAACTAAGTAATAGTTATTGAGGCTGATGAAAAGTACTCTCTAACGATGAGTAACACGGCCCCCTGACATCAGTGGCGCACCTTTTATAGGCATCTAAATAAATAAGAGGTGTGGAAAAACTATAACAGTAAAATTTAGGAAAATTAAAAAAATATTGTTTTTCCACACCTTTCATTTATTTTAATTCCACTGATCTAAGGGGGGCCTGTTATACATCGTTAGAGAGGACTTTTGGTCAGCCTCAATAACTATTACTTAGTTGTTTTTGACCAAGTTAAAAGTTTGCAAATAATTAGAAAAATACTGTAAAAGATCACTTTTGAGGGGGGAGAGAGGGAGGATGTCCCCTCCCCCCAATTTAAATGAATTCAACTCAAAAAATTAAGTTTTAAGTGAATACTAATCAAAAACATTTTTTACTCACCTTGAGTATTATTTGCTGAGTTACAAAAATAAATGTTCAAAACTTTTGTTTGATTAGAGGATTTCTACACACATTTATTTTCATTTCAAGGCGGCTACTTTAAAAGGTTATGTCTAACTTATTAAATATTTAACTGTATACAATGGGTTTGTGAACAAAAATTTTGAAAAAAACAAAATGCCACAAGAAAAATAAAAAAAACATATTTTAACCATTTTCCCCTTTTTTCGTAGACCTATGGAACGTGCACCACTGGCTTTAGAGGGTATTAAGGTACTTGGTTAAAAAGGAAATTTTATCCGCTTGCAAAATTAGAAAAGTTGACCGTTTTCGAGTTATTAGCAAAAAACCGTCAAAAAGCACGTTTAATGGGGGGAACCACCCCCCCCTGTCAGGGCTAGGGGGTGGTTCCCTTTCGTAAAATGTTTAGGCGAGTTTGATGTCTATTCATACCAAGTGTGTTGCTTCTATCATTAAACGCAGTATCGGACCCTGTAAGGCCTGAACTAAACTGTATTTTCCTAAAAGATGATGCAATAATCTGGGAGCTTGTAGGACTACACAAGTTCAAGCTCTGTAAAACCTCTTGCGATGTAACTTAATTCTAAGGCAGGAGTGAAATTAAAAAACCAAAAATTTTTAAAAATACCCTGACCCCTAGCGTTTCTTCAATGTGAAATGTGACATTGACCGTGATATGTTGTTTAAAAAATTTTTACTCATAATTTCAGTGGCCTAATTGGGGGCGGCGTTCGCGTACATAGCCAAACGTTCGGGTTTAAATCCCGGCCAAAGGACAGAAAACTCTTTTTAATAATTTTTTGTTTTTTTATTTCACCCCTGGTTTGGAATTGTTTACGGTTTTGAGTAAAACCTGGCATTATTGCATTTTGGTAAAAATGAATTCTAAGGGTTAAAATATGCCCAGTAAGGCGCAAATCACGAGCCAGCCTCAAAACGCTGCTCTCTCCCTACACACTCATAAATATAAATATGCTTATCATAATTATATATTAAAAACACCGACTTAATAGAACCCAGTCACGAAAGCCTACCCAATCAAAAAACCAGTCAGGTTTTGCGTTGCCTACCCCAGATAAAATCCCAAAACACTTTTTTTTTATATCATCATATTTTAAATAACTTACCTCATGACATATTCAACAAAAACATTCATAATAAGCATTTTCTCTTCAAATACCAAATTGCAAATAATGCAAGGATCTCAACTATAAACAACAAGTAAAATTAAATAAAGACAAATTATAAAAAGTTTGTCTTTGGCCGGGACTCGAACTGGAATCTCTTGCTTTGTACGCAAACGCTTTTTCATTAAGCCACCAAAAACCATACATAAATTTTCGGAAAACTTCTACCCATGTATGTGTGTGGTGTCTCAATACAAGAACGAGAAATTCTCAGGGTATTAACTCGACCAAGCCATCCAACTAACCTCTATAATTCTTTCCCACTGTCAAAGGTATGAAAACTCAAATTAGACGTAAAGTATCAACGTCTGAAAACATGAGATCCCAATTGCCGTGTGTTAAAATTGCCAATATAATTTTCAAATTGCAAATACTGCAAGGATCTAAAACTATAAAAACAAGTAAAATTAAAAAAAGAAAAATTATAAAAAGTTTGTCTTCAGCCGTCCTGTACGCAAACGGTCTTTCATTAAAGTCACCAAAAACCATACATAAATTTTCGGATAACTTCTACCCATCAATGTGTGTGGTGTCTCAATACAAGAACAAGAAACTCAGGGTATTAACTCGACCAAGCCATCCAACTGACCTCTATAATTCTTCTTTCCCACTGTTTTCTCATTAGTTGTTATTCTTGAGATTACATAAGACATTAACGCGCATTTCTCATCTAATATTTTCCTAATAGGTGTTCCATAAGAGGGAGCGCGATTTATTTCTATTACCTCTAATAGGGTAAAAAGGCTGCCCCTTTGTGGTTTCTCGAAAGGTGTTGTATTTTGCAGACGGCTGGTGCTGTAAGAATAAGAGAGACAGAACAAGAAGGCATGGCATGACTTGTCGCGTCCGTGTTCAGTCTGCGTCCCTTGCACATGAATATTCGTGTGTCCCATGCATGCGTGTGCGTTGCATGGTTTAAATTAATTAAATTTGCCCACTATAGTGAAATATTAAATCTGCAAATTAACAAATTTGTGGAAAATCGATTTGCAAAGGTTTAGTTTTTCCAGAAAGCAGTAAATGTTTTATCGAATATTTATAAAAATATGTTTGATGTTTTGTGTTAGCTTATTTTAATTTAATATTTGATATTAGAGTTTGTGAAAGATTTTTTTTCTGAGAAAGTACTATGCACTAATTAAATTGAACCCTGGTCAATTTCGCTCTAATTTGAGTATGTTGTAGCCCTATTAATCAAGTAGGTTGGGAGCTACGGCCTCTATATAGAACTCTGCAGGCCCCCAATGAAACTCGCAATAAGATAATAGGTGTCAACTTACACAAGCGATATATCGATTTAGCGGTTTTGGAGGATAAGGAATTCCAATTTCACCATTTTGTCTAATTATTTTGACATTTGGATGATGTATGTACATCATTTTATGGTCCTCGCCATACGGAGTTACACTTTTGTGACTTTGACATGAAATAAGAATATTTCCTAACCCGAAATATATTAAAAAGTAAACATGTCTTGTTGGTATAAAGCTAAAGGTAAACCGTCATTTTCTGTGGATAAAAAGATGCTGACAAAAAAAAACGCACAGATAAAAATAACTCAAAGACATGCCATTTTTAAGATTTTTTTTGTTGCTGTCAGTATGCATATAATAAATAAAGAGGTTGGAAATGTCACAAAAGGAAATGTCACTATAACATTGCTGCTGTTTTTAGTAAGGTCACTCATCGTCAAGTAAGCTTTACAGGTAGCGAAGCATAACTCTAATTTTCTATTTTTTGGTTGTACTTTTTGCCATGTCTTCCTCGGTTTCGCATTGGCGGCTCGTTGTTATTTTAAAAATGTGGTTTTAACACAGTCTAAAGATCTAGTTAATAATGAGACAGTTTCAGGATAGTTTGCAGCGTAACTTTTTAATTCTAATTACATAAATATATATAGTTTAGGTACCTTTATTTTGTGTAAAACAACATCTTCAAAATACAACAGAACCGCCAATGCGAAACCGAGGAAAACATGTCAAAAATAATCAAAAAATAGAAAGCCTGACGTTAACTTCGCATCCTATAAAGCTTGCCTTTCGATAAGTGTCCTTAGTTTTTAGAACATAAGTAAACAAATAGCAATACGCTATATAGATTTGGGAATTTTAGAAACGGACAAACAAATTCTAATTTCAATTATTTTTCTTGTTTAATTATTTTGACATATGTTTAAATATATAACTGCTGTTGTTCAACAATAGTTCAAACATACAAATCCGGTATATCGATTTTAGGGTTTTCGACGTTGTGAAGTACGAATTTTATATCTTTGTCTCAGTGGCGTATATAAGGGGGGGCCTATCCTATCCCGAAGCTAAGTTTTGTTTAGATTTTTTCCACATATTTCATAAATACAAACATAAAATAGCGCAAAATACGGCCTCATGAGGTACCGGGCCCCCTCCGAAACTGTCTCGGGCCCCCCCCCCGAAACTTTTTTCTATATACGCCACTGCTAATTTTAGTGTTGAATTCCTTTGTGACTTCAAGACAAAAGATTAATGTTAACAAATGTTTAGTTTTCGAGATACAAGGTGTTAAAATTTACTTTGTTATAGTTTTTTGTTTATAGCTTGTGCAGTTTTGGAAATATTTAGCTCTATAATATATAACTCTATCGGAACCCTAATATGTCGTCGCTATAACCGATTTGTCGTTATATCGGATGTCGTTATAAGCGATGTCCACTGTATTTTCGAAAAGGACAAATCCGAAATTTCATTATTTTTTTTGGCCAATTATTTTGACATATATTAATGTCATATGTCAATGTCAAAATAATTAGATAAAGATATGAAATTCGAATTTCTCAACCTCAAAAACTATCGATATTCCGCATGTGTATGGCGGCACATGTCTAAAAAAAGCAGTTACATATTTTGACATATGTCAAAACCATTGAACAATGAAAAAAAATTAAATAAAAAATTCGCAAATATAAATATCGCAATCTTTGGACGTTCGTCATAATTTTTTTGTGATTTTTTAGTCAGGATTAAGAGGGCTACAACATTCTTTATTATTATTATTAGCTTGTAGTCTAGTACCTATATATGTGCAGTAAGCGTAGAAGTGGAAAAACAACGCCAATTTTTGCCTAGCCTGCTTTGATTAGGACTTCACGCTACTGCAAAAAACGGTTTTCTCTGTTATTAAATTTTCCAGTTTAACATCATAACTAGAAAATGTAGTAGAACAATAACAACAACAATAATTAATAATAATTATATATAAAAAATTTCTTCCACGTCAGCCATGCTTAGAAGGGTCCCTATTTCCACGTTCTGAAGGAAATTAGGCAACTTACTAAATTTAAGTTCCTTCTTCTCGCTTGCCGTTTTCTCCGCAAGAGGATTAAAACTAATCTTTTATATTTTTCTTTTTTTCTGGATTTAGGCAGGCTTGTTTATAGCCCAATTATTTTAGATTTAATTTATTGATGTAAAAAAGGAAAAAATGACTGAAGAAATGTTTTGACGCAGTTAGTTAGTCCATGAGAAGTAAATTATAAAGTCACTTTTTTGCCCTCAAAGTCTCCGCCATCTTGTATTTTATGTTTTTGTCAATTTCCACCCTTAATATGCACTTGTTGAATAAAATTGGGAAAACCAATTTGTAAAGAATTTAACTGCCTACAATTTTTTCCAATCAATATTTTTAAAAACAAATATTGATTGCTAATAATAAGCAAAGAGTGAAAAAAATATGAACTCTAACGCAGTTTTCTATATTGCTCAGATCAAGAGATCAAAATACGCCCAAACAACACATTTTCGGCGTTATCTCAAAAATTTTCATAGCAACCCCGTCTTTTTTCTTATTTCATTTTCTCGTGTTTCAATTTCTGTCTCTCTATAATCTAACACACGGCTTTTTGGCATACTAGATCTAGCTTTAAGAACGCTGTCTATTATACACTACGGTCGAAAGTTTTAAGAGCCATTGAGAATTATTACTCTATGTGAGACACAAACAACTGCATCTGCATAACATATGTAGTATGCAAGAAGAAAGAGTAGAATACCCATTTCTAATACCTGTGCTCTGTGCGGTTCGGTTCGGTTCGGTTCGCGCTTGGGTAAAGTAGAGGAAGGAAATTAATGACGCCCATTGTTGAATGAACGGATTGACTAAAAATTTCGTGAAGATGGGATGTAACGATGTAAAACAAAGCGGAAGCGCATATCACCTCTCGACACCGCCTAAAATATATATTTCTTTTACTCGTCTCTTACACGCACTAAGCAGTCCATGGATCATAAAACAGTTTACCAATCTGTATGGTCTTGGTGGGTTTTACGCTACAATGTAGTTAACCCAATTTTTTCGCCTCAGATTTCTGAAACTAATAAAATTTGGAAAGACATGCGTCAGGAAAATTTCGCTTTGAAAGACTATCTAGTTGCAATATAACAATGTTTTTCCATAAGCTGCGAACTGTATGTTAGTGAGGAGCAAATATTAAAAACAGGGCATTGAAATCCATGTAATACATGTCGGAAACATAATACACATATTTTTGTTTAGAAAAGATAAAAATATGCTAATCCCAGACACACTTAGAAAATATATTTTTTATAATGTATTGTTGGCATCAGATCCTGAGAGACCATTTTATTGATGATATCTAAAAATAGCGATACTGAAATAGTTTCAATAAAAGGATTTAATTTTAATCAAGAAACCTAATAGTCGTATACAAAAGTGTATTCCGTAGGACATTTTATGATGATGAAACAAGATACCTTTTCAGAAAACCCTGTAAATTGCGGTTTGGGATTGTAGCGTTTTTTTTTAATAAACAGGCAGTATGATACATCGATCTGCAAATTGTAAAAACTACAAATTTACCTAAGTAGGTCTGGGAGTCTGACAAAACATCAGGTTTTTAAACTTTTTTTGACTACTGCTACTACTAACATCAACCTTCATAATTTCCAGCTTTTCGTCATATTTCTGTCTCACTTCTTTTACCTTCCGACTCACTATGGCCTCTCGTCGTCTTTTTCTTTCTTTATCAAGAATTTCTATCTCGGGACCTTTTGTTTTGTTTTCTTCCAACATTTTTTTTAGGCTTCCTGAAGGCTTGTTGTTGGGAATTGCGTTCTTTAATGATTTTCCTTAAATTGACATTCTCAACTTTACTCTTGGAATCGCTAGTGACAACTGCCGCATACGCTTCTCTTACTTTTTCCAGCTGAAACTTCAAATCTTCAATCTGTTTCAACATGACGTTTTTTGCCTCAACGCAGCTTTCGTGCGCTTTCACCTTGTTTTCCTTAGTTTGCTTCATAATACTCGTTTGAGTTCCCAAATTTTCGTTACGTTCTTTTTATTCTAGCGCAGCAACTCCAAAGCAAGCATTAATTTTGAGTTTTTTTGATTGGGACGCTCCAACATTTCGTAAAACTCTTCGTTTTGTCCAATAAATAATTCCTAAAGCTCTTTTTTCCCCTTTTGACCATCTTCACAATTTTGTAAAATGTTTTATTTTTCTTGCTTTAAAACTAATAGTTAATTTCTTAATTTTTCTTTTTCAGCAAAGAGTCTTATAATATCTTTTTCTTGATCATTAAATTTTCGTTCTAGTTCGTCATACTTACTTAACAACTCCATTTTTTCTTTATTAACAACATCCAACGTACTTTTTAAGTCATTTCGTTCGAATATCTCAACACCTCATGTTTCTCGTTTTTAAGTTTTTGGAGATTTTCTAGAATTTCACACTTGTCTTGCAATAATCTTGATTTCTCTACAGATAATAACTTCAAACTTGCTAAATTTGTGGCATTTTCTTCTACGACCAATGATTTTTCCAATAACAAGTTTTCTGTTGTTTTACATTTTGCAAATCTTCAGCATCAGTGTCTACATGTCAATATATATTATTATTCTTTCGTCAACATTCAAAGAGAAACTAAATATTTCTGGAGGGGAAAGCAGTACAATAATAAAAATTTGTACAGGGTTACCATATACTCTGACATTAGTTGACACCCTAAAATACAATTTAAGGTTTTTTTTTGGGAAAAATATTCTAGGGTATCAATCATTGACATTTTACTTCATACCTCTGGGTAGCAAACTCTGAGAGGTCGCGTGTTGTGCGAAAGGACTGGTTTTGACCAATGGCATAGTCGCCCGCTCTTCAAAGTTAGTGAATTTCACGCGTTTGAAGTGAAATGTGTTCTCCTGCCGTACCGACTGAACGTTTCTCGGTCGGATCGTAGGAGAAGCTTGCGCAATGGAGGTCTTTTCGCATAGCACGTGGTGGCACGGAGCTAATTTAAAGCTTGCCATTGGCCAAAGCATGTTATGGGAACTGTTACATCGTTCAAGACTCAGAATAGCTACCCTGTTGGCTTGACAGAGTAAAGAAATATATTAAATTTACATTTATTTTGCGATAATATATGATTTAGGCTAAGTTTGGTGTACCATACCACCAGTGGCGGCTGCTACAGGGAGGGCAACGAGCAGTGCCCTCCCAAAACTAGACAACAAACAGTATTTTTAATTGATTTATTTAAAAAAAGTTAAATATTCCCTTAAGACATGATTGTCTAGTTCTTTTTATTATCTGTGGTTAACAACAAGCGATTAATTGGGTGAACTTTTTTAGTGTAAGTAATTACAAGCCGGCAGCGCCGCGCGGGGCAAGGTTTTAATTTCACCCGTTTTTTCAGCGGTGTATGGGTTCATATAAGCGCGGAATGTTTGTTTTAGTTGACGTCGGTCATATTCATCATGCGGAAACGTTCGTTTCTCTTTCTACGTGTTGCCGGTTCTATCCTTAGTGAAGACGTATGAGTTTGTTTTGATTTGGGGTATTTCAGTCGGAAAAAGCCTTGCCGGTCGCGTGTCATTGTTTGTTTTTTTATCATTTGTTTATAAAAAGGAAATAAATACCGTCGATTACATAATTAACTATGCAAATTTAAATACGTTGACATATGAACTACGATTACAAATAAAATCTTTAGGGCCACATAGACCGGACCTAAAAATTAACCAAAATTTTAGTGCAAGTAATGCCGAGGGGTGTTCCAAAAAAAACTTATAATAGAAAATTTAATAAAAAATTATACAATGCTGAAAACTGGTTGTGCGGTTGTGAAAAAAGAAATGCTTTTTTTTGGTTTATTTGTCTTGTTATGAACAATCCACGAAGTGATTCTGCGTGAGTGGCCTAGGGAATGTGTGATATCAAGCACTTTAGTGAAAAGTTAAAAAGATACAAAGTAAGTGGTATGTAAAATTTTCTCCTATAACCGGACGCGGACAATTTTTTTTGGTTAAAAATTTCTGAGACCTCCCTTAACCGGACGCGAACCTCTGACAACGGGACGGAGCGCTGCACGACATGGGCATAAATATTATGTAGTATGTTGTCAATAATGCGGAGACGAAATACATCTGTCGTATTTACAACATTATTTAATTCGGCGGGACTGCTGTTTATTGTTCAGTTGGGTAATAATAGATCTCTTTGAAATGGCGCCTAGTAAAAAAAACTTCTTAGTTTATGTGGAAAAATGGAAGTTGTTAACGTTTCGGAGAAGGAACATCTATCAGCACGAAAGATCGGCGAAAAATATAATATCGAAAATGTAAAATTTCGCAGTTCCCTCTCTTAAGCAGACACCTCCAATAAGCGGACAAATTCAACGGAACCGTGAGTGTGCGCTTATGGGAGGTTTCACTGCATTTGTTTTTTATTTAAAACCTAAAATGGGGACCTATTTTTGTCCGAGAAAAGTACTGGAAGCAGTTGTTTTTAAAAAAACAGTGGGATTTTTTTGCTAAAACATCTATATTTAGATGGTGTGAAACAAATTAACATCACTATGGAAAAATGTTCCCGGAAAGACACTTTAAACAGTTTAAAAAATAGCAAACTTCAATTACTGCAATATAATTTAAATCAATATTCATCTCGTCTGTGCCATTTTTGACTTTCAGCATGTCACTTTTTCGTATTTCTTGGCAAACTTTGATGTTTATTTTTTTAGACAATCTGATTGGTATAAAGTAAGAATTTAGTAAAACGCTGGTTCAAAAAATAAGATTACCAATCACCTACGAATATTTTTATTTATTATGAAATCTAAGCTGAAAATAATTACGAACAGTTGAAAATGTTTTTGCAGCGTGTTGTTCGTGGTCTTTTACACAGAAGTGATTTTTGACAGCAAAATGTCATATCTCGATGCGCGCACACCCACTGTACAAATTCAACTGGATAGTGCGCGAAAATGCAATTGAACATGCTCATAAAATAAAATTAAATAAAGTTTTCTGTCGCATTCGCCAAAAGACAAATACGGACGTAGTAACCGCGAGAAAAATACAAAAAATGAAGAAGAATTCTTATACCCAAAAGTATATTTACAAAGGCGAGTGAACTTTGGACACAATCTAAAAATAGACGTCTTGGCGAAAAAAATGTCATTGTTTTTTTTTAAGAAAAAAAACGGCTTCCAGAACAAAACGAGGTCTCTTTTTAGCTATAAAATCAAAATAAAATTTAAATATAAATAATTTGTTACACAAATCATGCATCGAACCTATACACCAGTATTTACTAAGACCTTTAAACTTAGCATTTTAGACCGGGTTTAAGTATCAAGTCTAGACCGAACCGAACCGACCGGTTTAAGTGTATTTTTTTAATACTCACAGGTCAAATAGCTGCAAAGATTTGGGTCACTCTAATGCACGGTGTTCGTGCAACTTTAATTTTAAATTCAAATTTTGCGCCAAATTCCCGTATTCGGAAAACCCACACAATTTCAATTTGATTGGCACAAGCAAAACGCCAGCGCCATCTACGGAAAATGAATCTGCGCAAAAAGGCGTAACCAAAAAAAGATTCGTCTGTCGTATTCTGTCGAGATCACCACGCAGCATGGTGATAAATTCTATTAACCAAAAAATCCAATAAAATTCTTAGAAAATCAAACTAAACCATTACACAAACAAGTGATTCTAGTGTGGATCGACTGCAACGACTGGGCCAGCGAGAGGAGCTCCTCTGGACGACGGAAACAACTGAAAAGGTGAGTGCCAATCCTCTATATTGTCTTTGTGTGGCTCGGAAAAATTAATATTTTTACATCGTCCTTTTAAGGATTTTTGCACCCAGATTTTATAAAACGACCAGCGCGCTTACAGTCCCGCGGCTCTACCCCTCAAAACAACAACATTTTCTGGTCCCACGACCCAGATAGTTTTTTAAAATTTGTTTGCTAGAAATATTAGATTTTTTCGCCTCGCCATTTTGATTCGTTTGTTGCCGTGTCCGGTTTAGAAAGGAGGTTCCGTCCCCCCTTGCGTGGCTTAACGGTGGCTCCACCCACATTTCATTACAGCCGAAATTGGCACTTCGTACGTCGTTTGTTTGGATTCAAAAATCGAAATTTGTTTAAATAATAGTTATTTGTTTAAATAATATGTTATAGTTATTCAAAACAACAAAAGTGCTTGTGAGTTGAATGCTTTATTCTTATTTAACAGGTAAACAAACACATCTAGTAGAATTAGTATTTACCTGTAAATAATAAGAGAAACGGTAGTAGGTACAATTTGTTTTCTGTGCATTTATTTTGGGAGAAAAATCGCGACCTAGGATAACAGCTGATGATAAGTTTTTGCATTTATTCGAGAAATCGATAATAAAATATATGCTGTCGGACTCTTTTGGACTGATTAAAGTCAATAGGGGTCAAGTGTTAGTTTTATTCCTTTTAAATATTTTTTATTTTTTTAATTAACAATATGTCGTTAAAAAAGCTTGAGAATCAACGCAAAGTTTCAATATCTCGTATTACGGAAACGTATAACTTGGGAACAAAAGCTAAATCAGATAGTTCTTCCTTGCCAATTTTTAAGGCGTTTTACGAATCGTTAGATGATCACTATGAACAATTTAAAAACATTCATAATGACATCATAGGTCTCTTGAAAGACGACGACGAGGATGCATTCGAAGTACAAGACAAAATTAGGAAAGATACGGATCTATTCTACCACCAAGCTAAAGTTCTTTTTTCGAGTTTATGTTCCGATTCAGTTCATTCAAATTTCACCCCCGCAACTTCACACTATTCACGTAGCGATGATCTGGGCCCTTTAAAGGTACCTTGCTTTAATGGAAACGTAAAAAAGTGGCCAACCTTTTACGATGTTTATTCTTGTTTGGTTCACGAAAACTCTAATTATTCCGATATAAGGAAATTTCAACATTTGCTAACCTTCCTTGAGGGCGAACCACTTAATATTTTAAGTTCTATAAAATTAACGGCAAGTAATTACGCAATCGCCTGGAAGGTATTAACAGATCGCTATCAAAATAAAAGACTTTTAGCCAGTACCTACTGGAACTCAATCTACTATGCAAATTCTTTAAAGGGAAACCAGTCAGCAAAGGATCTTAGAGTCTTGGTAGATACCTTTTCCGAGAATGTTGCGGCGCTCGAAAATCTTGAATTTCCAGTAACGTCGTGGTGTTTTTGTTTATTTTCAATTTTATTATCAAAAATCGATCAAACCACAAGAACCGCTTTCGAATTAAAGTATAGTACTACCGAGATTCCAACATATCAAAATCTAATTCAGTTTCTTAGTAACCAATGCCGTGCTCTTGAAACAGTACAGCTATCTCCCCAAAATACGCAAATGCAACCTTTGACTTCAAAACAGCAAAAACCAAATTATTCGAATTCTAGTAACCAAAAATATAATTCTTATTCAAATAATCAGTACAAATCAAGCCCACCATCAAATTTTTTAGCGCATACGTACTCACAAGTAGCAAATAAACAATCCAATATTCAATTTCGACAAAACCAACAACCCTATAAGTGCAAATTATGCAATAATTCTTTTCATCCACTCTCGCAGTGTGGTGTTTTTATTTCCAAATCTCCTTCAGATCGTTTTACTTATGTAAAACAACAATCGTTATGTATCAACTGTTTACGTTCAAATCATCAAGTAATTGACTGCAGTAGTACCTACAACTGCAGGGTATGTCGACATAGGCACCATAGTCTTATTCATCTATCGCAAACGACAGATTCAATCCGTCAGAATTCAAGTCAATCCTTTGTTAATTCAAGCCAAAATTCAAATCAAAATTCGAACTTAAATCAAAGATTTAATTCAAATCAAGTGGCCGTGCCTAGCACAGGCACAAACTTATCGTATCAGAATTCAAATTCAAGTCTTAGCCAACAGAACCCTAGTTTTGTTCAACCCAGTTCAAATTCAATTCAAATCAATTCGAATCCAAATACATCTACACATCAATACTCTTCGTTATCCACCTTGACGCCCCGTACGACAGTGCTTCTAGCGACTATAAAATTAGAGGTACTGGATAGTCGGGGTAACTACCAACCTGTCCGAGCACTTCTGGACAGCGGTAGCCAAGCTAACCTGATAAGCGAAGCTTGTCTTAACAGGTTAGGCTTGCCAAGAAACAAAATTTCGATCCCTGTTCTGGGACTAAATCAATCTTCATCGGCCACTAACGGCATTTCTACTTGCACTATTCGAGCCCTAGGCCAACAAGAGCCTACCTTTTCTATTCAAGTCTTCGTTTTACCGAAACTCTGTTCGAATATGCCCTCAGTACAGGTAGATTCATCCAATTGGAGTCATATTTCAAATCTAAAGCTTGCAGATAATCAATTTTACAACCCTGGTCCAATTGACTTACTCTTAGGTGCACAACTTTACACAGAAATCGTCCAATCAGGACGAATTCCAGGACCTCACGGCCTACCCTCCGCTTTTGAGACAGTTTTTGGGTGGGTCTTGATGGGCCAAACTCAAAACATAAATATTTCACCTCAAGTCAATTCTTACTTTACTTCCTGTGAGCAGTCTCTCGACTTTAATATTCGCAGATTTTGGGAACTAGAATCAATTAAGTCAAAAACGTTTCTCTCACCCGAAGAAAAAAGATGTGAAGAGATTTTCCAAAAAACTACCACTAGAGATATTTCGGGCCGATTTACTGTAAATTTGCCTTTTCGTCACATTGACCCTCCTGACCTAGGAGACACATATTCAGTGGCCTATCGTCAATTTTTGTCTCTCGAATCTCGCTTAATAAAAAATTCAAATTTCTATAGTATGTACTCGGATTTTATGAGAGAATATCTCAAAAACGGGCACATGTCTTTAATTCCAAGATCCGAACCTAGACCTCAGTTATGTTCTTATTTACCACATCACGGAGTCCTTCGTCTTGACAAATCAACGACTAAACTCCGGGTGGTTTTTAACCCCTCGATTAAGGGTTCGAAAGGCCTAAGCATGAACGAAACTCTTTTAATAGGACCAAAATTACAAGCCGATATTTCCGAAATTCTATTAAAATTCAGATTTTATTCTATCGTATTTTTGACTGATATAAAACAGCACTTTTTACAAATTCAAATCAATCCAATTCATCGGGACTACCAAAGGCTACTTTGGCGATTTGATCCCAATGAACCCCTGCAGGAATACAGGCTTAATACAGTGACGTTTGGTGTTAGTTCAAGTCCCTATTTAGCTATTAGAACTCTTAGAGAACTAGCCATCCTGGAGGCTAAGAATTATCCTGAAGCATCCCAGGTCCTTTTGAATAACATTTTCATGGACGATATTTGCTGTGGAGCTAACTCTCTAGAAGGTGCTTTATCACTTCAAAAAGATCTCATAGCGTTGCTCAAATTGGGAAAATTTGAATTAAGAAAATGGGCATCAAATAATCCGAAACTTCTTTCACATTTGTCGCCCGCTGATTGTCAGATCCCTGTTACCTTTGAAGACGATTCTTCAACATCGATTAAGGTGTTGGGCCTTCAATGGCACCCTTCTACAGATACTTTTACCTATTCTTGTACCCCTTGTGAAAAACCTTGCACCAAAAGGAATATTTTATCGGCTATCGCTAAAATTTGGGATCCTATAGGTTTCTTATCGCCTGTTTCATTTTTAGCCAAAGTGATTATGCAAAAACTTTGGTTATGCAATACTGATTGAGATGAAATACCCCCCGATCCAATCAAAACTCTTTGGAATCAATTCAATAATCAATTAACCACTCTTTCGAATCTTTGTATACCTAGACATATTTTTTCGAATAATATTCAACGATGTCAATTGCTAGGTTTCTGCGATGCATCCGAGCTAGGATACGCTTCTTGCGTATACGTTCGCGTCGAATTACCAAATAAAATTATCAAAACTGCTCTAGTCATGGGCAAGTCAAGGGCTGCTCCCTTACACACTATTTCAATCCCACGTTTGGAACTACTTGGAGCTACTCTATTAGCTGATTTACTCGAACTAGTTATTCGCACCTATTCATCATTACTCGTAATCGATGAAATTCTTGCGTTCTCGGACTCACAGGTCACGCTTCATTGGGTCACATCTTCACCTCACAAGTGGAAGACCTTTGTGGCAAACCGCGTGAGTCGTATTCAAGAAACAATCCCCGAAGTCCCATGGTATCACATTACTTCACTCGAGAACCCTGCCGACTGCGCTAGCAGAGGGTTGTCGCCCAATAACTTAATAAATCACCCTCTTTGGTTTCACGGCCCTCCATGGATTACCTTGCCCACTACGGAGTGGCAAATTCAAAGGTTTATAAATGAACGTTCTTTGGGAGTTCCAGACGAGGTTCTCAAAGAAGAAAAACCGGAAAATTCAGTGGTGCTGACGGCAGAAATTCAAAATCAAAACTTTTTTGATAGATTAATCGATAAAATATCCAATTTAAATACCATTCAAAAAATCATTTGTCATTTTCTAAGACTTATTCACAATCGAAAAACCTCAGTTGACCCTTTATCCGGCGTTTTTTCCGCTTTTGAACTACACAAGGCTCTACTTGTTTTAGTTAAAAGGGTCCAAGAAGAGTGTTTTTCGGATGTCATTCAAAAAATTCAAAATACTCAGCTATTACCTAAGCCGTTTCGCAAACTCGCGCCCTTTTTGGACGAATTGGGTTTCCTTAGAGTGGGCGGACGCTTACGGCATTCTCAACTCTCCTTTGAGGCAAAACATCCCTTATTATTGCCGAAATCTCATAGATTAACCCAACTGATCATTATTCAAACTCATAACGAAAATTTACATCCCGGAATAAACACAGTCCAATACTTAATTCGTCAAAAGTTTTGGATTATGTCATCACGTCGAGCTATTCAGAGGGTTTTATTAAAATGTATTCCCTGCTTTCGCTTAAAACCAAAACCTTACACTCCGTACATGTCGGATTTACCTTCTTTTAGAACGTCACAATTAAAATGTTTTTCACACGTTTGCTTAGACTATGCAGGCCCAATCAAAACCTTTGTAGGTCAGAGACGTCGTGGAGCACAAGTTGGTAAATCATATATCGCAGTCTTT
This sequence comes from Aspidapion aeneum, assembly GCA_963576565.1. NCBI lineage: Eukaryota > Metazoa > Arthropoda > Insecta > Coleoptera > Brentidae > Aspidapion > Aspidapion aeneum. Next base: position 15,733,080 of record OY755042.1, read on the forward strand.
GTCGATACTTCTGTCAAGGCAATCCATATCGAGCTTGTTTCGGATTTAACCACAGAGGCGTGCATCGCTGCTTTACGACGCTTTGTCGCTAGACGTGGCACTTGTGTCCAAATCACAAGTGATAGAGGCTCAAACTTTGTTGGGGCTATTAAGGAGCTCCATAATCTTTCGAAATTAGCTTCTGAGAGCTTAAAAATCAAATGGTGTCTTAATAGTCCGGGAGCCCCCCACCTAAATGGTCTAGCAGAAGCAGGAGTCAAATCTATAAAAACACATTTGTATCGGGTCATCGGTGACCAGATACTAACCTTCGAAGAGCTCTATACTCTCCTCGCCCAAATAGAGGCATTACTCAATTCTCGACCCCTTTGTGAGCAAAGCTCTGACCCAAACGATCTTACGTCTTTGACTCCAGGTCATTTCCTCACAATGGAACCCCTTAATTCGTGTCCTGATCCTGACCTTTCTACCCTTAAAGTTAATACCCTTAAGCGTTGGCAACTTATCCAACGAATTCATGCCGATTTCTGGAAGCGTTGGAAACTCGAGTACTTAAATACTTTACAACAGCGTTCTAAGTGGTCGGACCCTTCGGTTGAAATCAAGCTAGATACGCTTGTATTAATTAAGGATGAAACTAGGCCGCCATTACACTGGTTGCTGGGTAGAATAGTATCTGTACATCCTGGTCGGGATAATCACATTCGAGTTGCTACTGTTAAAACACAACACGGACTTTTCACTCGTCCCGTGGTCAAGTTGTGCCCACTACCTTTAGATGCGCACTAAACTCCCAAGCAACTTCTTTTGTTTCGTGTGTCGTTATCTAGAATATATATATATATTTTTTTTTCTTCATTTTTTTTCTTTTTGATCTATAAACCTAAAACGGATTTAATTACCTACCCTTTAAGGTTTTGAATTAACTTATATTTTTTTTATATAGCCATTTGTTTATTCAATTAATCTCAATGTAAAACTTCGTTTTAAGTGGGCGGAAAATGTTCGTGCAACTTTAATTTTAAATTCAAATTTTGCGCCAAATTCCCGTATTCGGAAAACCCACACAATTTCAATTTGATTGGCACAAGCAAAACGCCAGCGCCATCTACGGAAAATGAATCTGCGCAAAAAGGCGTAACCAAAAAAAGATTCGTCTGTCGTATTCTGTCGAGATCACCACGCAGCATGGTGATAAATTCTATTAACCAAAAAATCCAATAAAATTCTTAGAAAATCAAACTAAACCATTACACAAACAAGTGATTCTAGTGTGGATCGACTGCAACGACTGGGCCAGCGAGAGGAGCTCCTCTGGACGACGGAAACAACTGAAAAGGTGAGTGCCAATCCTCTATATTGTCTTTGTGTGGCTCGGAAAAATTAATATTTTTACATCGTCCTTTTAAGGATTTTTGCACCCAGATTTTATAAAACGACCAGCGCGCTTACAGTCCCGCGGCTCTACCCCTCAAAACAGCAACACACGGTGGATAGAATATACCGCTGTTCGGATCTTATAAATATATGTCGAATTTTCACGTCACTGGTGGTCCAGCTGATTTTTAGAAACGAAAGTTAGATATGATATGAACAACTAATATTTTGTGATTTTTTTGAAAACTAAGGCAATTTTTGTACTATTTTTTATCCGCTGACATACCTCTTTGTTTACTACCCAATAGTTCTCGGTTCACCTTTGATATTAAACGATCACATTCAGTTTGACTGGTAGTTTAAGTTTTGTGTAATAAAAAATAAAGCGGCTAAAAAAAAATAACGACAATACATCTACAAAATTACATTTTATAAGGATGTACTAGAAAACAGTAGAAAAATGGCGTTAGTTTTCAAAAAATTCAAAAAATATTAGTTGTTCCGTTGTTCATAACAGATCTAACTTTTGTTTACAAAAATCAGCTGGACCACCAGTGACGTGGAAAATTCGACATATATATATATATATATATATAAAATCCGAACACCGGTCTATTCCATCCACCGTGACTCTAATGTACAATATGATAGTAAGCATTTCTTAGTGAGTTTCATCTCGACAAAATGTCATTTTTTGGAAATTTAGTCCGTGCAGTCGTAGGATTCCCGTTAAAAATACTCTTAAATTGTAATACCACCCCTGACGGGTGGTTTGAAGTTCGAAAAACGGCAGAAATAATCCATGACTGATAAAAAAAAACTTATATACAAAAATTTTCAGAGCTAAATAATACATAAATAACTTAAAACTATATCTGTAAATGCATTACCGTATTAAATACGTATCAATATTTAAATACTATAAAAAGCACAAGATATATTAGAATCAGTTTTCAATTACACATCCACCAAAACAATCGAACATCGGTTTGATGATTGATGATGATGATGATTCATATGTGAGTAGGCCTTGCAGCCCTTCCACTGCGACCACCAGTGGGTCTATTGTGGCTCACTTTTGAGTGGTTTCTCACCACTGTATGCCTAATCCTCCAAAAAGGCCGGCTATCAGTTTGGGTGAGACACTGTTCAGATCTTCTGAGTCGATCTGAGGTTTACCGAAAGTATTCTGACGTAAACGTGCAATAGCCGGACATTCGCACAGTACATGTCTGACTGTTTCGTCATCCTCCATACAGAGTCTACATTCGGTCTCTTCTGTTAGTCCCATTCTGTGCATGGGCACTCTCAGTCGACAGTGACCCGTATAAAGACCAGTCACTATACGTATCTCCTGTCTGGTAAGTCCAATAATGTTCCTGGCTCTGTTTCTACAAGGTCCTTTAATGAACTCTTTAGAGTGAGCCAGTTCTGGTATATTTATCCAGTATTGTTGGAAGCTATTCTCCATCAATTTTAATATGGTTGATTTAGCAGCATTGTATGATATCCCCAGGGCTGGCTCGGGGCCGAAAAACTCGGCAGATGCCGCTTCCCTCGCTGCTAGGTCTGCGGCCTCATTTCCCTCGTGCCCAGAATGCCCTGCTATCCATACTAATTCAGCGAATCTTTACAGCTTCTAACGGTTCTCGATGAGACCGTATAGGAATCAAGCGCTCTTAAGGCTGCTTGACTGTCGGAGAAGATTTTTATTGTCCTGTTGGTCCATTCGTGGTCAGTAATCCACCGGGCACACAGTTCAATGGCTACGAGTTCGGCCTGAAATATAGTAGCCAATTGGCCGAGACTATGTTTAATCTCGACTTTTTCTTGAATACTAACAACTCCAGATCCAACGCCCGAAGGCATTTTGGATCCGTCGGTATACCAGAAGCTATCGTTATTTGAAAAATTGGTCCTGTTCTTTAACCAGTCCTCCCTCTCCGGGAGGATAATGTTGTATAGCTTTCTGCTGTATACCGTGTTGGGCATGACGTCGGATATCATTCCTAGAGTTGCATCCAACTCTTGTTCCCTTATTAGGGCTGGTGATATCACTTTGTTTGCCCTGCCATCCTGGTGGTTGGCTCTTATTCTGTATGTTGCTCTTCGTGCGTCCGCCTCTAAGAAAATGTGAAGCGGAGGTAAGTTTAGTAAGCATTCAAGCGCAGTCGATGGGCTAGAGCTCATTGCCCCACATATGGCAAGACTGGCTTGTCGTTGTAAGCTGGTTAGTTTGACCCTTGAGGTTCTTTGATGTCCCTTCTCGAACCAGACTATTGCGCCATACGCAATCATTGGTCTGATGACTGTTATATACAGCCAATACATTTGTTTGGGGCTAGTGCCCCAGGTTTTTCCGCAAATTCTTTTGCACGTCCATAAGGACAGTGTGGCTTTGCGGGTTACTTTTTCCATATGGGCATTCCAGGTAAGAGTTTTATCTAGAGTGACCCCTAGGTATTTCCCCTCTGATGCAAATGGAATTATTTCACCGCTAAGCTCCGGAGGAGTCAGGAAATCAAGCTTCCTTTTACGGGTGAACGGTATAATAACTGTTTTGCTAGGATTTACAGACATCTGTTCCCTGTCACACCAGTCTTTTACCGTGTTTATTACTTCGTGTATCTTTCCAGAGAATTCACTCTCTGGAATGTCTCTAATGATTGCTCCTACGTCATCTGCGTATCCCAATACCTCTACATCCAGCGATTCCAAGATGGCAAGAAGATCATCGACCAGTAGAGACCACATGAGGGGAGACAAAACTCCTCCTTGTGGACAGCCTCTAGCATCTCTGAAGCTTACCATCTCATCGTTAAGAGTTGTTTCAATCACTCGATTCTCGAGTGTGCACCTGATGAATCCCGTGACGGTAGATTCTATTCCTCGGGCGCACGCTGATTCAAAGAGGGAATTGGGTAGTGCATTGTTAAATGCTCCTTCTATATCAAGAAAAACACCTACTGCGATGCCTTTTGCATCGAGGGTTTCCTTAATTTTTCCAACAAGGTTGTTTAAAGCTAGTTCTGTTGACTTCCCTGCTTGGTATGCATATTGGTTTGCATTGAGCGGGTGGGCCATTAAGGCGCCACCTCTGATATGTGCGTTTATTATCTTTTCCAAGCCTTTCAACAGAAATGAGGTGAGGCTTATGGGTCGAAGCGATTTTGGAGTATTATCTGCCCGACCCGCCTTAGGTATGTAAACTACCTTAACTTTAGTCCAGCTAGTTGGAATATAATTCCATGCTAGGCTGGCTCTATACAGTTTTACCAGGCAAGGTACTAGCACTTCCAGGCCTTTTTGTACTAGCACTGGAAGGATACCATCTAGGCCCGGTGATTTGTATGGTTCAAAAGACGTGAACGCCATTTTGATCGTATTTGAATTGATAATTTCTTTTGCAATTTTCCAATCCGCCTGTTTTGGGCGATGTCCATGGGTCAATTGCTCAGGAATATTTCCGTTTTCAAGTAGTGTGCTTCCTGGGAAATGATGCTCTGCCAGTGCCTCCAGGGATTCCCTTTCAGATTTTGTGAAGGTGCCATCAGAGAGCTTTATTGCGCCAAGTTTGTTTGCTGGCTCATTAGACAGAATTTTATGGATTCGAGTTGTGTCCGGAAGCTTTGTGAGCCCATGACAGAACCTCCTCCATGACTCTCTTTTGGCACTTCTGATTTGTTTGTTATATTCGTTGAGGGAGGCACGGTAGCTTTCCCAGTTGCCCGTCTCCTTTGCCCGATTAAATAGGCGTCTAACCTCTTTTCTTTTTTTGAACATAGAATTGTTCCACCAAGACATACCGCGATTATCAGTTTTGGTTTTAAGAGGGGAATTTTCGTGATACGCGGTTATAATAGCCTCCCTTAGTTGTTCAGAAGCCATTTCTATTTTATCACGATCCCACACGTCGGTCATTGCTGAGTTCAGCTTTTCTTGGAGGGATCTGACATATCCACTCCAATCTGTGCTTTTTGGGTCTCTGTATTTAATTGTTTTTGTAGATCCCATACCGACGGTGAATTGTATATGATTGTGGTCTGACAGAGAGGGCTCATCTGTAACCCTCCAGTCAGTGATCTTATTGCTAGTTAGTTTTGTGCTTATTGTTAGATCTAGTACCTCTGCCCTATTTTGACCGACAAAGGTTGGTTTGGAGCCAACATTATTTACAAAAAGCCCCTCCCCTATAATGTAGTGGAACAGATGCTCACCCCTTCTGTTGATGTCTGTGCTGCCCCAACATCGGTTTAATCATCGCTAACTTGTCTAAAAAATTAACATCTAAAATATAGCGGACAGCTGACACTGACTTACACCGTTTTTAGTCGACATTTCCCAGTGACGTTCGGAGGTTTAAGTATGGCTACTTTTTAAACCAAAATATTTTTTCTAACCATTGTGAGGAAATAATGTCTTTCTTACAACGAAAAAAGATGACCGATATCGCAAACTATTGCATGCACAGCAAAAATAAGTTAAACCTTCAACCAAAATCTAGACTTCTAGACCTAGGATTGTAGCACTTAACAATGTAGACCTTTTAGTAAATACTGTTGATAAAGTTTCATCAGTAAGGGGGGCTTCGCATGTGCGACAAGGAGCTTAAAACTGACTAGCCACAGACACGTGTTTCGAACTCTTTATGATCTTCTCAGTGTGGTATATCAGCATATTCCACTGTGAGAAATGGATTATTTTTTAATTTCAATACATATTTTGATTAAAAAGAATAAAACGTGTTAAGAACATAAAGATTTTACCAATTTTCGTGAAAAAAAAGGTGAAAAATAAAAATCAAAAAATCCAGGTTTTAGAATTTTCTTGAAACTTTATAGGTTCGACGCATGAAGAAAAGGTGGAGCACTAGTGGAGAAGAGAGAAGTTTTCATTTTTGTAATTTTACGAACCTCGACTGTGAGAAATGGAGTATTTTTCAATTTTATGTTGAATAAGCTGGTCAGGCGTTTTAATCCGCTTTTGACTTATGCCACACTGAGGAGATCATAAAGAGTTCGAAACACGTGTCTGTGGCTAGTCAGTTTTTAGCTCCTTGTCGCACATGCGAAGTCTCCCTTGCAGATGGTTGGGAAATTTTAGGTTATGTAAAAAAATTGTTAATACGAAACTTATTAATGCCTATAACTTTTGTATTTAACTTTTTCCGATAGGTCCTCTAGTGTCACTGAAAACCGTTAAAAACCGATACCATCCCTAAAAGTTTACCCCATGCACCCTAAGAGCTCGGCTCGAGCACAGCCTACCGTTAAGTAGGCTGTGGCTCGAATCTAATTTTATTTTCCTATTGGTTACGATACATTTTCTTTAATTTCTAATAGTTTTCATGCTGTTGCTAATTTTTCCCTTCCAAAAGCTATCTGCACTGGTCTATAAGACTAGTAGTACGTGTGTAAAATTTTTACTACTTTTTCACTTGCTAAATTATTACAATATTGTTTTGCAGTTAATTTAATTTGTTCATCGTAGTGGTCACTTTGTCGCATAAATCACGCAAATTTAACAAAAACAACTTTTACCTCTTGGTAAAAACCTATTAGGGCAATTTTAATCTAACTATAGGTTAAATAATATTCAATATCAATCAGTGTTCCATGTTTGTATTTGTGCTGGTAGTGTGTCTACTATGTGCTTTTAATAAAAAAGCGACTATCGTACATTGGACTGTTGTTTGATATTTATTTATTGGAATACAATAATTATCTCCCGATAAAAAATGTCGTCGAATTTAACATATTCCAATCAGTCGCTTGGTTGGAAGTATCTTAATAAGGAAACGTTTGGTTCAGGTAAATAGTTTAATACTTATGTCATATAATCATGACTTTTTCGAAATTACCCGCACACGTCGAAACACACAGGAAAATTTTGAAGAAAAGCTGTTCAAAAGTATTTTTGTCTCTTCTTGAACTTCCTTACTTAAAAACTGTGAACAATTTTCGTTTTTAGCAATGCTTGTTTCTTAGAAATTGGTCTCTAGCTTAGATGTGAGTTTGTAATTTAGCAAAATCTATCAAATAAATGTCACTATTTTCTTGCTAAATCTAAAAATTGTTTTTTAAAAAAAAATTAAATTATTTAACTACACACTACACTTATTTCCTATAGCAAAAAATGTCATATATACTTTTTCTAAAACTTATAGTTTTCGGTTGTCTTGATTTTTTTCGTTAAAAAACACTAAGTGTAACAGTATAAATTCCCTAAAACTAGCCTAAAGTTTTTAGTTTTGTGGAAAGAAAAAGCTTAAAAATTTAGGTTTTTCATGTCATTAATAATTTTTGTACTACTTTAATCCCCCTGGATTTTTTTAAAATGCGGTGTTGGTATGAAAGTTAAACACTAAAACAAATGGTTTATCTTTACCAAGTACGATTGTGTATTACCTAGTAAAATCAATCAAGTCATAAAAAAGTTATTGGCCTTTAATTAATTAAAAAGATATTTAAAATATAAAAAAAATCGAATAAAGATAGGCTCATTCCATAAGAAAAATGGGTAATATCTCAAAAACTAAAAGTGAGAGATAAAATTCGATTTGACAGTTGAATTGTTTATAAAAAAATCTATAAAAAACCATTTTTACCAAAATGAAATGTTCATAAATAAAAAAGTTATGGGCCTCCTCCCAAAATGCCGACTTTTTAAAAACTCCTTGTATATAATTTAAAAACGACTTGCTATATCCAGATGCTGTTTTCACATTTAAACATCTCTTAAAAATCGAGGCTAGCAAGTCAGGTCAATTTTTTCTATCTCCTCTCGAAATATCTGAAACTCCTTAAAACATCGAATATGGGGCACCCTGTACATATTTGGGTATAAATATTTCTAGAATTAAGAACGTTTTTCTACGTTGTCCGACGCCTATTTTCCACCTCCTTCGATCCTTACAATCATCTTCTGTCAGGTTTTTTTAACTCATTAATCTTTGCTTGGGTAATCTTTCGTCGTTCATCCGTTGTATATCGCCGTACCATATCAGTTGTCTTTTTGGGATGTAATTATGATCTCATTTATTATATGATCTGTTCTAGATATTCTCATTAATATTCTTATTGCATCCATTTCGACACTTTTCATTTTTGTTTTGTATTTTGCTGTTACGCGACAAGTATTTATTTCATACAACAGCGTGCTTTTCACCATTGTTTCATATATGTTAAATTTTACATTCTTTTTTACCTCTCTGCTCCATAAAATACTGTTAAGTATACACACTCATTGCATGGAGATATTGTTTGTCCATTGTCTAGTTTTTTTAGCATTTTTCCAATCATCAGGTACTGGATGTCCGTTTATGCATTGAATGGTAATATATGTGAGATTTTCTAGTAATTTCTCTAATCCATATTTGAGCATTTCAGCGTATATTCACTCAGGTCCGCTAGCTGTTCCGGATTTAAGCTTTTCTATACTATTCTTTATCGTTTCTTTTTCGATGATTACTTCCTCTCCATGTACTTCTATGTCTCTCCACGAAGAGGCTGACAGATACTCGATACTAGATTCCTGCAGCAGTCTATTGTAGTGTTCTGTACATTGTTCTTATTTGATGATCTTAATGTCTACTTTTTCATTTATTGGGTTTTTTACTGTAGAAATAAATTTCCATACTTCAGAACTTTGCCTACCTCCTACGTGTGTATTAAGATCGTGGCATTTGCGCTTGAACATTTCATTTTTTTCGTGCGTATCAAATTTCTTAGCTGTATTCTGGATTTCCCGTAGATTTCTAGGTCTCTTTGTTCTTTAGTACTCAGCAATTTCAAGTATGTGCGTTTTTTCTCCTTGACCATTTCCTGTATTTCCTCCGTCCACCACTTCATTTTGCTATTTCTATTATTTTGGTATCCAACAGCTTCTGTGCTTGCTTCCTTCAAGCTTTTTACTATGTTCGTATACATCTCTTCAAATGAGTCTTCTGTGTTTATTAATTTTTCATCTAATCGTTTATGATACAATCTTTGCGTGCTTTCGATTTCTAGACTTCTAAAGTTGTATTTTTGATTTTCTTCGATGCATTCTAGGTTTTCTCTCTAATATTTTCGTCTCTATTAGTTTTTCTTAAAGGGAATAATATTTTTGCTTTTATCAGATGGTGGTCAGATCCACAGGTAACACCACGAAGTGCACGCACATCAAACCACTTTAATTCCAAGTGCTGTCCCCCTATAGCATAATCAGTGATTGATTTAACATTTCTTGTTGGCTGAATCCAGGTATATCGATGAATTTTCCTATGTTTAAAAAACATTATTTATTTTTAGGTTGTGGGTTTCACACAATTGCGTCAGTCTCAAGCGATTATCATTTGTCACTTCCTCTCCAAATGGTCCAACCACTTTGCTTTGGGTTTGTCTACCAATTCGACTATTAAAATCGCCAAGCATAATTATTTTCCTGGTATTACCGATTTTGGTGATCAAAGAATTACTAAAAAAGGCATTTTTATTATCAAACATTAAAATAGTAAAATAAAACAACGATGACGATGTAAAAAACAAGGGTTATTGGCTAAAAATACTGAATTTAAAAATTCATGTTTGGCTTCATTTGCATCGTCTTGGGATACCCTGTACTCCTGTTCAGCGGTTGTTAGTTTGACTTGCACTGTACACATCCATCAATTTTGCGCAAGGTGTTATTGTTTTAAAAATACATTTTTAGCTGTACACGACGCGACGAACACTTTCATCTGTTGGGATAAAATTAGACTTAGAGTCTTTCTTGACTTTGGTGTGTAGATAGTGAAAGTCGACATTTTTTAGAGTCTTTCTTAACTTTGGTGTGTAGATAGTGAGAGTCGACATTTTGTTTATCGGAAATTTAGCTGTGTTTTTTATTATTTTACACTTTTAATGCGATCATTATACAAGAACATTGTATGTGTTTATTATACATATTATAAAATTATTAGTTAATGTGTGAGGAGGACTTTTTAAACATAAAAGTGTGAGTCATGGTCAATGTCAACAGGAAAGGACGGCAAATCTCATATGCGAATTCCCGAGCCGTTTCAGTGAGAATAGGTTAGCAAATTATAGTAGGTTTTTCAGTGGCGCACCCAGGAATATGTCTTGGGGGGGGGGGGGGGGGGTTCGAGGCCTCTTAGGGGGGGGGGCCGAAGCCTCATGATGTCCAATTTTAAGCTATTTTTTGTGTTTTTTCATGAAAAATGTGGAAAATGTGTAAAAAAATCTAAGGCTTGGTTCATAATGCAGAGCTGTCAGGTACTTCAAGTACAGTACTTGAAATTGTACTTCAAGTACTTAAGTACTGTACTTGAAGTACATCTACAATCCACTAAATTGTACTTGGTACTTGAAGTACTTGGAAATGTACTTGATTTTGTCAAGTACAGTACTTCAAGTACACTAAAATGTACTTCAAGTACATCGAAAGTACTTCAAGTTCATTATAAGTACTTCAAGTACATTCGAAGTACTTTAAGTACAATAAAATGTTTTTACTTGAAGTACAATGTAGATAGGTGAGATATAAAGGTAAAATGTTGAAGACAAGTGGAATCCTCAGGGTTGCCACCTGTCCGGATTTTTATAAACCTGGCAGTGAAGTCCGGTATTTTAGCAACCTTGATAAGTAGGTCTTAATAAATCGCCCAAACAATCGTAATATTAGGTACACACTTATCCAAATAATATTGCCCATAGGCTTTATTATTTGCACGCTCTATTATTTCGTGAAACAAGAAATTCAAATTCAGTGTGAGAAACTACTGCAGCACTGTCATGCCATCTATTGAGGGGTGTGGGTAGAACGGTAGTGCAGTACGGGAGTTGCGGCTCGATTTTTCAGAGATCCACGTACTCGCCGAGCAGCAGACGTAATTTTTAAATACGTTTGATGAAGCTTGGTTTAAAGAACCCGAAAATTTATTTAGTCTTTGACTAGGTACACTTCAAAAGATTCCTTGGATATTTACGTTTGTTATGTTTATTTAGTTTGACAAACAAGTTTTTAAGCAGTTTCCGTAGGAATGATTTAGGTGGGCTATTATAAAAATAGTACTTTCTATGAGTGAGTTATAAATTATTGACGGTAAGAACAGTGCCTCAAATGCACTACCAAAAAAGAAATAAGGAAAGGTGGGGTACGTGGGTCCCTTCTAATTTTTAATTAAACTTCTTTTAAAAATCTTGAATTTTATTTGAATTTAGACTGCAATATTCTAGGCCTTAAAAGTTTAAAATACAATTGAACCTCACATACTCATACATTTTCGCGTACTTCGCTTTTTTTACATAAAATGTTTTTGTTGTGATTTGTTTTGTTTTTAAAGACAGAAAATATACCACCTAAAAGGCTTAAGACAGGAATGTTGTATCTCTCCAACTCTTTTTAAAATATATATCGCAGTAGCTCTAAAAAACTGGAAAAGAATGTAAAATTTAACATATATGAAACAATGGTGAAAAGCACGCTGTTGTATGGAATAGAGACTTGTCGCGTAACAGAAAAATACAAAGCAAAAATGAAAAGTGTCGAAATGGATGCAATAAGAACATCAATGAGAATATCTAGGACAGATCATATAAGAAATGAGATCATAAAAGAAAGAATGGGAATCGATGGAAGCATAACGGATGACATCTCTAAAAGGCAACTAATATGGTACGGCCATGTACAACGGATGAGCGACGAAAGATTACCAAAGCAGGTCCTAGAATGGCAACCAATAGGGCGCAGAAAAAGAGGGCATCCTAAGTAAATTTTGATAGCTTGTTTAATTCTACATTTAAAAACTGTTTAAAAAGTTAACAATGAATCAAGAGTTGTTTGCTATTGATCAATTGTAACAATCAAATAGTGCTACTGATTTGAAAGTTAATTTTAATAAATGTGAATAAAGTCTTCCGTTCGTAGTGTGTAGACAGTGGTTCGTAGCTCCACCTTCATGGAAACTTAGATGTCGCTTCTGCGTCGCGTCGAATGATAATAGCGATAACCACCATTGCAGTGAGAAATTTGTGGACCAAAATCACTCTATTATCTGTGAAAAAGTATAACAGAACTAGAACTGAATGACTAAATGAACAAGCCACATAGTTTGCCTGGTTGCCTTAACAAGAAATTAAAAATGTTATATAATAAAATAACATTCAGGAAAGCTTACATAATATTTTTTTAGGTTTTTTTGACAGCAGGTAAAAATTAAATTGCAAGAAGATTTGTTAAGAGTTATGCAAAGCCAATTTTTGAATAAATTAAAAAATACACCGGGGATTCCCCACAGCCTATACACAGTAAATAATAAAACAAAGTTGTTATTGTACTAAAGGTAATTAGAATTTACCAAATCAATTAGTCTTAATTTCAACATTTAAAAAATCACTATTAAAAACTTTATTAAGTGCTCGAATTTTAGAAAAGCAACCTGTACCTATAAGAAAACTGCAAGGAACTACTTATTAATGGGACACTTGCCACGAGGAGGTCGTAGACCTAGTTTTTCCATTCAAAGATAACCCGGCCTACTATGTACAAATTTTGGATAGCAGCTATTACGATTTATGATTTTGGCAGTTTCATATTGGCACATGTTCAATATTTTGCCATTTACACCGTTTATATAAGTGGCGCAATAATTTTTTACTTGCTTTAATGTGACGTGTTCGGCTACACGAAATTATTTTTTGTTATTTTTAAAGACTACGCAACAAAAAAATTGAATTAAATTTAAAATTCTAGAGTGACAAAAAGACACATTTAAACATATAGTTCTGCCGTCCCTAACCTTCCGTTAGTCTGCTGGGTAAAACTCACGATATTGGTCTGGTGGGGTCTAGAGGACCCCATAGGTAAAAATGATATATTTTTTTTAATTTAAGGTAATAATGACAATACATCTTTAAAAATTTACAATACATCTTTAAAAATTTACAAAATAAGACAATTTTTTTCAAAACATTTTAATGTTTACAAACCTTATGATACAAAATAAAATATTAATTAAAAAAAAATAATATTACATACTTCTCAAAACTTTTGCAGACTGGACTTAGGGAACGTCATTAAATTACGTAACGCAAAAAATCCGGAATTTTGACACCCCCCCCCCCTCGTAACGCATTTTCAAGAAAAAGCACATTAAAAAAACATTGAGTCTAACGCAAGGCCACCCCCCCCCCTCCCGCCCTAGAGCGTTACGTAATTTATGGATAGACCCTTACAACAAAAAAATACTAAATAAAAAAAGAAAAAAGTAATGTAAAACTACAGTCATTCCGTCTTTTCACCAAAATTCATACATACTTTTTCATATTCTCCCATATTTCATCTAAAAAGAAGCAATTTATCTGCAAACCAGAATATTATAAATATATTTATTTACAAAAGATAAAAATTTATACTTTAAATTTGTATACTGCCTAAGCATTCAGAATAAAAGATGTAAATATAAAATAAAGAAAAATACAATAATATGTTCGTTTATACGCATAAATAAACTGAAAACTAAAAAAAGACATAATTAATAATTAGTTTGTTGGGGTTCAAGTAAATGAAGCTTTATATGAGTGATATGATGAGTCAAAATGATTTATTTTTTACAAGCTTTTATTTAGCTTCAGATGTTCTGTCTAACCACGGATCACCTTTGTTAAAGTGATCCGTGGTCTAACTATCTAACTAACTATCTATAAATCTTGTGAAGCGTTTTTGACACACTTCCCATTATCCGATTTAGATGAAATTTGGTACACACATAGTGGTCTCATGACAATACAACATTAAGAAAAAATATCCTCCCACCCCTACCCCCACCCCCTTCCATAGAAAAATTTGTTTTTGACAAACTTCCCGTTATCCGATTTGAATGAAATTTGGTATACATATAGTGAACCGATGACAATACAATATTAAGAAAAAATATCCTCCCACCCCTACCCCACCCCCTTTCATAGAAAAATGAGTTTTTGACACACTTCCCATTATCCGATTTGGATGAAATTAGGTATTCACATAGTGGTCCGATGACAATACAACATTTTAAAGAAATATCCTCCCATTCGTACCCCCACCCCCTTCCATAGAAAATGCGTTTTTGACACCCTTCCCATTGTCCGATTTGGATGAAATTTGGTATACATATAGTGGTCCGATGACAATACAACAATAATGAAAAAATGTCCTCCTACCCTACCCCCACCTCCTTCCATAAAAAATGCGTTTTTGACACACTTCACTTTAAATGACTTTTATAAAATTTGGTATATGCATAAAGGTCCGATGGCAATACAGCCCAAACAAAAAATATATTTCTACCTCTACCCCACTCTCCTTCCCCCAATAGAAAAATGAGTTTCCAAACAACTCACGATCAGCGATTTCATTATAATCTAGAAAAAACTCTTCTGTTCTGTTATTGAACAAATATTTTCAATTAATCATTATTATTATGATAATATTAGAATGTTCGGTTCGGTTCGGAAAATTATTTTTTAATTTTTAGTGCATTTTATAAAAGCTTGTGACTTGTGAAATTTTTTACCAATTTTTAAACAATTGTTGTTTCTATTTTTCGACGGTGAACGTATATAATTGGCATAAAATATGTCATGACGTAACTGCAAAAATAAAAAAAAACAAACTTTAGTGGAATTAAATTTTCCTAATCGTTTTTCCTACGGAGTGGGAAGAAATAATGAAATTTGTCAAATTTATGCCCACTTTAACTGATTAAAAAACTTAATTGATTTTTTATCAATAATAAAAATCAAAGTCTCGCGACGTTTTGTTGTTTGTCGGGTGTTACATGTTCGTTTCCCTGTGTGGTATCTTATCGTCTAAAATACTCATCGGATTTTCAATTCATCGAAAACACTTTACCTCTTTCTTATTTGGTAGTTTTATATAAGCAACTCCGGCCAATTAAATGACGTTAACAATTTTTTTTCTAGGCCTTTGTATACTAGGTTAGTTGTTTGTTATTTCTTCCGACCGCCATATTGAATTTATACTTCAATAAATAGAGCATAAAAGGAGCTTTTTAACCGTGTACAATAAGCCTATCGTTGTTCTTAGTTGCTTTTGTCTGGGACACCCTGTATAGTTCATTGTTGAATTCGCTGGCTCGTTCTATTAGAATTTTCATGGTCAATAGGTGGTTAACTGTACTGAAACCTTTTCTGAAGCCTGCCCTTTCTTTTGATTGATATCCGTCCAAAATTTGACGGATTTGTCACATGTCGCTACAGATGGTACCAAACAAACGTTTGCCAAAGATATCTTAACCTGTGATATTGCATTGTTTCAACAAGAAATAAAGCATACATTTTTGTTATTTCTGCCAGGTAGTACTTATTTAGTATCTCCTTGTATATATTTTTTTGCGTTCTTTAAATGCATTTTGTAAATGTACTCTAATAGCCCCGATACCTCGATAATTCGGCGGTAGCTGTACCGATATGTGTCCTAATTATCGAAGTTGTACTATATTACAAAAAAACTAAAAAGGGTCCAAACTCACCCCACCCTCCTCTACAGGGTGGGACACCATAAAATATTCTCAAGTTGATGCATTTTTAAAAAATTATATGTCATAGTTGTGAAATGACAGTAAATATCATACTTTGACAGGAAATTTATTTTATTTTACAGAAAACATCCTATATTTTATTACATTTGTAGATTCCTTGTTTTTTTTCATATACTTAATGGTCCATATGTATATGATTTTTTTCTCATATAAAAAATGTATAATAAGGAAAACAAGGAATCTAATAGTACAGGGTTTCCTTTAAACTAAAAAATATTTTGTTAAAATATGACACAAAGCACACAATTTAAGCACCTTTCATATTTAAATTTTTTGTTTCATCCATACCAAGGTAAAGGCGGGGGGTGAAATTTATGGGGCGACACACTGTACCTCACACGTGCAAAATTGTATCTTTTCGGCGTCTTGCCTGTGCCATCGCGTCCGAAAATGTATCGATTTTCCCACTTGTTAGATAAATATCTAACACGATAATTTTACTGTTTGATATACAACATCTGTTTTAAAGATATAGGATTTTTAAAGTTAGAGGAGTGGGGAGAAAAAGGGTTTTACAAAAAAAGAAATTCTGTCACAGCCAGCTGAATACTTAGCTAATTGTGATTAAAAAATGTGGTATTTCTTTTTTTTTGATAAAATTACAAGTTGAGGAGATACAGGCTGTCAAAATAACCTCCAAAAATGTATAAAAAACAATAATTTTTTAAAAAAAATAATTTTTGCTTACTAATTATTTTAAAAAATATTGTTACGGGTTCACAACGACAAATTAAAACTCGCAATTGTTAAAAACGATACGTCAATTTATTTCGACAAATTATGTACAAAAACACGCACTTAAACTTAGTAATAACTTGCTAATAATTCACTACTATAATCGGTCTATTAACTTCGTGTTAATCTCACGACCACGTTATCTGTGACTGACTGACTGGTGCGCGATCCCGGCCCTATATATAGGATCGTCCATCTCTCTCGAACTTTCCGGCAGCCTTCGACGTCCGGAAAGTTCCCGCACTACCGCGACCGCAAGCCACAGACAACGCAACTAAAACCTAGACTAAGAATACAACCTTAAGATAAATCGACCTAATACTACACTAAACCTAAATAAATTCCAATTATAAAATTTAAATAACTTAAATTTGTAACACTATCCTCCTCTTCAGGTTTGATCGTCTCGATCAACATTTCCCAGGTAAGGTTTTAGTCTGTCTAGATGAACAACTTTCATCTTGGACTTCGAGCTTCTCTGGATTCGGTAGACTACATCATTAATTCTCTTAACAACTTTATAAGGCCCTTCCCATGGTGGTGTCAACTTAGGTGATCTTCCTTTCTTGCGTTGAGGATTGTATAGCCAGACTTGATCATTCTCTTTGAACCCTGAAGAGTTTGCTTTCAGGTCATATCTCGCTTTCATGCGGTCACTGGCTATTTCTATTCGCTCTCTAACCACTTCATGGATATCGTGCAGCTTTTGCCTTAAACGTTCGACATAGTCATTAACCTCTAAGTGTGCTTCTTCAGGTGAACCAAACATGATATCACATGGTAAACGCAGTTCTCTACCAAACAGGATACTAGATGGAGTAGCTCCTGTCGTATTGTGAATGACAGTTCTATAGGCCATCAAAAACAATGGAATATATTGGTCCCAATCTGTTTGGTGCTCATCAACAACTTTGCAAAGATGTTCCTCTATTGTTTTATTAAATCTTTCAACCATGCCATCTGACTGCGGATGCAAAGCAGTAGTCCGTGTTTTATGTATTCCTAAAAGGTCACAGAGATTCTGGAAGAGCTTTGATTCAAAGTTTCTTCCTTGATCCGAATGTAGTTCCAAAGGAATGCCAAATCGGCTGAAAACATCATTTACCAGAACTTCTGCAACTGTAGCGGCCTCTTGGTTAGGCAAAGCAAAAACTTCTGGCCATTTGCTAAAATAATCCATGACAACAAGGATGTATTTGTTGCCCTTTTTAGTTTCTGGAAATGGTCCGGCCACATCAATAGCAATGCGTTCGAATGGCAGACCTACGTTATATTGTTTCATTTGACCTCTGGACCTTGTTTTGGGACCTTGGCTGGCTGCACAAGTCGAACATCGGCGGCACCAGTTTTTCACATCTTGAAAGTAATTGACCCAATAAAATCGGTTTCGAATTTTGTCCATGGTTTTATTTATGCCTAGGTGCGCGCCTGATTTTCCACCATGGCATTCGGCCATTATATTGTCTACCATGCTCCTAGGAACCACTACTTGATTAATCACAGTAAGGCCATCGGCACTTTCCCAGGCACGTTTAAGGATGTTTTCTTCTACTATCAGTGAATCCCATTGTGCCCACAGTGATTTGAATATCACCCCTTGGTTTGCGATATCTTGCCATGATGGTCGTGGCTTGTTCTCTTCTTTCAATCGCAAGATAGGTCCTACATCTTTGTCGTTAAGTTGTGTGGTTCTAATCGAAGCCGACATCCATTCTTCATCTGGTTCTAACTTTATCTGGCGCACGTAGGTAATTCCTTCTTTCTCGTCAATTTTCCTGCAATGTTTACAATCCTCGGGGCAAGGTCTTCTGGACAATGCATCTGCACTATTATGCACCCTTCCTGCTCGGTGCTTAATTTGATAATGGTATTGTTGTAGCTTTTCTATCCATCTCGCGACTTGCCCTTCAGGTTGTTTCATTTTCATGAGCCACTGTAACGCAGCATGATCCGTTCTAATCAGAAACTCTTGTCCGTAGAGATATTTGTGAAAGTGATCTACGGATTTAACTATGGCTAGGAGCTCCTTTCTAGTAACACAATAATTTCTCTCTGGTTTGGATAGCTTCTTGCTGAAAAATTCGATGACCCGTTCTTCTCCATCTTGTACTTTTGAGAGTACTGCTCCTATGCCATCGTTGCTCGCATCAGTATCTAATATGAATTTTCCTTTTGGAATGGGATATGCAAGAATCGGACTAGAACATAATGCTGCTTTTAGTCTTCTAAATGCTTGGTCACATTCGGTATTCCATTTGTAAGAGGCTTTATCTTCTGTAAGTCTATGTAACGGAGACGCTATTTTGGCGAATCCTTCTACAAATCGTCTGTAGTATGTACACAGACCCAAAAAGCTTCTCAATTCATGTTTGTCACGAGGTTGAGGCCATTCTTTTATTGCTTGTAGCTTCTTTTCGTCGGTATGGATGCCTTCTCGGGAAACGACGTGGCCCAGGAACTCAACTTTTTCTTGGAACAGAAAACATTTCTTTGAGTTTAATTTAAGATTTGCGTTCCTGATTCTTGAGAATACTTCTCGTAAATTATCTAGATGTTCTTGAAATGATTTCCCCATTACTATGACATCATCCAAATAGACTAGGCAGGTTTTCCAAGTAAGGCCTCGTAGAACGACTTCCATTAGTCTTTCAAATGTAGCTGGGGCATTGCACAGGCCAAATGGCATCACATTAAACTGATAAAGTCCACTTCCAGCAGAGAATGCAGTCTTCTCTTTATCTCTTTCAAAGATTCCTACTTGCCAATACCCACTTTTCAGGTCAAGAGTAGAAAACCAATATGATCCTGCCAACGTTGTTAATGTGTCGTCTATTCTTGGCAGTGGGTAACTATCTTTCTTGGTCACATCGTTAAGTTTCCTGTAGTCGACACAAAATCTAGTACTTCCATCCTTTTTAGTGACCAACACCACAGGAGATGACCAAGGACTTGATGACTCTTCAATAACACCGTCGCTGAGCATTTTATTAATGAGATTGTGAACTTCTTCTTGCTTGGCCATTGGTAGTCTTCTTGGGGGCTGTCTTATCGGTTGGGCATCGCCAGTGTTGATAGCATGTTGAATAAGGTTTGTGCGTCCCGAACTACTCCTAGTTTCGAAGATATTACTTTGTTCTTCTATAAACTCTCTCGCTTTACTATATTCTTCTGGAGTGAGATGTTGCCAAGTTGACTCAAATTGCTGAAGTACCTCCATTGGTAACTTGCTTGTATCCTCGGAAGTTGGCTCTTCACATCTTGTTACTTTCTGTACTGGTTCAAATAATGCTACCACCTCCTTATTAATTTTGACACTATTTGGGAAAATATTGGCGACTCTAATCGGGATGTCTTTATCGGTTTTAACTAGTGATTTTGCAACGAGGTAGGTGTTGGGTGTGTTTTGTTGGCTTATGAGTCCGACGCAGCTTGATGTTTTACTTTCCAGCCTCCCAAAAATTATGGTCTCACTGTTACCGACTAGTCTTGTTGTGCATACTGCCACCACCTTAATTGGTTCTTTATTGATGTGACTATTTGACAAAATGAACTCTTCGTTCCCAAATCTTAGGGTATTAAGTTTATTATCAAACGCAAATCCATGTTTACTTATCAGGTCCATTCCCAAAATAAATTCGTCTTCTATGTCTGCAACTAATACCGAGTGGCGAATCTTCAACCTCCCCAGCTGTAGGTCTATGTCTGTCTGCCCTAACACGTCGGCGGATTCTCCAGTCACAGTCTTAAGTGTTATTTTCTTTTCTGTTGGTCGAATTTTATATCTCGTTGCAATTTTGAACTTAAGCAATGATATGGCAGCACCAGTGTCTACTGTTATATTAACTTTTCTTCCATTAATAAGTCCGTCGATGTTAAGACTGTCAGCAGTATGTTTTAAGCTCTTGACAGAGTAAATTTTGGGGGCTAAATTCCCATTAGCCAACACCCGCCCCTCTGCGTTGACTAGTTTTAGTTTTTCCTGATCTCTTCTTCGGTACTCTGTCCCACTAGATGGTGAGCGAGACCTCATTTGGACACGACAATCGCGTTGAATATGCCCTGTACGTCCGCATCTGAAACACTTTACATTCGGAGGGGATCGTCTGCTTTCTTTCAAAGAGTCAATCTTCTCTATCAGTGATTGAAACATTTGGTTTAGCGTTTTTGAGTGGACCTCATGTCCATTGCTCATTTCTTCTCCCTCCTGAATTGAAACAGCTCTTTTGGCCTGGACATATTATTTGATGATTCAATTTCAAGGGCTCGAATCAACACTTCACTGCTGTTATGGAAGCGTTCTCGACGAAGTAACTTTGCTAAGTCCGTGTCTCGTAATCCGTTAATAAAGCGATCTACCGTGAAGGGATCTCTGTAATTTTCTGGCATTTCTGGGTAAGCTAAATACATCAGCCTCCTGATATCTGCTTCATACTCTTGCAATGATTCTCCTGGTCTTTGTTGACGAATATTTAATTCTGACTAATATTTAATTTCGCAAGTGTTCGTCTCCATACCTTCTTTCTAACGCTGCCACTAAAGCATTATAATTCTGTTTTTGTTCGACTGGAATGGACCGTAAAAGTCCCAGAGCAGGTTCTCGTAGAGCTACTAACAAAGCTCTAGCTTTTTCTTCATCATCCCAACCATTTGCAGCAGCGGCAGCTTCAAACTGTTATTTGTAAGTAGACCAGGAAGACGTACCATCAAAATTTGGAGGCTTAATGTTTTGGTTGGAATTTACAACACATCCTTGAGCTTTTATTTTGTTGTGTTCTTTTTGGAGCTGTATAAGCTGTTTTGACACATCCTGGAGCTTTCCTTCCACTGTTTGAAAAACTTCTTCTCTTACATTCTGTAGCTTGGTCTCCACTTTTTCTTCAACATTCTGCAATTTGTTTTGTACCGTTTCTTCTACATTCTGCATTCTTTGAGTTATTTCTTCCTTAAGATCTTCAGTTGCTGCTTTGAACTCTTCTCTCAGCTGTTCGGAGTTGCTCTTTATCTGATCGAAGTTTTCTTGCATGCCGTCTAATGTCTGTCTCATATCGTTCTGGTTTTGTTCAATAGTGTGTTTCATGTCGTCCATGGTGTGTTTCATATCGCCCTGGTTTTGTTCAATGGTCTGTTTCATGTCGTTCTGGTTTTGAGCCATTTGAACTGCTAGAGCCTGCATCATTTTAGTTAAATCTTCCATCTTGGCCGATCCTTGTCTAGTAAGCATCAACTTCCTGATAAATCACTTAAAACGTCTATTTTAGGGCTATAAAGTGAATGTCGAAGTCGGTTTTTCAATATCTCTTCCAATTCTTAAAAAGGACCTAATGGAATGTTCTGAAATATACTGGTAGATGCTACTCTTTCTGCTACTAGGCAAATGTAGAAGTCACTTTTTGATTATCTCTTTTGGTTCTCGAATAGACCGTGGTAGAATGTTATGGAATATTCTAGAAATAATTTCTAATTCTTACTTTTAAAATAACTAAGCTACTGTCGAAGTCGGTATTTGTATATCTCTTCTAGTTTTTGAATAGAACGTCGTAGAATGTTATGGAATCTTCTAGAAATTCTTTCTAATTCTTACTTTTGAAATAACTAAACTAATGTCGAAATCGGTATTTGTATATCTCTTCTAGTTTTTGAATAGAACGTCGTAGAATGTTATGGAATCTTCTAGAAATTCTTTCTAATTCTTACTTTTGAAATAACTAAACTAATGTCGAAATCTCTTTTTGGATATTTCTTCTGGTTTTCGAATAGAGCGTCGTAGAAAGTGATGGAATGTTCTAGAAATTCTTTGTGATTCTTACTTTTAAAATTACTAATCTAATGTCGAAGTCGGTATTTGTATATCTCTTCTAGTTTTTGAATAGAACGTCGTAGAATGTTATAGAATATTCTAGAAAATCTCTCTAATTATCAATTTTTGGACTGTAAAGTTAATGTCGAAGTCGGTTCTTAAATATCTCTTTTAGTTTTTGAATAAAACAATATCGAACTTCTTCGAATATTCTAGAAAAAATCACTTACTGTTTCTCTGTCCAATTGTCCTATCCGGTGATACTGTATAAGGATAGTCTTTGCACTATTTATTTCTTTTAATCCCACTTCTGACACCAATTGTTACGGGTTCACAACGACAAATTAAAACTCGCAATTGTTGAAAACGATACGTCAATTTATTTCGACAAATTATGTACAAAAACACGCACTTAAACTTAGTAATAACTTGCTAATAATTCACTACTATAATCGGTCTATTAACTTCGTGTTAATCTCACGACCACGTTATCTGTGACTGACTGACTGGTGCGCGATCCCGTCCCTATATATAGGATCGTCCATCTCTCTCGAACTTTCCGGCAGCCTTCGACGTCCGGAAAGTTCCCGCACTACCGCGACCGCAAGCCACAGACAACGCAACTAAAACCTAGACTAAGAATACAACCTTAAGATAAATCGACCTAATACTACACTAAACCTAAATAAATTCCAATTATAAAATTTAAATAACTTAAATTTGTAACAATATCAATAATATTTTATTATTATGTCTCGCTAGAGACTTGTTTTTATAACAAAAAATATTTAAAAAATCATTGCGTTTAATATGGCATTTATAAAAGTTTATACCAAAAAAATAGTTTTTTCTAAAAATAATTGACCTAATTTCTTTAAAAATAATTTTTATTTCAATTTATTTCTCTTGTCTTACTACATGACTCTACCCAATTTGAAATTTTTACTGCGTTTTTTTAAAAAGTTATTATCAAAAAAGTTAAAAAAATTGCCAATTTCGATGCTCTGTATCTCGACAAAGAAAGAGTTTTGACCCATGCATTATAGGAACTTTTTTATCAGACTTTTTCATCTATCACCTGTTGGCCTATGGCCCCTAAGTTATGAGACACCCTGTATAATTGAAAAATATTTGGCTTTATTTAAATTTTTGTTTTGACGCCAATTTTTGGCAACGTATTGGCAGCAGGCAGACCTACACAAGGTGCCACGAAAATACATTATTATATTTGAAATTTGAAATTGTCCTATTTGTGTTCAAGCAGTTGCGCTACTACCTAAAGGGCCGGGCAGTGCCCTTCCAAAACTAGACAACAAACAGTATTTTTAGTTTATTTATTAAAAAAAAGTTCAATCTTCCCGTACGACATGTCTTTCTGGTTCTTTTTTTTAGTCTGTGGTTAAAAAAAGGCGATAAATTGGGTAAACTTTTTTAGCAACGTATTGGCTGCAGGCAGACCTACACAAGGTGCCACGAAAATACATTATTATTGTTGAAATTTGAAATTGTCCTATTTGTGTTCAAGCAGTGGCGCTACTACCTAAAGGGCCGGGCAGTGTCCTTCCAAAACTAGACAACAAACAGTATTTTTAGTTTATTTATTAAAAAAAAGTTCAATCTTCCCGTACGACATGTCTTTCTGGTTCTTTTTTTTAGTCTGTGGTTAAAAAAAGGCGATTAATTGGGTAAACTTTTTTAGCGTAAATAATTACAGCCGCAGTACCGCACGGGACAAGATTTCAATTTCACCCATTTTTAAGCGGTGTATGGGTGGCTGTTCTTGCGCGGGGGCGGGAGGAATGTTTGTTTTAGTTGACGTCACTCATATTCATTGTGCGAAAACGTTCGTTGCCCTTTCTACGGATTGCCGGTTCTATCCTTAGTGAAGACGTATGAGTGTTTTGATTTGGGGTAGGTCATTAGTTAAAAGCCTTGCCGGTCGCGTGTTTGTTGTTTGTTTTCAAAATGGAAGTAACTACCGTCGATTATATAATTAACTCTGCAAATTTAAATACGTTGACATATGAATTTTGATTACAAATGGAAAACTGGTTGTGCGGTTGTGAAAAACGAAATGCTTTTTTTTGCTTTATTTGTTTTATGAACAATCCATGAAGTGTTCCTGTGGCAAAGGTAATGTGTGATATCAAGCACTTTAGTGAAAAGTTAAAGACACAAAGTAAGTGCTACTTGTTTAAATAACCACAGAATTTTCTATGCTAGGCAAGACTGATATCAGGTGCCAATTGAGTAGTGCCTGAATGTGGCAAAAAATAGACATATACTTAGTAGGTTAATAAACTGTTTAAAATTCTGTGAGATTTTTGGGGTTGCTCTATGGAGCCATGATGAGTCTGAAACTGGTGCTAATCCGAGCACTTTGCGCATGTATAAGGAGAAACAAATAAAGTAAAAACTACACCAAGTAGCTGCTTGTTTGTAAAATGCTAAAATAAAATTGTTTAGGTAAGTTTTTTATCTCCTTTTCCATGCAATATAAATTTTTGCCCCCTAATTTATAACGTCACCAGCCGCCACTGTGTTCAAGTAACTTCTTTAATTAGTACAAATTTTCTTAAGAAGAAAATTTTTGTACAGAAGTTGAAATTTTAAATTTCAAACAATTGCCAGATGTGATTTTTTTACAGTTTACCCTTTTTTTTAAGTATAAAAAGTAAGAGGTATAAAATTAAGTATTTTTTAATTTTTTTCTAAAAAATATGTTTAGTACTTTTTATTCTTAGTTTTTATATTTGTTGTGATACATGACACCCTTGCTTAAAAACAAAAAGTTATTGACATTTTTGTTGCTCTATTTATCTGGGGGGCCAAGTTCGCGTAAACTGCTGTACCATCTTTTCTTGAAACATTTCAGCCCATATTTAACCTATCTAAAACTCTACTTCGGAATGAGCTAAGAGCTACAAAACTCAACCTTTGCACAGTCGTAGATCTTCATAGAGTTAACAACCACTCTAAGTTTCATGAACTTCCATAAAGTAGTAAAGTTAACAAAAAAAAAAACATTTGCAAACTAGTAAGGACCTTTCATTTTGAAAATTTTTGAAATTTTAAAAAACAGGAATCAACATGCCGGTCTTCAGACGCCATTTTGTCTCATGATGTAGGCTTTAAGGCATACAAAGTATCTAAATTTCAGACGATTTTATTGAAATTCCTTTGATTACCCATTGCAAATGTCCTCTAATTTGCTGTAGTTACTTTGTAGTCCTCCCTGCTCCCACCCATCTCCCCTCCTGTCATTCCTCCCATCCTATTCAAAAATCATATACCCATAATTCTCTTATCCACATTCTCATTATCAAATTAGACTAGTTGCCCCCTCCCCGCCTCACTCCTCTCCGCCATCCTTATTAGTAATAGTTATAGCTATAACTTTCACAAATATAAAGCGATTTTAAAAAAAATTTCTGCACATGCTTGAATATTTTTTTCCAACATTATTTTACTAGTTTCCCCCTTCCTCTCTTCTCCCCTTTCTCCTTATTGGTAATAGTTGTAGCTATACCTTTCACAAATATAGAGCGATCTCAAAAATTCTTTCTGAACACGCTTTAAGACTTTTTTCCAACATCATTTTAGTATTGTGAAACTAACAGAAACAACTACTCCGGGGGAAAATACCCCTACCGGCATTGAATTATACTGATGGCTTGATGCTTTCGTTGGGAACTTGTTAAAACTGTTTGGTTTTCACTACGGGGATCATTCGTATCCTTGTGATCGACGTTGCGTTGGAGATAGTGAAAACCAAACAGTTTTAATCATTTTAGTAGTTTTCCTCTTCCTCTCCCACTCTTCACCCCACCCTCCTTATTAGTAATAGTTTTAGCTATAGCTTTCACAAATTTAGAGCGATTTCAAAAATTCTTTCGGCACACGCTTTAAGATTTTTTTCGACACCATTTTACTAGTTCCCTCCTCCCTCTTTCCTCCACCATCTTCACTCAATGAAAGGTAACACTGTTCGCGTCCGTAGAAAATCTACACGTACTTTTTGGGTAAAGCTAATTGAATTGTAAATGCATAGTGCTTTTTATAAGGCTAAATAAGAATTAAACCTAAAATAATTAATTAAATAAAAAAAACATCCAACTCCTAAATTTACTTGTAACTACTAGTCGCAGTTGAGTACAAAATTATCCAATAACCTGATTCATAAAAATACAAAACTGTATAATTTCGTACGTGCTCTTTGGGCATCAAAACTAAAAGTTGAATTATGTCGTACATTATAGGTATACCTATCAATTTTGTACTCAACTGCGACTAGTACTTACAAGTAAATTTAACAGTTGTTGTTTTTTTTCTTCAATTTTTTTTTATTTACATGAAATGTTTTTGTTATGATTAAACTATTTGCAAACACCTTGAGGCTGCCCAAGCCCAAAACATAATATCCAACTTCTTCTTTTGGCAACTCCTGGTGGGTTTTAGCCTGATTAATCAGAGCCCTCCATTCAGCACTCTCTGTTACGATTCTTCGCCAGCTTCTTATTCTAATACTCCTGATTAGGGTTGTGGTATCGATACCCGATCCTATAATAGTATCGATATATCGGTAAAAAAATATCGATATTTTACATCGATTCCAACGTACCGATATATTTAAGGTATCAGAAGAGATAAACGTTCTCAAATATAATGTGTTACCTAAACAAAAATTTTTCTAAACGATGACGGCTACATTATTTTCGATGGGCATCGTCCTTTGCCTTTTATCAAATTTATTGGGTACTTTATTTATAAGTGGCTTTTATGGTTTCTAAAACAACTGTTTAAAAACGGGTTCCCTGTTATTCTCACAATCGCAATAAAAATATATTTATTCCTTGATCTTTCTTTAGTTTAAAGTTTGGCGTCGGTGCCTTGATAAAAAAATATACCTAATAATAATAAAAATGTATCGATTCTTAAACCTATCGATACTTTAAAGCTAAGTATCAAAGAGAATCGATACAGTTTTAAACAAATATCAAATAATATACTACAAGTACTACTAATAAGGAGGGTGGGAAGAAGAGAGGGAGGGGAAACTAGTAAAATGATGTTGGAAAAAAGTCTTAAAGCCTGTTCAGAAAGAACTTCATATTTCTAAGTTATAGCTACAACTATTACTAATAAGGAGGGCAGAGAGGGAGAGACGGGGGGGAACTAGTAAAATGGTGTTGCAGAAAAAATCTGAAAGCGTATGCAGAAAGAATTTTTGAAATCGCCCTATACTTGATACAATTATGCGAATATGGTTTTTGAATAGGGTGGGGGGCATGATAGGAGGGGAGATGGATGGGATCAGGGAGGACTACAAAGTAACTACAGCAAATTAGAGGACATTTGCAATGGGTGATCAAAGGAATTTCATTAAAATCGCCTGAAATTTAAATAATTCGTCATGTGACAAAATGGCGGTCTTCAGACGCCATTTTGTCATGTTGATTCCTGTTTAAAAAAATATAGCCTATAGCACCTTCGGGATCAGTAGCAATTCAATGACACCTTTTTTGTCAAAATCGGTTCAGCCGTTTAGCCTCTAGCATGACACAGACATAAATATTTACATACTTACATACATATCCCAATCGAAAAATATTAAACTTCCTTTCGCCGTGCTGCAGTTGGGTAAAAATATGAATGATATGTTATTGTGATGTATACTCGTATCTAGGGACTTGTTTCTAATAGCATTAAACACTAACCCAAATATTACGTTTAATATGGCATTTAGAAAAGTTTATAACAAAAAAAAAATCCGTTTTGGGTGATAAGATTTCCCCCCAATTTTTTTTTCAAAATCATTTTTATATCTGATTATTGTTGCTATTTTGATACACGACTTCACCAAGTTTCATAGTTTTGCTGTATTTCTTTCTTAAGTTATAAACATAATAGTTTAAAAAATCGTCAACTTTAATGCTCTGTATCTCGAATAAAAAACTGTTTTGACCTCCATGGTATATTAACTATTAATCGACCTCCTCTATCACTCATAAAAATATTGTAGTCATACGTTTTTCTCAAAAAGTGAGTTAGAGTTAGACAGATACTGTTATTTTCCGTTGGATGACCGCTTGTTACAGACCGCCATGACACCGCCAAAAAAATAATAAACAAAAAATAACTTTTTAGGATGGAAGTTTCAAGAAGCACGTAAACTTTAAAACTATAAATTCTTATTTTATTAAGTCGGTCAAATAGATATTGAAATATGGGTGTTAAAGGCAGACAGATGGCATGCACACACATGGCGCAAGATCAAAGTAGCGCCCGGTTAAAATAGCGCTAGGACAAGATCGCGCATAAACAAAAAAGCACTACATTTTTCATAATAATTTTTCCTTGTACTCGAAGCGAAACGCCTTGCCCTTCAAGTTCAAAGTGTAGTTAGTATCCAGATTTTTAAATAATAAACAAATACTGTAAATTTGCATGGGTAAAATTTTAATTGCTGATTTGAATTTACGATTACAATGATTCTGATATAATAAGTTTTTTTTATTTTTACATTTGATGTTTGTTTTTGATTTATGGTTACACATACTAGATGTACATACAAGTGCCTATAATAATTATTCACTTTTAAATATTAATGTACGTATGTATAAATTTAGATGTTAATAATTAGAAAATGAAGGTGATAATGTCCAGAACTCGCTGCCTTTGGGAGATTTCGGATATTCCTAGGGGAGATAGAATGGAACTGACCCATACTTGCTTAAGGCTAAAAACCTTATTCGTTGAGTGGTCTATGGTATCACGTGGAATAGTTTTAGAAGATTTTTTTAGACTACCCTAGATCGATTGGTAATAGGTCACATAATTTTAAGTCACCAGGCTCCAGTTTGAGTAGGAGGGCCGGTGTGACGTCATAAATCCAAGATGGCGCCATTTTTTATGTTTTCTCACAAACTTTGGCTTATAACTTTTGAAAAATTAATTTTACAGAAAACTTGTTAATACGTCTTTTGATTGCCATAGAACGCCAATTAAGATAGCATAGAAATTAGCTTTATTTCTGAAAAACTAACAAAGATATATATTTTGCCTCAAAAAAAAATTGAGGAAGAAATTTTTAGAGTACCCCAAATCAATTGGTTATGGAACACTCTATTTTAAGTCATCGGGTGTTTGCTTCAAATTTAAGTAAGAGGGCTTATGTGATGTCAAAAATCCAAGATCTATTTTTTCCATGTATTTTTCACAAACTTTTGCTTTTATCTTTTGCCAACATTACAGAAAAGTTGTATAGGTTTTGGCTTGTTTTCTATAGAATAACAACTTAATTGTTGATTTAATGGGCTTCGTATCTCAAGAACTGTAAAAGATATTTTAATTTTTTTTAAATATGAAAAAAATTATAAAAATTCAAGATTGATCAAGAAAGTTAGACTACCCTCGGTCGATTGGCGATGGATCATTTAATGTTTGTGTGTTTTCCTCAAATATAAGTAGGACGGTTTATATGACGTCATAAATCCAAATTGGTTGCATTTTCCTTTTTTTTACTAACTTTAGCTTACAACTTTTGTTAAATTAGTTTTACAGAAAAACTAAATACGTTTTTTGTTTGGAAGAGAACACCAATTCATGTAATAAGTAGCTTTATATCTTAAAAACTAACAAAGATATATATATATATATATTTTTTAAATATTTAAATACGTTTTTTTGCCTCAAAAAAAATTGAGGAAGGAATTTTTAGAGTACCCCAAATCGATTGGTTATGATCACTTCATTTTAAGTCATCGGGTGTTTGCTTCAAATTTTAGTAAGAGCGCCTGTGTGACGTCAAAAATCCAAGATCTATTTTTTCCATGTATTTTTCACAAACTTTTGCTTTTAACTTTTGCCACATCAACTTTACAGAAAAGTTGTATAGGTTATGGCTTGTTTTCAATAGAATAACAACTTAATTGTTATTTTAATGGACTTCGTATCTAAGGAACTGTAAAAGATATTATTTTTTTAAATATGAAAAAAATTATAAAAATTCAAGATTGATCAAGAAAGTTAGACTACCCTCGGTCGATTGGCGATGGATTACTCAATGTTTGTGTGTTTTCCTCAAATATAAGTAGAGGGTTTATATGACGTCATAAATCCAAATTGGTTGCATTTTTAATTTTTTTTACAAATTTTATCTACTAAAACAAAAACTAAATACGTTTTTTGTTTGGAAGAGAACACCAATTAATGTAATAAGTAGCTTTATATCTTAAAAACTAACAAAGATATTATAAACAAAATAGTACTAAAAAATAGAAACTTTGCTAGTTTTTAAGATATACAGCTAATTTCATAATAATTGGTGTTCTCTTATAAACAATAAATGTATTTACAGTTTTTATGGAAAACTAATTTAGCGAAAGTTATAAATAATCCAAAGTTTGTGAAAAAACCTAAAAAAAAAAAACGTTTCTCTTCTTGATCTTGAATTTATGTCGTCACACAGGCCCTCCTACTCGAATTCGAGGCAAACACCCACGACTGAACATTGAGTGATCCATCACCAATCGATCGAGGTTAGTCTAAAACCAAAAATATTTCTTTGTCTAAAACTCTTGCCCAATCTTAATTTTTTATAATTTTTTTAGTATTTCAGAAAAAGAACAATATATTTTTTAGTTCTTAAGATATAAAGTTTTTAAAAAGACAACTAAATTGTAGTTCAAGTGCGAACAAATCATAGCTTATTTATATTTTCTGTACAGTTGTTGTGGCAAAAGTTTAAAGCAAAACTTTGTGAAAATTTATGCCATCACACAGGCGCTCTTACTAAAATTTGGGGCAAACACCCGGCGACCTAAAATTAATCGAATCGATTCGGGATAGTCTAAGACATCCTTCCAGGGAAAATTCGCTACCCCCAAAAAACGTACAGTGATTTCTATTTTTTCCCAATAATTGCTAGTGATTCCCAGGTACCTTCATGTGTTTCCCAGTGATTTTCTCGTGATTCACAAGGATTTTCATGTGATTCCCAGGTGGGATTCTCAGAAAAATGTACAGTGGTTACCACCTGCGAATTTTTCCTCGACATCCTTTTTTTGTTAAAAAAAAGTTACTATTTTTTGGTATTTAATTTTTTTTATATTGTTACAAATTTAAGTTATTTAAATTTTATAGTTAGAAATTATTTAGGTTTAGTGTAGTATTAGGTTGACGTATTTCATGGTTGTATTCTTAATCTAGGTTTTAGTTGCGTTATCTGTGACGAACTGGTATGTGAACGGTCCGGCTCCAGAAAAGGGCGGAATGATTCGGAATCGAACAAAGGCAGACCCTCATATATAGGGCCGGACGTCGTGCATGGGGCAGTCAGTCACAGATAACGTACTGTAGTGATCGCTAGATGTTAACGCGAAGTTAATAGGCGGATTAAAGTAGTGAATTATTAGCAAGTTATTAGTAAGTTTAAGTGCGTGTTTTTGTACATAATTTGTCGAAATAAATTGATAAATCATTTTTGACATTTGCGAGTTTTAATTTGTCGTTGTGAACCCGTAACAATATTTTTGTTGGTTTTTAAGGCATAAAGCTAATTTCTGTACTATATAAATTGGTGTTCTCTTGCAAACAAAAAACGTATTTACAGTTTTTTAATACTAATTTAGCAAAATTTATAAGCCAAAGTGTGCGAAAAAGCATTAAAAAAGCCTTGGATTTATGACGTCACACAGGCCCTCCTACTTAAATTGGAGGGAAACACCCTGTGACTTAAAATTGTGTGATGTATTACCAGTCGATCTAACGTAGTTTTAAAAAATCTTCCACAACTATCCCACGGGACACGATTTTTTAATATAAGCCACTTAAGTTCATATCATTATTTTTGAGACAACTTTTTTTCCTTGGCCTATGCTATTTGTTATGGTAAACAGCTGATAACTGTCAAAAAGTTATCTAAAAAAATATGATATAGTAAAACGCTTTTTTATATAACTTTTTCTAAAAAATTCATTAATGAAAACGTTTTGGCTTTAAACGGTATTCTTCTTATTGAATGACACTAATGTTTAAAAAGTTTTAGGTTACCATAAAATTTTTGGATTATTAATTGGGTCTGGTAGTATAGAGTTCATGTCATTATCTTTGGATAATTTTTTTTTATTGGCCTATGTATGTTATTCCAAGGCCAACAAAAAAGTACAGGCCACGACCCTGAGAAAATCAGCTGTTCTCGGGGGGGCTGACTTTTACATTGGGTCTTATGGGAAGTCAGACGTTTTTTATTATATTTTCAAAATGGCACTACAGATTTCCGCGAAATTTCAGTGAAATATTCTCAGACACCATTCCGATATACCACCAAACTTTTGAAAGGATGCAAGATGCTTAAATGGTTAAAATCTTTAAGATTTAGCATTTATTATTTTTAATTCAAATTACCCGCCATGTACCGCATGCCAACTGTTATATTTGACATGTATGTGACTTTGTCCAAGGCCAACACAAAAATAGAGGCCACGACCCTGAAAAAATCAGCTGTTCTCCCGGGGCTGAATTTTACATTGGGTCTTATGGGAGGTCAGTCATTTTTTTATGATATTTTCAAAATGGCACTACAGATTTCCGCAAAATTTCAGTGAAATATTCTCAGACATCATCCCGATATGCCACCAAAGGTTTGTAAGGAAGCAGCGAGTTTCGCCTCACATGACTTATTTAACAGAAATTATTTTCAAGCAACCAAAATAAGTATTTTAAATGCGCCCCACAATTTCATTTTAGTCTGTGAAAAGTCCGGTTTGTATGCGTACTACGTTCTAGTTTTCGGATAACTCATAATTCAAAATATAAAATATAGTATTTTTAAAGTATTTTATCCTAAAGCTATAGTGAATTGGTTTCAGTTAAACTCCCCACACTGAATATATAAATGTGTATGTATTTAAGATAAAGAATACCAATAAGAATAAGTATTATTTCAATTTAAGCAAGAACTTTGCAAACCACAGGGAGAGAGAGAAACATTATGTTATCATTGATTTTTTTTAATCCTACCGGTCTTAACAAAAGCAAAGAATATATATAAATAAACCTAATTACAGACCTGTGTCCAGTTTTGCCATTCGAATATCCGATAAAAACAAAATTACCAAACTGTCACAAGGCAAATTTCAGTTGACAGCTAAATAAGTGTCAGTTTTACATGGAAATTTTTGAATTTAGTATACTATATGAACCGGAATAAATAGTGCTTTCTTTTATTAATTGAAAATAAATGACGAAAGTTTTAAATTCTACTTTGGTATGTCAATTTTGAAGGATCAACTGTCAGTTTTCAATTTGAATATATCAAAATAGTGCCAGGCACAATTATAGCCTGGCTGTATTTCATTAATTCTCTATTCGCTTCTGCTTTAAATTTAATTTTAGTGTAAGTTAATGAAGCGGCTCTGGAAAATTAAGGATTACTATACATTAAAAAAAAATGTTCTGCAAAAATATAGTCAAAACAATGTCAGAACCGACTTTATTATAAAAAAATATCAAGTATTCATGAACCGTCCTTTTAACTTCAATATTTTAAAGACAATAATGTCGTGACTTGACCATCAAAAAAAAAAATCAGCACCCGATGTGACGTCATCAAAGTTGAGGATCGTGGCGCGTTCGTTTTGATAGTCCTGGTTATTATTATGATAATCAGCTGATAACTATCAAAAAGTTATCTAAAAAATGATGAAATAGACTTTATGAGTATCACTTGATTTAATTTAATGTTATATTATACAAGCTATAATTTAAATGATGCACCAAAATTTAAGGGATGATAGATAGAAAATGCCAAAATTAGGTTTTTTTTTCCTGTTTTATTTTGCATCATACTTCTTTGTTTTTTAGATACTCCGCAATTTTTCTTTTCTTGATTTTCTGTTATAAGTTCCTTAAGAATTACAATAGACAATCTCAAAGTTTTGTGGAATTACATTACAATAAACGTAACAAGTATTAAAATTATAGAAAACAAATTAACAAAACTTAACATTATTACCAAAAATCTGTTTTTTTCCTTTCAAAAGAAAATAAATAATTCTTAAAAAATTGACAAAATACTTATTGCAAAGGTTGTTTGGCCACACTGTATCTCCTTAACCTATAATTTAATGAAAAAAAGCATCACAAAACTATTTGTCATTTTTATAGTTCACAGTTTTCCCCCACTCTTTAACTTAGTAGATATATCATGGAAACAAACAACTTTTCACATAAAAATATTTAAAGTTTTTGTCTACTTTTGGCCTTTCCCGCCATCCCTTAATGTTTGGTGCATACTTTAAATGTAAATACTTGATATAAGCCGTGGGCTTTGATATTTTTTACTTTGCTGAACTTACAAAAAATATACTTTTTAAGGGATGTTGCAAGGAATAAGTCAAAGGGTCAAATGAAAAAAGGATAAAAGTATCTGAACAAGAAAAATGAAATGTCATTGTATCAATCAAGTAGATAACTTAGGAGGTAAGAGATATGATAAAAAAAAACATAGGTAAAAAGAAAATCGATGTCCGGGAAAAACTAATTGATTGTTTTTCGAAAAAAGTACAGCTTTGTAACAAGAATCGAAGGCTCGGGTTCCCTATCTAAGTAAGGGGTGATTATCACCCCTCTTAGAGGATGATACCTAACCTTTTAAAACACTAGTGGTCAAAAAGTGTCCCTCTCAAAAACAAAATCTTCGTGTCCGAGGGTTTTTCCAAATTTGATTAGGAAATACCTGAAAAAGCATCGGTTACGTTTGCGTTGGCAGGATATTTAATATGCCTGAAATCTTCTTTAGTTTTAATACCCTTAAGACCGTTATTATTTCACAAACATAAAAACAGAGTAAATAGTATTAGAACGAGAATAATTTTAAAAATAAAATATTTAGAGCTTGAGAACGATTGTAAAAGAAGAATCGAAACGTCGTACTAGTGTTATTTTTCAAAAAGAAAAGTTTTTCAACATTTGTTTGACAATTATTTTTTTTTCTAATAAACAACTGGTAAGTTAGTGATTTTCTTTTTTCTAGGAGGCACACCTCGGTTTTTTAATTAAAAACAATCTTTAATAGTGGCGTAATACCCAGATAAAGATAAATTGTAATATTTGAAAAAAGTAGCGTGTAGTTTTATCGACTGTGAATTGTAATAGCAATAATAATATCATAGAATGAGAATTTCAGTGAAAGCTACTCGCAAAATGGGTATATGATCGTCCCCTGAAATTTGGCTGAGCTCGTCGTAAATCTACCTATTTTCCTGTTACTCTAATGATCGAATGGAATACAACACATGCTCGGTCTAATGTTCACTGGGGCTATATCTATGCGCCTCCCTAAATCGATAGGATCCGCCCTAAAAATGTGAGAAAATGTCGGATTACAGTGTAGCCGTTATTTACGGTATTTCACTAAATTTTTCTGAATTTTCGCCGCGCCCTCTTCATTACTCTGTTGCAACTTGATCACTCATACTCAATATCAATCAATATCTTTTGCCTTCGGTGGTCCGAAAAGTGTAATAAAAACCCACTGTACGTGTTATTAAGAAACAACGGTGTTATAGATATACTCCATTTCATAATTTTTGAGATAACTTTTTGACAGTTATCAGTTGTTTACCTTAACAAATAGCACAGGCCAAAAGTTGTAAAAAGTTGTCTCAAAAATAATGATATGAACTGTACTGGAAATCGTTCCTACAACTGTAGTAAGGTGTCACAATTATTTGTATGCGAGATAAAAATGTGATTTGATACAAATCCGTACTGACACTTATCAATAAGTATAATAAGTTAAACATAAGAGTGGTGACTTGTCATTTATTCGCTGTAAATCAGAGAATCAGACTTAAAAAAAAAACATTTAAAAATCATCAAATTTTTTTATCTAACACATAAAAACACAGATAGCAAATGCAGGTGGTCTGTGTTTTTTCTCGTTCGTAAACTCGCATATTACATTCGACCATAGCCCATTAGGACCTGCAAAGAGGCCTAAATTCTGAACTCTTGAAATAAATTTTTCAAGGTAAATTCAACCGACACTTGAGGACGACCCCTAAGATTAATTTATTTGGTATAAATTGTGAAGCTCCGCCGTTGTACATTTAACCGATTAGCCTATGACCATCTAAAAAAAAAAGATAGTTGGATTTCCAAAAGGTTACTTAGAAAGGAAACTCGATCGACTTTATCTGTACATACAAATATCACGTCTTCTTATTTTTTTATTAATAAGGTGAATTTATTAGGTCGATTACTACCTACATCTTAATCTTAATTTGGTTAAAAATTAAAAATATAAAACATTCTTATCTATACATGCAAACTTACATGATGGCAGTTTTATATTATTATTATTTATTTCAATTTTAAAGCAAACTTTATTAATGATTTTTTAAAAATCGCAACAATCAAAATTTTGGAAATTTATACATTACAATAACAAAAGTAATTAACTTTTAAAAATTTTTATCAGAAATCTTGTTTTTTCTGCGACAAATAAAAACATGACAAATTGCTTATGTTATTATTTTCGATAAGTAAAAAGATATATTTTTTGTAAAATTATTCTGACACATTGGTTATTGCAAAGATTATTTGGGATACTATATCTGCTTAACCCATAGTTTACAGTTTTTCCCCACTCTTGGAAAATGACGAATGATATAATTCCAGAGGAAATTATTAAACTCTGTAATATTTTATTTTAATTGTTACAGGAGAACGATCCAATTATGTCAATAGTCCTCATGTCATTGCAATGGTGGGACTCCCTGCCCGGGGAAAAACTTACATTTCGAAAAAGCTGTCTCGTTACCTGAACTGGATCGGTATAAACACAAGAGGTGAGTAACGGAAGTTATATGGTAGTTATTGCAGTAACTCAAGGTATTCAAAGACAACTTAAAGATATAATAAAACATTAGAACACTCAAACCTGCGCGGATTGGAAGAAGGGGGGGGGGATAAAATTGAAATCCGTTAATTTTGAGGCACGATTTAAAAAGCGGCATTGAGCTACATTCATGGTATAAAATTATATAAACAAAACCATTGATCTTATGAAGACAATTGAATTTTAAACTTTTGGTGAATGCGATGGTGGAATTCAAGTGCTTTTACACCACCACCTCTAGGAGGGCGCCTTGTGCAATGCTTGTTCACCACAGCGACCTCTTAGGGCTAGAGTTAAATGTTTGAATAAAATTGCGGCCGACGATCTGTCACACCTGTTTGATGTTGCTCAGTAGTCGAAGTAAGATTATTATTTTTCTATATCTATGGGGTAAACACGTAAAGCTGACTATTATATTCCTATCTTTATATCCTATACGCGTATTGTGTTTGGTGCCCTCTATTAATCACAAGGATTTATTAAAATTTTAATTTAAATTTCAAAAAACATGTAATAATAATTTTGTGTTTTTTTTAACGTTTCCACTTTACGGACGTCACTGGACAATCTGGACTGCACCAAATGATACATATTTTAAGTGAAAATTTTATTGTCTACAAAAAGGTATACTATAGTTTTTTTTCACAACAGGCTTCATTCCATTGAAAATGGGTTAAACTTAAAATATTTAGTGTATTTATTTTAAATAAAATGTACAAGAAATCAGCATTTTGGGGATATTTAAGGGTACAGCTTGTCCCATTTTCGATGGGATTAAATAGGAAACTCAGTTATTATTAAAGATATTGATTTTCTGATTGCACTCTACCGTTCTCTTTTTTTGAGCCCTTAAAATTGTTGTAATCAGTTTTTTGGTATACCCCGTAGTTTCGCTAATACAGGGAGTTTGTGAAAAAATTGCATATTAAATAATTCCTGATATCTCGCTTATTTTGCAAGATATTTTTATTCTGTAAAAACTTTTTATAGCAACTTTTTTAGAAGTTAAAAATGACGTTTCAATTTTTTTAAATATTTTTTAGTTTTTGAGATATGGTATTTATCATAAAAAAAATTAAATTCGGACCTGGATTTTTTATTACTATTTTGATTGGTTTTATGCTGTTATTATCACAAAAGAAAAATAGTTTTTTTGTTTTAAATTTAAAAACAATATTTAATATTTTAAAAAAATTTTAGTCCGAAGCTGGAAATTTCCAACATAAATATAAATTAAAAATTGCTAGTTGAACAATTTTTAGTTTAACTGTTTTGATACTTAGCAAATTAAGATGGTTTTACGTTAATTACAGAAAATAATAATTTTTCTTTAATGACATAAATGTTCAAACTGATTGCCATTATGTGTAAGACATTTTTGAGTAATTTTTCTTAACGCATAAAAATATTTCTGCCGTTTAAATATTGGGATTTTGTTGCTTGAATAAAGCAGTCAAACATATCACATTTTTCTAAATCCGAATATGGTCGATTTCTAGCCATTTTAGAATAATTTTCAGTGAGTCATTCACACAAATAACAAGTAAAATGACAATGGCAATTTCACGCTTTTGTTTTTTTTTATGTTAAAGTTTATTTCATGAGTTGCTGTGTTAGCATCCAATATTATTTATAACATTTTAACGTTTTTTACTTTATTTATAAATCTTTTAATTAACGTTTTAAAACAGATAAACTAAAAATCGTTCAACTAGTGTGTTTTCCAATTTTTAATTTATATTTACCTTGAAAATTTCCAGGTTCGGACTAAAATTTTTTTCAAAATAATAAACATTTTTTTAACCTTAAATCAAAAAAACATTAAAGTAATAATAGCATAAAACCAATCAAAATAGTAATAAAAAATCATCTAGGTCCGTATTTACTTTTTTTATGATAAATACCATATCTCAAAAACTAAACAATATTTTACAAAATTGACAACGTCATTATTTTCTTCTAAAAAAATTGCCGTAAAAAGGTTTTTATAGAATAAAAATATCTTACAAAATAAGCGAGTATTAGCGAAACCACGTGGTATAGCAAAAATCTGATTTCACCATTTTTAAGCCCTTAAAAAAAAGAGCACGGTAAGGTGCAATCAGAAAATCGATATCTTTAATAATATCCGAGTTTCCCATTTAATCCCGTCGAAAACGGGACACGCTGTACATAGCTATGCAAGGGAAGCACCTAGGTAACTTGAAGATACCTCGTTTAATAGGTCTTGTAATGAGCATTCAGTCCTCACTTACATATTTTCTCAAAAAAGAAGTACTTTCTGAAAGGAAAAAATTATCAAAAATTCAAGATGACAACATTTTGACAATGTTCCTGGAGGAAAAGAAATGGAGAATTGATTTATCTTTTATCCATAGTCGGGCGCCATCTTGAATATTTTAAAATGCTCAAGGCTGCCAGAGTGGCATTAAACGGATCCTTAAAGGCCTAACAGAATCAGCAATAAAAAATTTTATATACCTCAAATCCAACCTCTTTGAAAATCATCCTGACTATAAATGTTGTACCATCTATTAAATTATGGTTGCAGCAAAACTAAAAAAATCACATTGTGGTTTTTTCCCACTTTTGAGGGAGCTTAACTTCGAGTTCTATCGATTCCATAAACAATTTTTTCTCCAGATAAGAAGTCAGTAAACAAAATATTAATTTGAATTGGTCTAAAAATTTTTGCTGCATGAAGATTCTTGATTAAAATCTCACGGCCCCCACTGGTCATAAAATCACAAAAAGTCATAAAATTTAAAGTTGGTCATCAAATGTCATAAAATTTCAGCCTGATCAGTGGTCAGGCGCCATAAAAAATAATACATAAAAAGTAATAACATTCCACAAATTTCAAGGCATCAAGAATTTGAAGCAAAAGCAAAATTAAAAAAATAAACAGAAATACCTATTAATTTATTGTTTTTTGCAATTTGATAAGTTAAAGTAATTAAATCATCCTCTTGAAAAATTTTTAAAGAACTTAAGTCATAAAAGTCATAAAAATATTATTTCAAAAGTCGGTGGCCGCCGCACTGATATCCATTTTATTTAATTACATATATTTCTTCTGAACAAAGATTTTTACAATGGCAATTAATGAGAAATTCGAATATTCAGAACGCAAGAAGCCCTGCAGTTTTTGTTCTAACAAGGAAATTAAATACTCGAAGTTATATGGTTTTTATTTTATTAATAGACACTTAAAGTGGCTACGCACTTCGTATCGTTTTATCGTTGACGTAACGAGGTAAATCTCAAAATGTAATTGAACAGGGGGGCGCACGATACTGAGCCTACCAGGCTGGCTGAAATACTTATGGGCGACAACGCGTCGCTTTACGGCGTCCAACCCGTGCCCAATCTCAATCAACGCCGCGCAGCGACGTAGTGAGCTGTCAAAACACAAACCTGACCAATAATATTACAGCATTTCCTAGCTACGCCAGCGACAACGCGTTCCAAAGTGCGTTTCAACTTTAATATGTTTATTCCTAATTTTTCTCATTCTATAAAAATTTTAGTGTGGCAAAAACTATTTACCGCGCGAAAGGAGGGCGGTAAAGTACTCACGGCACGCAAATGAATGCAAAGCACGCGAGTGGGAAAATGACTAACATTTTTGCCTTCATAGCGTGCGCAACAATGACTAAAGAAGTGTTTACGGCGAAAATTTTTTTTTAGATACCGCGTGAATTGTGTGTCACGATAGCTCCTAAACCGTTAAACCGATTTTCGTTCAATTTTCAGGTACAATTCTTTCAGGAGCGGCTTAGATTTTGGTCAAAATCCATTAATGTTAATGACATTTTAAAAATTGAAAATATACGTACTTTTTAACGGAGTATTTGTAATATAGTAGAACACCTTTTTATCAATAATTTATGTTATTAATAAAAACTTCATGGTAGCTTCCGTTTCTGATAATATTTACAAAAACTTTTTTAAGGCTGATATAGCGTGGAGTTTACTTGGAGGAACATTGAAATATAGAAATAAATAGAAAGCTTGTCAAACCTGCGCAGACTGGAGGAAATGGGAAGAAATTGAAATCCGCCATTTCTTCACAGTTTGAGCAAGGCCACCTTTGAGCGGCACGATTTGAAAAACGGCAGCATTGAACTAAACTCGTAAAGCCTCATAGTCACTGATCTTAATTAAAGGTAATTGACAGAACGTCACTGCTTATTTGCGACCTCTTGGAGTGGCGGTTTATAGTACGCTTGTAAGGCCACTGTGTTCTGAAGCCTGGCCACGCAGTTTTCGTGATCCAGTGACCCTCTAGGGGTAACCTCTTGTACTTAAAATCTGAAAAAAACGTTTCGTTACCTATAAAAGTTTTTAAAAACTTTTTTATGAGCTTGCGGAAATTGGCACTTTTCCGCACGCATTTTAGTTTTGAAAGTGCCTTTTCCGCACTGCTTTTCGGCACTCTCCAAAAAAACCTAAGAATCGGTACCTTAAAATTAATTTTTTCGGTGTCTTTAACTCTCAAATAGTTGTCAAGAACTGCTTATATCAAGGCATTCTCAATGTTTTAATGATTTATCTGCATGACAACGATCTGGCACATAGTGGCCAGTTATAAAGTTTCGTAATGCATATAAAACCTATAAATTTGATAAACGTTTTTTTATCATTTTTGTTTTTTTTTATGATTTTTGAACGCTGCGCTCGTAGAAACAACAGTACCCAAGTAACATTATTACCACTCAAGGTTTTATTAATTTGGTTCCTAGGTTATTTACAGGGTGCTGTTATGGGTTTTAGGATCAATTTGGCTACATAAAGGTAATTTATATTGCCAATTACCTAAAGAGGTGTTATACAACCAATAATCACCTAGTAGTATAATAAAACTGATATTCCTTCTGTTCCTTTTAGATACTTTTGGTTTTATTGATTTCTGATTTATAAAGATGGTGC
Source organism: Aspidapion aeneum (assembly GCA_963576565.1). NCBI lineage: Eukaryota > Metazoa > Arthropoda > Insecta > Coleoptera > Brentidae > Aspidapion > Aspidapion aeneum. Next base: position 15,775,407 of record OY755042.1, read on the forward strand.
TATAAAACCCTTTTACCTAAAGTTTTTAAAAAGAAATAAATATAAACTTTGGTCATTTAGTTTTTTTCATTACTTTAAGTTATCACAAAAGTGTTTTATAATAGAGCTAAAAGGTTACCTTATATCCTTTTGTTTTATAGTTACCAGTAGTTTAAAAGTAAATATGATTAGATAGGCGGCCATATAGAACCTAGTTTCCTTAAGGTTTTTAAGAGTGGTAAATATAAACTTTAGACTTTTGGTTTTTGCCATTACTTTTAGGCATTTTAAAAAGGTTTTATATGAAGGCTTAAAGGTAAACTTAATTCTTTTGTATTTATAGTTACCCATAGCTGTATATTAAATATTATTTAAATAGGCGGCCATATAAAACCTTGTTTCCTTAAGGGTTCTAACAAGTAAGTAAATACTTTCATGTTTTATTTTTTTTAGGTATTTCTGGTAAAAATAATAGATATACCTAGGTACAGATTGGAAGCCCAATAATTAATAGTTGTTGAGTTGCCGTCCTCCTGGGTAGGACACCCAGGCCTAGATAAGGCCTGTTTAGACGGGCAATATAAGAGGTTGCTCTCCAACCTGTAGGCACATCGAATATCATTGCACTGGCTCTCTCGATTGTGTCGAAATTGCACGATAAAAAACATTTAAAGTGTTGAATTATACGCTTTTAAACACTTTAAAAAACAAATACAAACAATTTAAGTGAGGTTATGTTGACTATGTTTACTTTGTTTTTTTTGTTGGTTTCATAAGGGCACTCAAAAATCCTTCTTGCGATACGGCAGGGGATACGGTAACAAATAAAACCAAGTGACCACTATAAAACCATAATGGCGTATATAAATTTATGTAAACCAAAGAGACTTTTTTAATGGTGAATAGTGTAAATTATTTTATTTTTATTTTAAATATTTGGTATTTTGTTGTCAAAAAACTATTAAAAAGCATTTTTAAGTTGGCGCGCTTGTTTTGAGAGCTTTTCAGATACGATTTTATCAGAAAAATAAATCTGGCAGGCAATTTGATCATCAACAAAACGACAAACTCGGTATATTTTTATATGATAAAATAATTTTGGGACTCTGACATTTTTGGCAATTTTGTGACCTAAATTATTCTATATAGCCATTGTGAATCTAAAATATCGCCAAAGCTTTTATAGGAAAACTTCTTTACTCTGAAAGTATTATGGTATTCAACAGAATCGCCAGGATACCAAATTACCAAATCTAGTTTTATAATAGGATAGAGGACGTTTCTGAGTTGCTTTTAGAACCTGGCATAAAAGCTTTAGGCTCTAAAAGGTTCTATACTGGTGGAACCGCTAGAGGGCGAAGCTGGAGTTTATTTCTTATGGTTTTATAGTGAGTTTAATACATAGGTTGCCACCACCAATTGGGGAGTCCCATTTAGGAGGTCTAAGGGGTATATAAGGGTAATAGGAACGTGCTAGCGACCAAACATTGAAACTAGTGGTTTTAAGGAAAGGCGCTGGCAACCTTTTAGCTTCTGCTATAAATAAAGTAATGTTACTTGGGTATCTACCTCTTGCGGAAAGTTTCCTTTCCGCACTTGATTGCTGGCCGAACTTCGCATGCATCAGTCGCCCAACTACAATCGCGTGCGGCAAAGTGACCGTTTCCGCACTTGTTAGGAAACATACTATTTGCGTTTGTTAGGAAAATGTCTTATTACGCAAAAACATAGTTATTACAAAGCAATGGAAAATAAATGTTATTTAATTAAATAAGCTTTAAGTTAAAGATTATATTGTTTACTGTATTGAAAATATGTAGATAATGACAATAACATTTCCTACATTGCGTGATGTTTTGTTTATAGAATAATGACGTTTCTAAAAAAAGTATATTTGCACTGAATTGGTTCATTTGTATATTACTGATAACGACTTTTATATTGTGGTTTTATTGATGTAATACGGGGTCTGTCCCAAGTTTGTTTTACCTGAAATTGTTAAAGACCATTCCATAACTCCCTTTTAGAAATGGAAGGTTTCATAATCTTATCGATGCGATGAGGTTCTTGAAAAGTTCTAATGCAATGAAACAAGTCCTTCGAAATTTGCGATGCAATCGATTGTTCCCATTAATTTCCATCGGCTCGGATTTATATTATAACCTCAAACGTTTTTGTTTTTTTCGCGGCCATCGTCCAATGGTGGGTGTGCTTTCGGGCTGTTCGGCTTCTCGAAGACTGGTGGTTAGTCTGTCGCGGGCGCAGGTCATATACGCTATGGTGGGCGGGGCGTATATCAGAGCTGGTCGGTGATTGGTCAGTTTCCCGAGATTCGGTTTTGTTATTGTAAGGGAGCCGTTTAGTGTTTTTAAGAACCGGTACCCATGTTCTGTTAATTTTAAGACTTTCTTCAGATCTGTTGAAGTTCTGCTGGTGTTTATGAATTTCAAATGTTTCTCTATAAAGTCTTGGATAGTAAGAAGAGGAGGCGCAGAGAACTTGTGTGTCTTCGAATTTTATTCGGTGGTCTTCATTGTTTAGTGTTCGAAGACAGCCGATAAACAGTCAACATCTCCTGAAGATGCCATCCACTCGAGATGGCGAAACGTCGAGAACGAATTTCCAACGACGACGGCCGAACAGCCCGAAAGCACACCCACCAATTTTAAATCTGTTTGAGGAATTAGAAGAAGTAGATGATCCAGTAATTTAGTTTTGATAGTTCCATGGCCTTGTAACGAAAAGTGCTTTAATTTATTTAGTTTGAAACGTTTTTTCTACGAAAATAAAACCAAAACCTTTTTATTTTGTTTTTACCCGGCTAGCCGGGCACCCTCGAAATGCGATTCCCAGCCTTTAATATTAAGGACACTAATCGTAAAGCAAGAGAGCTTTCTTTAATATAGGTGGCTTTGGTCGGTCAGCCCCACGGTGGATAGAATAGACCGGTGTTCGGATCTTATAAATATATGTCGAATTTTCATGTCACTGGTGGTCCAGCTGATTTATGTAAACAAAAGTTAGATATGATATGAACAATTAATATTTTTTGACTTTTCTGAAAACTAAGGCAATTTTCCTACTATTTTTTAGTATATTCTTATAAAATAATATTTTTTACACATACCAGTCGTTAATTTTTTTAGCCCGCTTCATTTCTCTTTCACAAGAATTAAAATTCGAAGAAAAATCTTTGTTTACTTTCCAAGTCCTGGGTTCACCTTTGATACTAAACGATCACATTCGGTTTGACTTGTAATTTAAGTTTTGAGTAATAAAAATAAAGCGGGCTAAAAAAAAAATAACGACAATACGTCTATAAAATTATATTTTATAAGAATGTACTAAAAAACAGTAGGAAAATTGCCTTAGTTTTCAAAAAATTCAAAAAATATTAGTTGTTCCGTTGTTCATATCATATCTAACTTTTGTTTACATAAATCAGCTGGACCAACACCGGTCTATTCTATCCACCGTGGGTCAGCCCAATGTCAGCCGTTGCGATTGACGCACATAGAAAATACTCTGCCAATCTATGGGCACCTAAGCTCACACTAGGTACTATAGTTATAGTGTACATGTGACCTAATATAACTAAAAACGGAAAAATATTTTACTGAACTCTAGACTCAATTACCTTTCGTTTGATACCACACAAGCCATGTTTTGACTTAAACTTTAATTTTTCAAATCTACCCCACCTCTTTTTTTAAACTAAAATGTATTTTGTTTAACTCCAGACTCAATTACCTTTCGTTTGATATCACACACGCCATATTTCCACGTAAACACAATTTTTTTTAATTTACCCCTACCCTTTTTTTTAAGTAAAATGTATTTTATTTAACTCCAGAGCAATTACCTTTCGTTTGATATCACACACGCCATATTTTTACAATAACTCTAATTTTTGAAATATACCCCCACCCTTTTATTTGGCTTGTGTTTGGTGGATTTTGTTCATTTTTAAATGGGACCATCTCGACCCAAAACCCAGCGTAGGTACCAAATTTCATTAAAATCGGGCAAGCGGTTTTTGAGTTATGCGCGTTGGTCGTTACAGACAGACAGACAGACAGACGGCGCAACAAAAAAGTTTCAAAATCATCTGAAACGCAAAGATATATAAAAAATTTTGAAATCGGAGCAACTTTTTTTTTCTCGAAAAAATTAGGATCACTATAGCTTACACTACTATAGTATAGTAGTAGTGTGAGCTAAAAAAGGGAGCTATTGTAAAATTTCACAGCCTACACTTTTACGTTTTCCGGGGCAAATATACAATCTAATACATGTATAGAGTATTCTAATCAATCGGTTTCTTCTATTTTTTTTATTCTAGTATTTAATTTGGGAGAGTACCGTCGACATGCAACCACAGCCTACCAAAGCCATGACTTCTTTCGACCGGACAATCAAGAAGCAATGGCGATTCGAGCCCAGTGTGCTGTGGAAGCTTTAAAAGGTAAAGCAAAACTTAGTTTTTTTTGTTTCGTTTTTGAAAAATTTTACTTTAATTCAATTTAATTTTTTTTTATTTAGAAAGTTAGTAATAGAATAAGATTGCTTTAATATCAGTGAGAGTTTTTCTTTGATAATAAGTTGAAAAAAGTCGTCCATTATTCTGGAAGACCTGGATTTTTTAATTTAAATAAAAAAGCACAAAATTCACTGGTCTGTCATCCAACTATGACTGAGACCAGTGACTTTGTGTCATGAATTGCGCGCTTGCAAAAAAAATTCGTCGATGTCAAATAATTTTATAAACAAAAAAGATCTTATTGACCTTAAGTGAAAAATTACAAAGTTATTACGATAATTTAACATAAAAAGAAATAGTTTTTCAATTCTTTCAAAAACGTTTAATTTTAAAACTATCTTTATCCGCGAAAAAAATGCTACTAGTTACGTCTCAGAAATCCACATACTTTTCCTTCTTTTTAGATTTTTTAAATTTAGATTTAATAAATAAAACCCCCCTGTACTCCGACCCCGTATATGTCACACCCGTCCACAATAAATTTTAACACCTTATCTTGCATAGTACCCACACCATAAATTTCTCAAAAACTTTTTTTATTTTTTATTTCTTGGAAGAAAATAAAGCAATATAATTTTTTTTAAGCTTAAAAGAAAAGTGTCCTTATAATCGGTGCCAAGTTTCATTGCTCTAGCTTTACATTTGAATTTTAGACATAATTTTAATGAGATAAATGCAATTAAAAATTAATCACCCTGTATCTTTGCTCTGCAGTGGGTTCGGGATAAGCACCACTTCGTAAAATAATACTATAGTGTTGTACTATAATTGTGCCATTTTCCATTACGGTACGCAAAAATGCAGACCAAAGTGGCTTAGACTCCGGACTATAATACTGTTTTTGGTTCCATTACTTTACTATCATGAGTTATTTAAAAAAAAAATCTGTTTAAATATTTCAAAATACATATATTTAGAACACATTAAAACTTAAAAAATAAATTATTTGAGGACAATACTTAAATTAATAAAAAATATCTCCTGCTGTTATAATGGATGAGTATAGGGGTATCAATAATAATTGGAAAATATGTTTTATTTATCCTGTAATTAATATGCGCATTTTTTTAGATTATATAAAATAAAATTAAGATAGAGATGCAAAAACAGTATTTTTCAATCCTTTCCATATTTCCCTGTGTAAAAAAAAATTACTATAATCAATCAATCAAAATATACAGTACAGTCCCGATTATCCGAAATAATGTGGACCAAAGTGATTTCGGATAATCGAAATTTCGGTTAATCCGATTTTTTTTTTTTGAAAATAGGAATTTAGGATGCGTATATCATTAGATCGACTTAAAAACGTTTGTAACACTGTCGGCTAAGTGAAACAATTCGCATTTTAGACCGTTGTATTGCCGTGAAACCCCGAAGGGAATCATCTAGCAGCAGTGATGCCAGTTCTCATGCTTTTGCATGAGATCTCATGTTTTTCAAACCAATCTCATGCTATCATTATTTCATCGGAAAATCTCATGCTTTTCAGCTTATAGAGACAAAAATAAATTATACTTAAAAATTAATTATAGAGGTAACTATGAACTACAAATAACAAAGTAATCATAAGAGAATTCGGCTTACGTCACAAAGAAGTGCCGCGAAAAATTTGCAACCCGGCATTTGGCATCGTTGGATCGTGTTTTATAGTCGCAAATTGCAAGCTCGCGCCTGGTTGAGAGCATGACGTACAAATGCGCGGTTCGCTTATTCGGGTATCCCACAGACTTCTAAAAAACCCGGTATTCCCCGAAAACGATAATCGATTATTCTGTTATGTCCCACACCTTTACGTCGTACGCGTCCTACTATATAGAGTTGTTTTCAAGCGTAAGAGATACATAGATTATACAAAATTGTACTAAGTGATAGTGCTACTAGCGGTGGTAGTGAAACTGGCCAAATCCTGCCCGGACCTAGTTCTGCTAAGAAGAAAAAGATTTGCAAACCACATTTTAAAAAAGACTGGACAAAGTTACCCGGGTTTCATTGGGTAGAATGCAGTAGGAAGGGAACAATGTATACGTGGTAAGAAGTGCCTGCAATAATGAATGAGCCGAGCACCATGCATCACTAGGCAACAGCGACAATTCCGCCTTCTCATGCTTTTTTTTTTGAAATCTCATGCTTTTTCGAAATATTTCTCATGCAATATTCCTGTGGCACCTGGCAACACTGCCCAGCAGTATAGGTGAATCCCAGACGCGTTTCGTATAATGCGAATTTTTTCGGTTAATCGGGATTTTTGTTTTTAAATAGTTTGTTTCGGATAAACCGGATCTCGGAAAATCGCGATTCGGATAATCGGGATTGTACTGTACTTTACTGTCATCACAATAACATCTTTATAAACAAAAAATATAATTTAAAAAATACACCTTCTTATTTTTTTCTTAAGAAAGCATGAGAAAAAAATATTTACAGGTCAACATTCAAAGAGAAACTAAAGATTTCTGGAGGGAAAAGCAGTAAAATAACAAAAATTTGTACAGGGTTACCATATACTCTGACTTACTAGTTGACACCTTAAAATACAATTTAGGGCTTTTTTGGGGAAAAATATTCTCGGATATCAACCATATTGGCAATGTATCGATCACTGTGCATTTTACCTTATTGTGGTTGGATAAAATTAGTCGAAACGCGACGGTCGAGGAACAGTCCGCCCACCGCGACGGAAGGTTCAAAGAAAACAAGGCTTTAGGGAAAAACTGAAGGGTAGATTGGTGGAACTAATTACATTTTTTGTGCACTGCAAAATGGGAATCAATCCATCCCTTGAGAAGACGTATTTATTACGGCTCTTAGAAAAATTGTTTGTTCTCTGGGAACGTTCTTGGTTAAATTATTTGCTAAATTTGCTGCTTGTATATTTATTAACAGTTTTTTTTTTATTTTGCTTGTTTTTTTTTAAGATGTTTGTCAGTGGTTGGAAAATGGAGGCGAGGTGGCGGTTTTCGACGCTACGAATTCGACGCAGGAAAGACGAAAAGTGATACAGGAGTACGTTGTGGACAAAATGGGTTTTAAACTGTTTTACGTGGAATCAATCTGTGATGATCCTCAAATTATTGAGCAGGTAACATCTAATATAATAACATATTGGCTCAAGACAAATAGCATCCCAAAGAACGTATCGTATCCTAAACCAAAAAAAGTTATGGTTTTTGCGTTTTTGATACTTTTAAATATTTACTAACAAGAAAACTGATAATCGATCATTCATTCCATTCTGATGTATGTAGGCATACTTACCTCCCCCCATACGCTGATGTACGGTATTTTACCTAGATGGGTACGTGATTTTACAAAAAGTGAGTAATTTGATATACCGCCAAAAAACCTAAAAATCACTGCAGCATCTGTTTGGCGTTCTGGCCCCGCTTTTTTTGCAAGCACTGTTTGTTGGGTTTGCACTGTTTGCATCACTGAAAAAGAGGAAGAATCCCTTCAAAAAATTTAAAACAGGTCATTAAGAGCCATACTAAAAAAATTAAATATTACCAAACTATTTAAGTGAAGAACTAACATTTATTCAAAACATACATCAGTACAATACACGATCTCGCGAAAGAAATGACTTTTATGTTAGCGTTGATAATACTTATAGTAAGGGATTATTATTATTTAATAATCTCCCAGGGGAACTTAAGAATATACAATCAGTAAATAGTTTTAAGTTAAAATATAAAAAATATGTCTTGGAAAATGTTGCCTTGCAAGTTTAAAATTCAATCTGGATAAGTTTAGTTAGTAATTGGTGGCAAATTATATTGTAAATTATATTGTAAACAAGAGCTATTTATAGCTAATATTATTATATCATTATTATCATTTTTTGACAAGTTTGACTTATGTTCGCTAAGGATTGCCGGTTTAGACAATCGAGCTTTTGAAGTCCGATCACACCAGCGAGGCGCCACCTTAACCCCTCGGATTTCCGCACTTAAACCACCGCTGAGCTGATCGTTTTCGTATTTTCTAAAGTTTCAACTTTCGATTTTGCAACAGTAATTTTTACGGATTTTACCAAAAGTTTTGTTTGTATGTGTGCCAAATTTACCAGCTATAATAAGTAAGTGTATTATCACTGAAATCAGTCTTGCCACCAAAAGAGGATCCACAATGCCAAACGCATGGTGCAGTGATTTGTTATAACGAGCCATTTTGAGGTTAAGGAATCCGTGTAGATCATAGAAATAGAAAAATACATAGAACGCTTGTCAAATGTGTGCAGACTGCAGGGAGTAGGAAGGAATTGAAATCCTCCATTTTTTCACAGATTGAGCAAGGCCAACTTTGACAGGCACGATTTGAAAGACGACGTGTGGTGAAACATAATATGGAGCCACTGATTCCAATTGAAAAGCACAGGGAAAAAACGTGCAAAGTCACTCTTAACATTTTGAAAGTTTAAAACTGGCACGTTCTTTCCCTGTTGGCCAAATGAATTATTAGAAATATCTTGTGACACGGCCTATTTTCTCCCAGTTTGAATATTCCAGATAATACACATCTTAAGAAATCATTTGGCATATATAACCCACTTTCTTAGAAAAAAATGACTTGGCACGTTTTTTCCCTGTGCTCTTTAATTAAAGATATTTGAAAGATCATCACTGCTTAATTTCCATGGCGACCTCTAGGGGTGGTAGCTTATACTACGCTTGTAAGGTCACTGCGTTCTAAAGCCTGGCGACGCAGTCTTCGTAATCCACTGACCCCACATGCTCGTTTACCATAACGACCTCTAGGGGTAACCGCTTTTACTTAAAACGTGTGGAAAAATGGCGGAAACGTTCCTTCATCCCCTATTGGAGTTTACGCGGTAGTCGAAGCGCTATCTAATAATTTTTCTATATCATAGTGACCTGTTACATGTTGTCATTTATATTTAGTTTACTCTAACAATTTATTATGGCTAAATAGGCGCTTTAACAACGTTTAGTTATTATCCAAAAATGTTACAAAAATCAATTTTCTTTTGTGAACACTATTTGCGCACTTCGTGAAAACATTGGATTTTGGTTGTTGCTTAGGCTCCAAGACGTGATTTAACTCTTTTAGATCAATTTTTGTAGAGTTATGTGAAATCTACGGTTTATGCTAACAGACCGCAAACACTTGATGGTTTAAGATTAAACACTGAACGCTGCAATTATTATTTATAGAATTTATTTGTGTAGACGAAGTTGAGGTGTACCTGTAAACGATGTGTTATTCAAAACAAAAATGTTATCATCTTTAATTGAAGATAGTATAAAAAGTTTGATTGTACATGAAATAAATTTTATTTCATATCGTTCTTATTAGAAAACCCTTAAGCTATATATTAAAGTGGTTAAATGTAACATATTTTTATGTTGTTGTTATTTAAAACTGATGTTCTACATAATTGTATGAGTAGGTTTTAATTAATTTGCTTAGAATTATTTTTAATATGGGTTAAAATTATTTGAGTTTGGAAAAAGAAGGTCACATCGGCCAAAATATCACATAGCACGTATCAAAATTAATTTCAACGACGATTTTCTTTTAAGAGTCAAAGTTACTTTTTATTTCTGAACTCGTAGCTAGTGATTATTTAAAAAACAAAAAGCATGCTCGGCACAGGCCTGGGTATGCGAAGTAAAATAGTTTATATGCAAAACAAAGATCTTCATTGCAGAATATAACGGAAGTAAAATTAAGCAGTCCAAAGTTTCTTTTTATTTTTTGACTTATGGCTCCATCTAGTAATGATTAATTAAACAATAAAGTGCATTCGCGCCACAGGCTGCATATGAGAAGTAAAACAGCTTATATGCTAAAAACAGGTTTTCTTCATTGCAGAATATAACGGAAGTAAAAATAAGCAGTCCTGACTACGCAGATATGAATAAAGAAGAGGTGCTAGACGATTTTATAAAACGGATCCAGCATTACCAGGAGAAATATAGCCCACTTGACGAAGAAAAAGAGAAAGATGTGTCCTTTATGAAAATTTATAATACTGGCGAAAAAGTGGTCGTACACAAACACGAGGGGCACGTGCAAGCTAGAATAGTTTATTACTTGATGAATATACATATAACTCCCAGGACAATTTATTTAACACGGGTAAGAATGTTCTCATCAGGCCCGGCCAAAAAAGATTTTTGTTTTAAAATGAACAAAAAAACCGAACATATATTTTTTGGTTGCTATTGAAATTCAGGTTCAGGTTTTTTTGTTTGCCATTTGTCAACTATAGCATTTAGGTACTTAAGGGGTGGAGGAGGGAGGACCATCTAAAAAACAGTAGTCTAGTCAAAGTAAAAAACTCATTACGGAAACTTAATTACATTTCCTTTAAAAAATGTCACTTGGTTTGTTAGCTGCTGAGAAATGACCGTTTCTTTTTGAAAAAAGAAGCGCTTCTATAAGTTTTAGTAATGGGTTTTTACTTTGATCACTTTTGTCTAGGTGATTGTCCTCCCTCTCTCCCCTGGGTATATGCTGTAATTGACAAATAGCAACAAAAAATATACGTGTTGAAAATTTCCACCCAGCCCTTTGCTGGCTTTCAATCTAAAAAGGAGGTTTGGCATCTTTCCAATTTACACCAGAGTAGTGATATCTCGTATAACTTGTTTGGAAGGCCTTTAAAATTCCTTTTAAATAAAGTATAACATTATATAATTTTTCGAAAAACCAATTTAACATTTTTGAAAAAAAATATATATTTTTTAATTTTGTAATTTATGATTTTTAATTCCCGTGACAGGTAGAATGAATAAACCAAAAATCATTAAATTCGGAAAAAAGTTGCCCCAAATCTGCTTTATTTCATCGATTTCGAGTGATGAATTGACCCACTGGGCAAAACTCCAGACGTCTAGAGATATTTTTGACTCCGGACTCGGATTCAGTGTAAAATACTCTGCCAATATATGGGCCCCTAAGCTCACACTAGGTACTATAGTTATGTGAGCTAATATAACTAAAAACTAAAATATATTTTATTCAACTCCACACTAAATTACCTTTTGTTTGATACCACACAAGCCATGTTTTGACTTAAACTCAAATTTTTGAAATCCACCCCCACCCTTAAAAAAAACAAAAACTAAAATGTATTTTGTTGAACTCCGGACTTAATTACCTTTCGTTTGATATCACACACGCCATATTTTCACTTAAACTCTAATTTTTGAAATATACCCCCACCCTTTTTTTTAAATAAATTAAAATGTATTTTGTTTAACTCCAGACTCAATTACCTTTCGTTTGATATCACACACGCCATATTTTCACATAAACTCTAATTTTTGAAATCTATCCCCACCCTTTTATTTGGTTTGTGTTCGGCGGATTTTGTTCATTTTTAAATGGGACCATCTCGACCCAAGATCCAGCCCAGGTACCAAATTTCATTAAAATCGGCCAAGCGGTTTTTGAGTTATGCGCGTTGGTCGTTACAGACAGACATACAGACACACAGACAGACAGACAGACAGACATACAGACAGACAGACGGCGCAACAAAAAAGTTTCAAAATCATCTGAAACGCAAAGATATATAAAAATTTTTGAAATCGGAGCAACTTTTTTTTTCTCGAAAAAATTAGGATCACCATAGCTCACACTACTATAGTATAGTATATGTGTGAGCTAAAAATACTTATAAATATTATGTCTGTTTTAAGGATTTTAAGTATAATAAATTAATAAGAGACAAAAGGTTAAGACAAAAATATTTATAGTTGAGTGGCTAATAGTAAAAAATCGTGTCTCGTGGGATAGCTGTGAAAGATTTTTTAAAACTACCCTAGATCGATTGGTAATAGATATCACAATTTTCACCGGGTGTTTGCCTCCAATTTGACTAGAAGAGCCTGTGTGACGTCAAAAAACCAAGATGGCTGCTTCTTTTCATGTTTTTTCACAAACTTTGGCTTATAACTTTCGCTGAATTAGTTTTATTGAAAAACCATGATACGTTTTTTATTTGCAAGAGAACACCAATTAATATAGTGAAAAAACTAGCTTTATATCTTTAAAAGTTACAAAGATATTAATTTTTAAATTAATTCTTTTTTTACAAAAAAAAATTAAAAAATAAATTTTAGACTAATCCAAACAGTGTTGCCAGATGTGAAGGTTTTCCTTCAATGTAAAGGTTTTTGAACAAAAGTTTTAATTATTGAAGGATTAAAGGTTTTTATTTTATTATTTTAAATATTTTTATATTTTTTGCAAATATTCCTATAATTTTACCAAATTTAACGTATGCAGGTAAATTTTAATACTTTATTTTTAATTTTGGTTTTTATAATATATGGTTTAAGTTATAAATCTTTATTTGTTTGGTTTTTTCTTCCTTTTTTATTAAAACAATTTGTTCATGGTATAAAGTTTTTTTGGTTTTGGTGTCGATCACCCACCCGTTAATGTTTTGAAGAATATCTGTCACTTATAAACAACAAGTGAAATTAAAGAAAGATAAATAAGAAAAAAGTTTTCTGCTTCGGCCGGAGATCGAACCCGGGTCTCTTTGCTATCTAGGCTATCTCGCCTGCTGCTGTTTTAGTTTCACTCGTATTTCGTCAGATGGCGCTTCTTGCAGAGTACATGATTTTGTTTATGCACTAGAAACGTAAGGTGAGAGACAAAACTGTATACTTAATATTAAGTGTGTCACATTGACCAAGCAGTGTTCTATAGAGTCCCATAAGGACGAAACAGTTAACTGTCAACACTTATTAGGTGTTCATTAAATCGTGGACCCCTGTGAGCTTAAGCTTTCGAGCTACCCTTGGAAAAATACGAGAGAAACAAAAAACCCTTAATTTTACCCGCTTAGTCACGAAATCTGTTTATCATTAATATCAATCTTTTTTAGTTCTTGACAAAGCTCATTGAAACCACAATTAAATTGCTGTTCTTTTGCAATCAAATCATAACCATACCATTTATCTGTAAAAGTTAAAAGAAAAAGGTTGTGAAAAACATGGAAAAAATCGCAATATTTTATTTATGACGTCACACAGGCGCTCTTACTCTAATTTGAGGCAAACACCAGGCGACTTAAACTTCAGTGATAGATAACCAATCGATTTGGGGCAGTTTAAAAACTTCCTTCCAAAAATTTTTTTAGGTAATAGAAAGTTCGTATTTTTTTGTTGGTTTTTAAGATATAACGCTAATTTCTCTACTATCTTAATTTTTGTTCTATTGCAATTAACTGTTTTTCTGTAAAACTCATTTTGCAAAAGTTACAAGCCAAAGTTTGTGAAAGAACATGAAAAAAGCCGCCATCTTAGATTTATTACGTCACACCGGCCCTCCTACTCAAATTGGAGGCAAACACCCGGTGATCTTCCACAACTATCTCACGGGATACCAACTATTCCATACCTTTTAACTATTAGTGTTCTGACACAATTCCTAATTTGTCAAGTGTTAGTCCAAATGTCCAAATATTTCATGAGGTTGGCGCATTCTTTGACCGTAGCTACAATTACATAGCATATTAAAGTTTTTGCACTTTTTCGGTTGACTAGTTAAGAATGCTTTCGTAATAGGTTGTTGTTTCTAATAATAAGGGGCACGTGTTTGTGGGCAATCAAAATATCAAAAAATTTATTAGATTTTTTGTTAATTAGCATGGAGAAAGTGAACACAATTTAGAAGGACGCATAGGGGGCGATTCTAATTTGAGCGCCAGGGGTCGACACTATAGTAAAGCACTGGCTGATTACATATACGAACAAAAAATAGAAGGACTTCGGATTTGGACGTCGTGGTTGAAACGTACTATTCAGACTGTGAGCGAGTTAGACGTTCCACAGGAAAGGTGGAAAGCATTGAACGAAATAGACGCTGTAAGTTTAGATAAGTTTGTGAATATAGATTCACCGGAGGTAGGGGGAGTTTGGGCATTAACGAAGTAGGCAAAGTTGATGATAAATACAAGGCCGTGGCTCGGAAGTCACGTTTAGCCGGTGGTCCCGTGTTAAGAGAGTATCAGGCAAAATTAAATCCTCTTTGGGAAAAGAAAATTCCTTACCGTGGGGGTGGTTGACGACCGGTTGGCTCTTCATATAGTATGAATGTGAGAATAAATGATAAATTTGTCCGATATAAACTATGTTAAATAAAAGCTTTGCAAACAAATAATGAATTAGTATCTGAGATAATGCTATTTTTGAAAGTGTGTTTTTTGAATTATCATAAAAGCTTGCAAACAAATTATAAATTAGTATCTGAGATATTTTTATTATTGTATGACGTATGTTTTTTAAATTATCATAAAAATTTCATTCATCAAAATTTTATATTTATAGGGCGTCTGTGAGGAAATGACATATGAAGATATTAAGGACACATACCCGGAAGAATTCGCTTCAAGGGATCAGAATAAATTTGCCTACAGATATCCTAGGTAAGGTCACTTACTCAATTATTATCATTTCGTGTCCTTCTATAACAACTTTCTTATCTAAATAAGAGGTTGATATCATCTCTTCTTTTATATAAACAATTGATGCATGGAAGTAACTGAAAAATGTTCATTCTCACCAACGCAACGTATAAAACTATCCGATTTTAATTTTTATTGTTTAAGAAGGCAAGTTAGCACCCAAGCAATAAATTCAGTTAGATTATATGGTAGATTATATGACACTTTCTTATGTCTTCCTACTTAAAACATTTCAAAAGATGGCTGTGTATCAGAAAGTAGGAACGGGACTCAGGGGGTCCCTCAGGGATCAATCCTAGGTCCTCTGCTTTTCCTGATTTATGTTGACTTGATTTATCCTGACAGTTCCAGCACTATACTTTCACAAGTTGGTGCAATTTGTTAAGAAAAATTTGTTAAGAAAAACAGTAGTAATTTTAACACAAATAGTCACTTTTACACAGATTTTTTTGCTGATATAGAGATGAGCTTTGGATGCCAAAGCACAATACCTCGTTTTTTGAAAAAGGGCTTTACTATAAAACATTTAAAGCATATCATAGTCTGCCAAGAGATATCCAATCTATTATAAAGACCAATCAATTTAGAAAAGTTGTTACTAAAATGCTATTATGTAAATGTAATTGTGCTTTTTATATGTATTTTAATGCTTTTTGCTAATTTTAACAATTTTACACGACAAACGCAAAACACTGCAAAATGTAAATAAACAACAAATATGGCGTCCATTCCATTGTTTCCAAAGCAAGCTATGATTGTTTCACTTTTTGATTTTTGAACCAGTATTTATGCTCTAAGGTATTTGGGAGTACCCGAAAAGAATGCCTGGAACAAACGGTCTAGTATTTCTTTGACGTTGCATATGTCTGGTCTGTATAACTACTACTTACGATATAGAAACACTGATTCCACCATGGGACCATGTTTAGTGAAAGTGGAATTACTTGCTCCTCTTTAATGTTTTGAAACTTTAAAAAATGATGTAATTTTAATGTATTTTGTTTTAGAGGAGAAAGCTACGAAGACTTGGTTGCCCGGCTGGAACCGGTCATAATGGAATTAGAAAGACAAGGCAATGTGTTGGTTGTGTCGCATCAAGCGGTGCTAAGGTGTTTACTGGCATATTTTCTGGACAAATCTGCAGGTTTGTAATACTGTTTTATTTACTCTAATCTAATTTCACTTGTGGGTTATTCTTTTGAAAACCATTGTCTCACTCCGATAGCTCAAAAAAAATTGGATTACCTAATGGACTGTATTCAGACAAGTCCTCCGCTTTCATTTGAAGGGTATACGAACGTACGCGAAATCGTACCTTTCTGAAGTGAAAATTAATTAAGACTAACAATAATATTGGAATATGATGATTATTTAAGAGCGAAAAATATTAAGATGCGATTTTATAGGAGAGGGACTTACCGATGATGTCTTGATCTCTTTCACCTGGTGCACCAGATTCACCAGAAGTCTTCTATAGCGGTCGAGCACTCCCGAGAATGAATGTTTTAAGTTTTGAGAGGAATTTGTAGGTTTTACAGTTCACCATTCTTTATATAAAAGCGTTGATCGTTCAAAATATTCCGATCGAGAACGTGTGTGAAAGGCGACATTTCTTTTTAGATGCTGTCTGGTTTTTGCGACGTATTTCTTCGCCCTTTATAGGAAAATTGCATCACTTCTGATAAAAATAATTTAGAATTCCAATTTTATTAAAAATAATATTATTAAATAACGCGATTTAAACTAAAATATGCAGAGGGTGGTAGTAATATGAGGACTGAATTAAAATTAAATTATTAAATGCGTTTAGAATTTTTTCCTGTAAATTCACGGGTACGAAATTCCACGTTTGTTAGTATTATTTGGCTTAAAAATTCCGTTGATTGACGCTCACTGTCTGGAAGACGGGTAAAAATGCAATCTGTATTGATCCGGCCTGAAAGACAAAGAGCTGTCGTAGGTCACGGACTATAGTTGTTTTCTTTTATTTGCATTCGATCTTTTCATTGATCGATATTGTATAGCAGTGTTTTCTTGCGCCTGCTTTTGGTTTTTTTTTGTTTCTCTCGTATCTCGGTAGATGGCGCCTCTTGCTATAGTTCGCTCACTAATTACATTTAATTAGAGACAAAACCGTCTGATTAACTTCGCAAGATTTGTCACATCGACCAGCAGTGTTCTGAGGAGTCCCATAAGGACGAAACGGTTAACTGTCAACACTTATTAGGTGTCCATTAGATCTTGGACCCCCGTGAGGTTTAGCTTTCAGGCTACCCACGGAAAAATATAAGGGAAGCACAAAAACTCCTTTTTGCCCGATTAGCCACGAAACTTGTTTGATTAATATTATATGTTCCTACTGTTACTTTTAATAGTTTTTGTCTTGTTTTTAAATGCTTGATCCTTTTTGTCATAAGCGAATTTTTGCCTCCCCCAGATTGCGTGAGGCAGAACATGGAGGTGTGGGATTCGAAGTGTTTTCTTTCTACCTCGGGACCATTTCCTTTTGTTTTCAAATTCGCCAAATAATATAATACTTGTATTTATATCTAATAATTAGCACTGTGGTATTTTTTTATGATATTCTACCTTCGTCAACTTATATGCTTTTGAAGAGTGAATAAGGAAGTATTAAAAAAATCGATTTAAATTATTTTGGCCATATAAAATTCATTGATGCCCACTGCCATAGTATATTATAGTATTTATGTAAAAGAAGGATTGCCCACTTCCAGAAACGCTAGAGCTGAACTTTGATAGACCGATAGGAACTATAATAAAACTATGGGAAAAATTTAAAAACTTCAAAATTTTAAGTTACTTCCCTTCCCTATAAATGTAAAAGTAACCTTACCCACTTCCAGAAACGCTACAGAGCTGAGCTTTGAAAGGCTGATAGAAACACCCCAAAATTCTAATTTACTTCCCTCCCTTATAAATGTAAAGTTATGTAAAAGTAACACTGCACACTTCCAGAAACGCTAGAGAGCTGAGCTTTTTAGGACTGAAAGGCACTTTGATAAAACTATAGGAAAAAAGTTAAAAACACCAACTTATAATAAATGTAAATTCATTTAAAAGTAACATTGCCCACTTCCAGAAACGCTAGAGAGCCGAGCTTTCGAAGGCTGATAGGAACTATGATAAAAGCATGGGAGAAATGAAAAAACCTCAACATTTTAATTTACTTTCCTCCCCTGTAAATGTAAAGTTATGTAAAAGTAACGTTGCGCATTTCCAGAAACACTAGAGCGCTGAGCTTTGGAAGACTAATAGGAACTATGATTAAACTATGGGAAAAAATCCTCAAATTTTTAAATTAGGCTTTGCAAAAGTTTTGAACAATATTCCGTATATTTCACTGCTTTAAACATTAAATATTATCCAATTCCTTTAAAAAATAAGTAAAATCATAACAAAAACATTTCATGTAAAAAAAGCCAAGTACGCGAAAATGGTGTTCCGTAAAAAGAATTGAGATAAAAGTTAAGGCAAGTTCTCCAATAAAAATTTCAAAATGAAAGGTTCTTACTAGTTTGGAAATGTTTTTCTAAACTTGGCTATTACGGCTGTAAATAACTCTCAGGCACAATGCTTAATAGAACATAGAGAAGTTTGGCTGTAATAGCAAAGTTAAAAAAAAAACATTTCCAAACTAGTAAGAAACTTTTATTTTAAAATTTGTATTGGAGAACTTGGCAACACCATTTTCGCGTACCTAGCTTTTTTTTACATTTAATGTTTTTGTTATAATATATATATTTGCCCAGCTAATGTTTAAGTCAATTTAGCTTAATAACTAATTTTGCAGTGTTTGTAGTTTAGTTTCCTGTGTGTTGTTGTGGTATGGAGACCGTACCTGTGTGTTGCATTCCAAATTTGATCTTACAAGCAGGCATTATGGAATTTTAAGTGCATCTAATTCTAAGTCTGTCGTATAGAACTTTTAAATGCTTGAAACAGCCTACGATATATTTGATAAAAATATTAAATAGAGTTGGAGCCTTGTGATCCTCCTCCGAAGGTAGCGAAAAATGGCTCGGAGAAGTAGCAGTTGTTGACTTTAATCATAAGACGGGCCTTCAATGTATAATTTTAGCCAGTCTAGTACGTTTCTATCTCGAAGTTTTCTGTCAATGTTAGTGTTTATTGATCTGCCTTCCAAAAAACCATGTTGGCTATTATTAAAGCTCTTTTTTACGAGTTTTTTAAAGAAAATCGTTTACTAGTGACTTGGGTGCTTTGGGGATTTGCAAAATAATTGCGATTGGACTGTATTGAGTAATCATAGACTTAACATAAAATAGGTTTGTAGAGCTTTATTAAAATCAGTCAGAACGCAATGTGTAAAAAAATGTTGCAAACTATAAAAGAACTTTTGTAATATATTGGTGTTTCTTTTTATCCATCTCAATTTACAAAGTATAAATCTTTTTTTAGATGAGTTGCCATACCTGAAGGTGCCACTCCACACAATCATCAAGCTCACTCCGGTTGCCTACGGTTGCAGAGTTGAGCACATTCAGCTGCCGATAGAAGCCGTTGACACTCATCGTGCTAAACCAAAGGTAATTAGTAGGTGATGTTAGTATTTTGATTTGATCCGGTTCCTATTCCATATCGTCCCCTTAGTGCAACAACTAGATAACTTGAAATTAATAGTTTTAAGAAAATTTCAAGATGTCTTTTTATAAAATGTGCATTTTCGGAGTTATCTATTTCTTGTCACTCTTTAAGTCTTTAAACAAGTTTGGTTAATCGTACAAGATATCTAGATCTTGCATTAAAAAAAGAAAAGATAAAAACTAAGTCAGCTTTCAGTGAATAACTCAAAATGCATAAATTTCGCGTTATCTAGCACAAAGAGGGCGATATTACTACTCGTTTAAACGTTTTAAACAAAGTTGTCTGGTAAGGGGTTAGAAGTTTGTGGCCTGACCAATGGAAGAAACCAAATAATAATTATTATATATATATTATTATAACGGATAATCAATTTTACCAATCTTAACCTGGACGTATTAGCAATCGCAGTTTGAACCAAAATAGAGGAAATTTTGTTCACATTCAGCTGTTTCACGTTTCATTCAAACCGAAAGTAACTCTGGCTGGAGCTAGGTTAACTTTGCTTAACTTGACAGCTTGTTTGTTTGAGCTTTTATTTTTTAACCTACTTTTTTTGTCTATTCATATTTGAAACAATAAAAATATATGTAATTTTTTATTTTTTTTAATAAATAATATATATAGTTTTGACAATAGAAAGCCGCGTCTATGTCTGCGCCTGCGCAATCTCTACAAGAACGGATTTTACAAGTTTTTGAGAAAAAATTGTTTTAGTTTTTTGAGGGGATGCAGAGTGGTTCTGCATCATATTATTATGTATCTCCAAATCAGATCTCCACCATAGAAGATCACATCCTACGATTTTTTTCTGAAAGTTTTAATGTATCACAAAATATTGTATCACGAATAGGCAAGCTGGTGCTAAAAACGTATTTCAAACCTGACTAAAATGAGTCCATTATAAATATTACCATTTAACATATGATTAACTTTTACCTCTTAATCATGTTCAGCATCTAGTTCCCAAAAACGAACGTTGGTTAATCATTGGATTATTGCTCTTAAAAAAAGAATCTGCTGGTTCTTCTTTTTTCTCTTCCTCCTCATTTTCCTCTACACTCAGGTACACCTCAGCTACCCATATCTACACTCAGCTACACTTAGTTACACTAAGCTACACCACAGCAACGCTTTGCTACGCTTAGTTACACTCAGGTACACCTTAGCTTCCACCTCAGTCAAACTCAGCTGCTTTTCAGCTGCAATCCAGCTACATTCGGGTACACTTAGCCGCAACATAGCCACATTCCGCTGTAACTTAGCTTCAATCAGCTTCACCTCAGCACTTCCTGTCCTATCATTTTCCAGACTTTTTTCAGAACATTTCCAAATCATTTTTTAAACATTTACAGACTTTTCCTTAACATTTCGAGACATTACCAAGACATCTCCTGACTTATCCCGAGATTTCCATAGAATTTTTGAATACAAATACTTCCTAATACGAGAGAGGTAAAAAATCTTTAAAAAAAGTGGCAGCTAGTAGGCTACTACTGCCTTAAATTTCAGAATACCATTTCGCATGGAAAAACTTGTTGAATTTTTTATAAGTTAAACTAAACTTTTAACTTGTTTTATTATCCGTGTTAAACAGAAAAACTAGTTTCTTTAATTAATTAAAATAATAATAATTCCTAAATACATACCGTAAAAAGTTTGGAAACAGTGTCAAAAAACCATAAATCCTTTTATATCTTCCATTGATTGATTGATATTAACTTATAAACACCTTCACTCTTCTTAAATTCAAAAACAACTGGATAGGTTAAAAGAAAATATAAATGCTGATAAGGAACGAAAAAATAATTTAAAAAAAAAATATGTACATTGTCGTTTTTATTGCTTTATCTACACATACAGTGTGTTTGAAATAGTGCACCTGAAAAGAAAGTGCAACGCCCACCTTTTATGACACGTTGAAAGGTAACTGTCTCTTGATACATCAAGCCATTTACGAGCTGCTAAAGCTTTAATAGCGCAGGCGGCTAGAGGTATAAAAAAAATTCCTCTGATAGTCGTGTTTGAAGTTCATTTAAAGCCACACTGACACAGAAATGCATTAAAAATGTGTGTAAAAAATAAAATTATATTAGTTTTTTAAATTTTAGCTGCAAAAACCCCCCAGACCCCCAAAACTTAACATTTATAGGGCATTTTTCAATTTTTTTTCAAAAACTAAGCTAAGGAAAAATATGTAATTATGTTTATTGTAGACAATAAACATGTTTATTACATGTTTTTGATTTTCTTAAATTAAAAACCAAGCTCTGTATCAAAAATGTTATCAATACCTTATTGTAGACAATAAAATTTCCTTTTAAACGATTTGTAATAAGGCAACATCAATTAATTTAGTAGTAGTAGTAGTAGTGTGGGGTAGGCTCTAGGCCTGGCGACTAGGCACATGAAGCGCCCTTTTCGCCAACCCCTGGGCATCCCCCCTACTGCGTCCTTCTTTCGCTAAGGAATCTGTCCGTCTTCTGTACAAAGGCCAGAATATCGGGCCACCTCAGATTCAGTGCTCCGTCTCAAAGGCTTCCTCTTCGAATATACCTCTCTTCTTGCCTCCTTGTATGCTTCACATGATGAGAGAAAATGCGCCGAGGTCTCATCCTCGGCCCAACATCGCGTCCTCCTTCACTCTCATCTTTGCCAGGTGTCCTTGTAGGACGCAGTGTCCGGTCAGGACTCCCACTATCAATTAATTTAAAAAAATTACTAATTTTCCCAATTTCTTTTACAAGCTTTATCCTATTTTCTCAGAAACTAAGCTTTTCGAGAAAAAACTATTCTAAACTTTATTGTAGAAAATGAAATTCCCTTTTTAACAATGTGTAAGTACGTGGAGTCAGACTAATGTCAAACTCTCCAGCGGCGTTCGTTTATTGAGAAACATTTAAAAAATATAAAAAACAACATGTTTGTCACATATTTTACCCGATTATCTTAAAAACCAAGCCCTCTATCAAAAATTGTGCGCTATAGTCGATTGTAGATAATTCTCGTTTAAACGCTGTACAAACTTAAGATTAAAACTTCACAGGCGTCCGTAAGTTAAATCAATTTTTACAAATCACCAAACAAATTAATTTTATTACAGGTTTTATCTAATTTTCTCTTATTGTCAAAAATAAAATGTGTCTTTTAACGTTGTATAAGTCAGTGGGTTCGATTGATGACAAACTCTAAATGGGGATCTTTTTAATTTTTTTACATTACCTCAATAAACGGACGCTGCTGAAGAGTTTGTCATGAGTCGTAGCCCACTGACTTATATATCGCTAAAATGGAATTTTTATTGTCTACAATAAAGATAATTACATATTTTACCCTAAGAGGCTTAGTTTAAAAAAAAAATAAAAAAAAAAACAAAAGTTTCAGGTTTTGGGGGGTGTGGGGCGTTTTTGCAAATAAAATCTAGAAAACTAATATATTTTTATTTTTTGGTTAGATTTTACAAATTCTTGAGCATTTAATTTTCAAAAATTCGAATTCGACTATAAAGAAAAATTAGACCAAAACTGGTCCGACAACATCCGGTAATCTGTGACCTATTCTCAGCTAGGATCCATTGCTAAACTGCGGTCCTCACATTTTGCATACTCAACTACCTCTAGCGCCTAAGCCACTAAAAGTTTGCATTTTGAACATTTTTATTTATGAAAATTTCAGCTTGGTGATTTTTTGTCCTGTGTACATAAAGTATGATTTTTATTCCTCAATTGAAATATGCGTTCTTATTGAGATGCCCT
Organism: Aspidapion aeneum; assembly: GCA_963576565.1. NCBI lineage: Eukaryota > Metazoa > Arthropoda > Insecta > Coleoptera > Brentidae > Aspidapion > Aspidapion aeneum. Next base: position 15,798,751 of record OY755042.1, read on the forward strand.
TTATGAGATTGTGCTTATTACTAATCTTAAAAACTTTGGCTTAGCAATGCTCTTCGTCGCTTGAAAATTCTCTTCTTGTTGTGTTTCAATATTCTACTCGCAATAAATCTTGCATGTTGTTTAACTCTATACAGGGTGTCCCAAAATTCCGAGTCTACCCAAATATATTCTGATCTATTAAAGGTAACTGAACCATAATTGGCAGTGGTCAATAACATCAAGAGATCTGTTTTATGGCAGGGCGGGTGTGGCGCCCTTACATTAGGGGGCGGCACACGGGCAGTCAACTTAAATTGAAACTCCTATCGAGTGATACCTCGATTTAAAGGTCCTTGAAAAACTAACGCTAGATGGCGCTTCTTGCGATAGTTTTCTCACTATTTACTTATGATTAGAGACAAAACCGTCTAACTAACTTCGCAAGAATTGTCAAACTGACCAAGCAGTGTTCTGAGGAGTCCCATAAGGACGAAACAGTTAACTGTCAACACTTATTAGGTGTCCATTAGATCTTGGACCCCCCGTGAGGTTAAGCTTAGCTACCCACGGAAAAATATATGAGAGAAACAAAAACTTCTTTTTGCCCGATTAGCCACGAAACTTGTTTGATTTTCACGGGTACGAAATTCCACGTTTGTTAAAAAACTAACATTTTAACATAACTGTCAATTATCTATATCAAATCTGTCAAAATTAACAAGTTTGTTGTTTTAGACAAAACCCTACTGAGTGGTATCTTGTTTGAAAGGTCTTTGAAAAACCAACATTTTGACGTAACTGCCCCTTGCCTACGTCAAACGTGTCAAAATCTATCGACTGTCGAACTTATTCTTTTACCATTTGTGACAAATTATCCATGCTTGTTCGTCACTTGTTTACGTCAAATATATTTCCTTTCCTTTCGAACAAGCTATGATTAGACAAAACTAGTGAAACTTGTCAAAAATGGTAAAAAAATAAGTTTGTCAGTCGATAGATTTGACATAGGCAAGGGGCAGTTAGGCTAAAATGTTGACTCTTCAAAGACCTTTTGAACAAGATATCACTCAATAGGGCTTTTGTTTAAAACAACAAACTTTTTACAAAAATTTTAAAAAAATTGGTTTGACTGATTTGACGTAGACAACTGACGGTTATATCAACATGTTAGTTTTTCAAAGAGATTTTAAAAGTTGACCGCCCCATGCTGCCCCCTAATGCAGTGGCAGCACACTTACCTTTTCATCAAATAGATCTTTTGATGTTATAAATCACTGCCAATTATGGTTCAGTTATCTTCAATAGTTCAGAAGATATTTGGGTGGACTCGGACTTTTGGGACACGCTGTATGTAAATCCATATTAATTGCATGACAATTTAAAAATTCAAAAGTAATCCTGCAATGTATGTTTAATATATTTACGTTTGAGATGTCAAAAGGCAAATCATTTTTAAAAAGGGTGATAAAAATAGACACACCTAAGTAAAGGAAAACATTTTTAACAAAAGTTTGCAAGAATTTTTTCATCTTTTCGTCCTTCCACCGTTGGAAAAGAGGATTGTTTTTCTCAAGAGCTGAATCAATTTTACGGTTGAAATATGGATAGCATAGTAGATATTTTTGAAACTAAGAAGGAAAAATTTTAAAATACACTGAATTATATTAATACCAAAGTTTTATGACATAGAAAGTGTGTTATGAAAAGTTTTTAGGTAATATCCAATATTGAAATTATAATTATCAAATTAATTGTAAAATTGTAATTATAATTAGTAATTGTAAAAAAACTTGTACGTGGATGCGATTATAAATATTTTTTCTAAAAAATCACAAAGGCTCCTGCAAACGAAACGCGAAAAACTTGCAGCAGCTACAAAAGTTCGCCCAACTTATAATCCGCATTTTATCCTCCATTGAGATTCGCTATGAAATTTTCGTTATAAATAAGTTGCAGTGGTTCGGAGAACCCTTTGCGTAATTTTTACACCTTATATACAGCGTGGGCCAGAAAAAAACATACGATATAATTGCAAGAGAGGCACTTTTTTGTGATTGCTCTATCAACCCCTAGCTGGGGTAGCTTCGGCCCCTTAATTTTATATAGGGGAAAGCGGGTAAAGTGATACCTCGTTAAAAAAGTTTTTTTTATGCCATTACCGTGTTAAAAAAAAACAATTTGAGACATTTTTTTTAAAAGTACAGTAGTGGAAAGATCAATAAAATACCTTTCCAACGAGGTGCCACTTTGCACTTGCACCCTATTCTAATTTTAGAGGCAAGAAATGCAAATGGGAAATCAAGATCAAGTATGATTTTTTTAGAAAGGGATTTTATTTTAAATTATCTGCTTTTTAAAATTTGCATTGTACATATTTGCATTTAAAATAATTATTTTACAATTTATGGATGCAAATATCGCGAAAACTAATTGACAAGTTTTTTAAATATTTAGTATCAACATTTCCAACGACGTATCAGTGTTGAAAAGCTCATCAAAAACTAAAAATATAAATGACATCTATACAGAGTGGTCCCTTGACTTCAATAAGGGAAAGTGGTATAAATACACTTTCCCGGAAAGGCGAAAAATATCGAAACACAAAATATCGAATTAAAATATCGAAAGTACATAATCTCGAAACTACTAAATATCGAATAACAAAATATCGACAACACAAAATATCAAAACTACAAAATATCGAAAATACAAAATATCGAAAACACAAAATATCGAATAACAAAATATCGAAAACACAATATATCGAATCAACAAAATATCGAAAATCAAAAACAGAAAATTTCTTAACCTTCACCTAACCTGACCCTGACCTAATCTATCTCAACCTAATCTGAAAATAGATAGTTTCAAAAACCTAACGTAACGACACCTAATCAAATCTAACCTAACCGAACCAAATTGAACCGAACCGAACCGAACCAAAGCAAACTGAATCAACAATTTTTTTCAACAAAAAAACTTTCCTGACTTCTTTCCCGGGATCCTAGAGGGTGTGAGTCCGAACCGAACCGAACCTATCCAAACCTAACCATACCCAACCAAACCTAATTAGCAGTGTTGTAGTTTAGTTTGGTTAGGTTAGGTTTGTTTCGGTTCGGTTCAGTTAGGTTCGGTTCGGTTTGGTTCGGTTCGATTTCAAACCCTTTAGGATCCCGGGAAAGAAGTCAGGAAAGTTTTTTTTTTGAAAAAAATTGTTGGTTCACTTTGCTTTGGTTCGGTTCGGTTCGATTAAATTTGATTAGGTTTCGTTAGGTTAGGTTTTTGAAACTTTCTATTTTCATGTGGTTAGGTCAGATTAGGTTTAGTTAGATTAGGTTAGGTTACGTCAGGGTCAGGTTTGGCTAAGGTTTCAAAATTTTCTATTTTTGATTTTCGATATTTTGTATTTTCGATATTTTTTGTGATTTGATATTTTGTATTTTCGAGATTTGGTATTTTCGATACTTTGTATTTTCGATATTTTGTATTTTCGATATTTTGTGATTCGATATTTTGTGGTTTCGATATTTTGTAGTTTCGATATTTTGTGGTTTCGATATTTTGTAGTTTCGATATTTTTTCGCCCTTCCACACTGACATAATTATTTTTATATTTTTTGAAAGCCGGCTTACCTCTTTCTAGCATCAGTCCTTTTGTGAACTAAAAAATATTTTGAAAATGCCGTTACATATTTCGCATGTAACTTTATCAAAACTTGTTTTAGGAACCCGCAGATCTAAACCACAATACTAACCGAGAATAGTGACTATAATTTTAGATAATTACAATTTTTAGGTACAGTTTGGAAAATTACAAAAAAATTATAAAGGAAAATCAATATATAATTTAAGTTTCCTATTATTTACTTATTTACTAGACATATTTCGCAAAATTCTAAATGTGATAATGTAATTCTCTAATATTTTTGTAATTTTTTTATTTGTACAGCTATCTGTCTGCCTTGTAATTTACTTATTTGTTTTTGTTTTTTTAATTGCTAAGCAATTTCAAAACGTATGCAATAATTTTGTGTTTGTTAATTTTACTAGGTTTCTAATGTTGTTATGGTGCCATAAAAATATGCAATAAACAAAGATATTCGGCGTATGCCCTAACTGAGTGTTCTAATATTTCCTTGAAAATTCCCGATCAACAGATTTTTCATAAATTTATAATTCCGCGAAAATAAGTAAAAATATCTGTTAAGATAACTGACAAGGTCAGATCAAAAACAACCCCTAATTTTATAATGAGAGAGTTTCAAAAGGCTCATCATCATCATCATCCAAAACAAGGTAAACCAAGAAATGCAAATCCCTAAAAATTATAACTATCTCTCTCTACGCTCATGCTAAAAACATCGCAAAAAAAAATTTCTCTTTTATGAATTGGTGTGTAATAATGGTTAATGTTTTCTCAAGTGTTTTGCGTGGCAAGTGACTTAAAAATAACTTCGCACACTCAAAATTTTGAGTTATTACCTTTTTACAACAAGACCATGCCGTTTATTACTTTTTATCGATACGTAGTTAATGTTAATAAAAATTCAAATTAATACATTTAAAATTTTAAAACAATGCGAGCGCAAAATATTTTTTGGGATTTTTCAACAATTCAATTTTTTTAGATGTGTCACTTACGTTCTGAGTTTGCAATATTAAAGATTTCGGCTGCCCGATTTAAAAACCAAGTAATTGTATTTTTGTTAAAACTTAGAGAAATGGCTTTTTGTGATTTTTCTTTTGCCGCTTGACATTTTAATACTTATTGGATTTGTTTTTGTGTTATGTCATGGATGACATTAGAATGTGGGATTCTGATAAGTTTTTGCTCTACTTCAATAAAAGCAAAAACTCTTTTTTCTTCGTTATTCACATATAATACCACTACATGGTTGAAATATGAAGTAACTAAGTTAGCGCCACTACTTTTTCTAAACATTTTTCATCTTATATTTTCCTGCATGTGTCTTGCAAAAAAACAAAGTAATGCTCTTCGCTTTGTTTCAAGATTGTTTTATAGACATTTTTCGAAAATTTTGTTTCACAAAAACGTACACAGTAATTGCCCTTACTTTGTTTCCCTGTCTTTTTAACAAAAATTCCTGAACTCAATGTCTCACATAAAAACACAATGATCGATTATATTTTTATTGTTATCAAAATTTAAGTAACACTACTTGAATTAGTTTTTGGCTGAAGAGGCTTTCAATACTAAAAAACTAAATAATACAGCTACGTACTACGAGTTACGTACAAAAGTTTCAAACAATAAATCACAAAAAACTGAAACAAACAAACTAATCGTCTTCTCCGTCTTCCACATACTGCTCATTATTTGTCAGGTCGGCAGATGCATTAGATTCAGGTAAATTGGGACAAAATTCTCTCCTATTGGCAGGCATTAGCGGGACCAATCCAGTTAATATTTTACTTTTTTTATTGAATTGATTCCTCAGACAGAATAGTTTTAGCTGCAAAATCTTCATCGACATCAGACAAAGAAGCTATACATTTTTTTTTGAAATAAAGAAATTTCTTGTACTCCATCACCAAAATTTTTGTACTTGACCGTATGGCTACCGTTTTCAAAAATCATCTCTACAATATTGTTAACCATAAATGATTTAGTGGGATCATCAGTTCTTTGTGTTGTGCTTTTCTTATTCGTAAATAAATGAAATGTTGTAATTGAGCAACCATCATTACTCTTTTATAGTATTTTTCCTTTTATTGAGAATTCTGAATGGATCCCAAAAAACATAGTGATGTTTCATACTTTACTGTGGGCTTTACTTTAATAATGGCAATGCATCAATCTGAATCCAAAGGAGCAGTTCTGTGAAACTTTGTCAGACTTTTGTAGAAACAATAATTTCCTAAGGAACAAAGATTTTTGTTGCCCCGGCGCGCATCGGCATAGTCCAACAACCACCCATGTTTGTTTGTTTCTATTTTGAAGTCAATTTTACCTGAAACTTACTGTGTGTTAGTACTAACACAATAGAAAAATAAGCAAAATATATTTTTTTTAAAACCCCGATATCTCAATTTACTCGACATCAGTGTAAATAAAGCGCATTGTCTCCAGAACTACTGAGCTGGTTTGGATCAAGCATAGCTAGCAACACTTCCCGAGAGATCTATCAACAGAATAAAAAAACTGCATCGAAATCGGTACAAGTTCGGAAGATATACGGCCGCAGACAGACAGTATCTATTTCGCTTCGCGTCGGGGGTTAAAAATACATATTTTGTTACTTACCAATTTCTCCTTTTTCACGACATGCTGTTCTTCGTTTTTCTCATTTTGCAACGCATTTTGCATCAGGGCCTTCGTTCGCGATCTATATACTGTAGAAGCCCACATAGTCCTTACTCTATGAATGATCAAATTGAACTAAAACCATGGCAAGGAATCTCCCAATTTTGATTGGTTTTTTGTTTCAAAGGACGGATAAATAACAAGCAGATGTATGTAGAAACAAAGTAACTGCGTAAAAACGACAGAGAAAAGAAATAACTGTACTGCAGTTACTGTGTTTCTTGATCGTTTCGCTGCGGGCGAATGATGAATAAAAAATTCAAAGATACAAGGTAACTAAAATAGATTGCAGTTACTTCCTTTCAAAATCGCGAAGTGTAATTACTTTGTTTTTACACTGCAACAAAAAAATAAGAAAACGATATAGAAAAACTGTAACAGAAAAAAATTTACAGAAACGCAGTAACTACAAAGCAGTTACAGCGTCTCTTTATCTTAAGTGTTAATTACTGTGTTTCTTAATCGCCAGCCCAGGGATGTTTGTGCAGTTACTTTGTTCGGACGATGTCATAACTTTGTTAAATATTGTCCGATTAAAATGATTTTTATACCAAAAAGGTCTGCCGAACGACAACAAGTCTATTATACGTGTATATAACTCAATTTTGACCAAAATGTCAGTTACTTCGTTTTTAAGTCGGGCAGCCGATTTGCTTCTCTTAAAATGAAACTACCATAATGTGGAATTTGAAAATTTCTTAATTTTTTTATTCTTGCTTTCTTTACTAATGTTAAGAGCACTAACTATATTAGCGCCGTCTGTAATAAAAACTTTTTTCAAATTTCGGCAGATGGTTTTGGAGATAATTATTTTTTGTATAACAATACATGTTATTTTTGTTAAGAGTGTTCCATTTTTTAAATAATTTTCTCCGAAACTCAAAGTCCTAGATTTTTATCATTTGACGACTTGTAGCGCTTGCTACGCTCATGCTTTTACCTCATCTCCTCGAAAAATTGCATTTTGCCCAGTTTGTGTATAATATTCTATTTTTTAAATGATTCTCCATGTGTTTTGCGTGGTAATCAATCAAAAAAATATACTAAATTTGGCAATATTTTTTTTTTAAATTTTTGAAACTCAAAAACAAAGCTAGTGATTGTCAGTAAGATCACTTCATAACATAATATTTTGGTAAAAATTGCAAACCATTTTAAATACAAAAATCTTGGTCGTAGATAAAATGTTGTATATAACTAGTACGGCAACGCCCATTACAACACTCGTGTGGTTACCACCACTTCGTAACAATATTCCCCACTCTTTACTGTAATAAAGCTCATACCGTACTAGTAATGTAAATAACTATTAGGCTACAATAAAAGATCTAAAGCTTTTGAGATTTAAAAAGTAGGTGTACCAAGCTGTAAAGAAGAATACTTAGGACGTCATAGGTCGATCACATTTAATATGACAAGAATTAAAATGATATTTTTGCCATGGGACTCGATACTCTAGTCGCTTAGCCTTCATGCACTTTGCATATAATGCAAATTGGAGGTTGAAAGCCCTTACATCTCTCCACTTTCACAAATGCAGTATATGTCAAACAGGACAATCTTGGAAAATTTTAAACTTTTCCATGTGCCTAAAACAAGAGTATATCTCCCGCCATCATATTTATTTACGTGTTTTTTGAGTTTTATAGAGTAACTGCCTGTTATACAAAAAAATCACAGGATACAAAAATTATGTGTATTAACAAGCTGTATTGTACTTTTTTTACCATAAATTAAAAGGATCTCGAGTTATGCTTAAAAAACTACGAAATTGACTTAGTACTACCAATATTTTATGAAGTTTTTAGTTTTTTTACGTCAGATAATTTTATGAAAAAAAATGGATTTATTAAGATATATGGTTTAAAATCAGTGTCATGATTTATTAAACGATTTATTTCAACAGTTTTTAATGTCAGTTAAAATTCCGCACTTCCAAGATGAGTGTAGTGAATTGGAAGATGACATTAAAAATGTGGGCGACCGTACCTTTTAGGCTTCTAAAAGTTGATATAGGTAAAAGAAATAGTCGGGAACACATCCTTGCATAATCGTGGGTAAGCCGCCATATTTGACAGAATCTAGACTTATTTAATTAAAAACCAGCCTACGTTATTAATAAATGGTATCGGCTTTTATTTTTAGTAGCCTTTTTGCCTGAATTCCTAAGAAAAAAAAAGTGGAATTTTGTTTGTGGAGGTAACCCTAGGTCAATTTTAGACATAACTCGAGAAATTTTTAACTAATAGCAAAAATGGTATGCTGACTACAGTACGATGAAAAAGGTATGCCCTACTTCCACTACTCATACAAAGGAAAATCCAAGGAAGCCGAAATGCAGAAAGAAAAAGAATATCGTGACTGAGAAAATTGAGAGTAGTTTCCCAAGTATAGTCCTTGCCATCCGCAGTTAAACTTTTGTGACTAATATGAAATAAAAATATTTCCTAACCAGAAATATATTAAAAAGTAAATATGTCATGTCTGTATAAAATTAAAGGTAAAGCTGGACAAAAAAGGACAAAAAAAATCTGAAAAATGCGTTTTTTTGTCAACCTACAGTCAGCATCTTTTTATCCAGAGAATTATTGAAATATAGCCAGGCTATAATAGTGCCAGGCGCAATTTTGACACCTTCACATTATAAAATCAGCTGTGATTTTTCAACACACGGCCTTTGTTTACTATATGAACCGGAATAAATAGTGCATTCTTTTATTAATTGAAAATAAACGACGAAAGTTTTAAATTTGACTTTGGTATGTGAATTTTGAAGGATCAACTGTCAGTTTTCAATGTGAATGTGTCAAAATAGTGCCTGGCACAATTATAGCCTGGCTATATTTTAATAATTCTCTGGATAAAAAGATGCTGACTGTAGGTTGACAAAAAGAACGCATTTTTAGATTTTTTTTGTCCTCAGTATGCATGATAAATAAAGAGGTTGGAAATGTCACAAAACTGCAACTGCCTATGGCAAAGACTATAACATGTCTTGTTTTATAAAGGTTGTGGCAACCCAATAATACCAAATATTAAAATCTAAAAGTTTTTTAAGTTGTAACTCTATATAATTATATATATATATATATATATATATATATATATATATATACATTATCTCATAAGTAGCGGAACACCTAAATACCTCGAACATGTGTTAATCAAAACTTGAAAGCCTTATAATTGTTAATCAAAGTGTCACCTTAAATTAATTAAAACCTACTTTTTTTTTGAAAACCGTTTTTTTTATTTTTTTTTGTTAAACTTATGACATGGAAAGATAATTTTGACGTCTTTTAACGTCAAGAAAAATAAATTGGGGTTTCCCTTTCAAAAAAGTTGTTTGACCACAAAATAACTTTAAACTTAGATTAGGTAGATAATAAAATTATATGCCCTAAAAGTTTTCCTTGAAACATTTTTTCAAAAAACTGCTAGTTTTACTGAACTAAATTTAATGTAACTTGCTCAAAACACATGCGCCTTGAAAATATGCAGGTTTAAACCATTTTAGACAAAAGTAAGGTTTTCCCACGGGAACAGTTCCGTGGGTTTTCCTAATTATTAACAAACTCAGTATTATAGTATAAAATGTTGAGACTAAGAGTTAACGCATATCTAAAAACTATTTTTTATCCACTAATAATTTTGAGTTTAATTTTTTGTGGTTTGTCAAAAGCTATTAAAAAAATGGCTTCCATATTTGTGTTTTGCTTTAAAATTTATAAAGGCTTTGCCAACCTCTACCCTACAACACCAAGAAATAAGCCGCTAAAAAAGTTTTACATTACATCTTCTTTATTTTTAAGCCAAATGTTTTATACGAAAGATGTTTACGATGTTTTGCTAACTTATTTTATAAGACAGGGAAAAGGTTCGTTATAAAACGTTTAATTTTTTTTTCTAATGGTTCGATTTGGTTTAAATTACTACTTTATCAACGTTTATGCAACTTGGGCAAAGGTTATATAAAAATGGTAGTGATAAATATCTGGAGGCTATTATAAGAAAGGTGGATAGATGAAGTCGAAGAGGACATCAAGAATATAGGAATATGAATAAGAAGGTGGCAAATAATCGTATCAGAGAGGGCACAAAGAAGGGCTCTAGTTAATCAAGTTAAGACCCATCATGGGTTATAATGCCATTTGAACAAAAATTATAAGAAATTAAATCTAATAGTTTTTTTGTAAAATTTATTGAATTCGTTATAAAAATACACAACCGGTGTAAACCCTTATAAGGCCAAAATTATAAAGCTGGCTCACAACTTAGAATGTAACTTGGGTTGAATGTTCCTCGATAGTATCCTATATCTCCGTCTTAGCAGGCCTGGGCATTGCCCACTGTAGTATATACCAAGGGTGGCGCCCTGGCTCATTCTTCGTTCTTTTAATATGCTTTAACTTTAATTCTTAGATGGTCTGGTTATAAAACAACTTAAAAATTTGTGTGGAGTACTATGCAGAGCAGCAATTTTAAGTTGTGTCCAAAAATTAGAGAAGTAGAATTTTTAGTTGGGAGTCTGCATATGTTATTTATAAGTTTTTTGAAGTTTTTAGTAGTTTCATTGTTATTAACATTTTATTTTTAAATTTTTTTAAGGTGCCTGGGGAGCTAGAAGAAAAATTTCGACGCAAAAATTCTCCAAACTCAAGCAGTAGCACGTTTTGAATTTAGGCTGTTTGTAAAAATGTATTCTTTTTGATTTCCAGTGGGTCATTTACCCAGTTTTTAATGACGTTTATTATTGATGAATAAACGAAAGCATAACTCAAATAGCTTTTTCTGTCTCTACCAGTTAAAAAGTAGAGAAATATGACTATTTGCTTTAAAAGATGAGTAAATGAATCCTAAGCGAATACAGGGTGCATATTTAAGATGGCGTTAGATACAGTTCCGAGCAAATTAAAACAGCAATCGGAAATAGACTCATAAACTGATTGACATATTGCCTTTGCACAGTTAATTTTATAATCCATAAGTCACCGGACTGTCTTGTCACTATCTATACCTAGAGACCCCGTATGTACATATTTTAAAGCAACGCGACAGACTTATCAAAGTCAAATCAAAGGAGGGAAATAGTCCTCTGTACTCTAGCATTGTTTGGAAAGAGACGCACTTTCCGTCCTTGTTAGTTCATAAGCGTCGGAAAATAAACGCCAATGAACTTGACAAGAAAATAACATAACCAAAAAATGTCCCGGGCGCCAAGTGACTTTGAGTCAGATTATCTTGGTGTCCACCGAATCGAGCTCGCAAATTGTCTGCAATAAGCGGACAGGTCAATAAGTAAAAACGAAATGATAAACAAAAATGTTAGTATCAGTGACTGATGCGTTTGTCGCGACTATATTTCTTAAAAATATGTCATAGATACAGGAAAAATATGTCATACATACAGAATCTCTATCTATAACTAGTTGATTACTTAATTTATTTTTATTAAAATTTTATCATTTGGCGAAATGTCTTACTTATGGGTGGTCAAGGGACCGATACATCGCATCGCGTCAAGGCATTGGGTGATTAAGCACCAAGCAAAACAAGCGGATATGGCATGAAAATTTAATCAGTTTAAGGGTCGTTTGCGATTCGGTAATTTAATTTGTCCCTGTTGAGTTAAGAGTTTTTGGTTGGTTGTCTACTTGAGAATTATTAGATGATCCCCTAGACTATCCAGTTTACTTATTAGTCTAAAGATGATCCAAAGTTGGAACTAGTGTACATTTTATAAACTACTAAACGCTGGTAGTCTTATATGACAGAAGTTAAAATAAGATCATTTTTGGGTTGTGAGAAATCAAAAAGCACCAATATTTTTTGTGACAAAGTTTCGTGTTCTTCTTTTTCTCTCTCCTAAGCATGTAGGTCTCCTTCATAAACATACAGTTTTTATGGTTTATTAATGATAAGTAGCAATCGACCAAAATCTGTTCTTTGATCCAGTGTCCCCCTAAAATGAGGTTGATCTTCATTTTTAATTTATTGTGATTTTATTGTTTCTTTTATATTTATTTTTATCCAAAGAAATTGACATTATAACGTTTTGGGAGCATTCTAGTTAGTTATATAGGCGTTTTAATATAAGCATGTTATACTCAAAGAGGATTTTTAAAATGTATTTAGATTTTTGTATTATATTTTCATGACTAGGTCCCATGAAGAAAATCCAAAGGTACAATTTAATTTTATTGCTTTTCATGTTGTCAAATATATTGTTTAATTTTAAAATACTTGTACCTAACCTAACTTTAGAACGTACTATTTACGCCAAGAGATTTTTACAAAGGCGCATTTTTACACGGTTTTTAATAATTAGCGGCCTTCCTGTAATATTCTGGGAAAATTGTAGTATGGGATGGAAGTGTAATCCGGAATAGAAGTCGTTGTTTCTGGAAAATCACACCAACATTTTTGCTTTTTTTAAAGAAGTTTTTAGGCCAGTTCCCCGTCCTTTCACGACGAAAAGTAAAATATGAAGGTCTGATATTACAACACAATACTCTATAAAAAATTTGAAAATGGTCCAACCTTTTTCATTGGAAATGGCGCAATAACTTAGGGTAACACATGGTTGCATAGTTTCCTTGGACTCTTGACAGTTTGGGGCGTTGTTTTTGTATCTAATAAAGAGTACGTACAAATAAAAAATCCCTATAGTTGGGTAGAAAGATAATATAATAAACTTTTTACATAGAAATTTGGTTTTGGAAATGATTTCTTTGGAACTAAACACTATTACCACTCAATGTATTTAACAAATAAGAGTAGTATAGATATGGGGGTTCGGGGCCACATTTACCTTAAAAAGATTATTGTGAGCGCTGATGTTGTGGTTGAATGGGTGACCCTATTGAGAGGCGTCGTATGAGTCATCATTATGATGAGTGAGGGGTGCCAGATGGGGGTGTGTTAGAGTAAGAGGGCTGTAGATGTCAGGGTATCAGAGGGGCGTGTCCAAGTGGTCAGGGGGAGGGTATGCATTTACAGCAAAGCTATTCGCCTGACTATTTGACGAATCATACACATAGCAAAACTATTCGCCTGACATTCGGTTCCGCCAAGTTTCCAAGAAATTTTGATGAGTCAGACATACACACAAATTTCCAAGAAATTTTGATAGATCATACACACACAAATTTCCAAGAAATTTTGTTATCATTATTTTCATATACATATACATAGTAAAACTATTTGACAGACATGCGGTTCGGCCAAATTTCCAAGAAACAAGTAATTAATTAAATAATAAAAAACAAAATTTATTCAACGAGCTTGGCACGAATGAGTTTTATTACCGCAAAATATCACAATATTTCACTATCCCAACAATTTTAACATGCGAAAATATCGCATACCCCCCTCTGACCCCTAGGACACGCCCTCTGACACCCCGACATCTAGCACCCTCTTACACACGCCCATCTAGCACCCCTCTCACTCAAACACATTACCCTTTAACCGCCCATCATAGCGATGACTCACATTCCCCGCCCATCATAATAAGGACACACCACGCCCCTCAATAGGGTCACCCATTCAAGCACAAAACCAGCACCCACTATAACCTTGCCAAGGTCAATGTGGGTCCGAACCCCCATATTTATACTACTAATAGTGCGCTAGAGGTAGTTGAGTATGCATAATATGAGGACCGCGGTTTGACAATGGATTCTAGCTGAGAATAGGTCACAGATTAACGATCCGTATGTTGCCAGGCCAGTTTATGCTTTTTTTATCGCGGTCCTCATATTTTGCATACTTAACTACCTCTAGCGCCTGCACTAAATAAGTATTTGAGAAAAGAGCATTTCTCTTAGAGTGCAAATATTAACTAAAGAGAACAGCGAAGTAAATTGAGGATTTAATTTTGTAACTAAGCCCCTCCTTTAGCACGCGATTGGTTGATCATGAATTTGGACGGTCACGATTGATAGTCTTGTTAAGGCGAATAATCGCGGCTAAAGGGGGGAGCCAGATACAAATACGTACTTCGCTGGCCTTTTAAATCTGTAATTGCACTCTACATTCCAGGTAAAAATATAACTTGAGGTTAGGTTCAGCTAAATACCAAATGAAAATAAGAATCCGTTTATGGTAAAATAAATTTATACGTAAAACTTTTACTTTACTTCTATGTGAGCAGTTCAGTCACAAACTAAAAAGTTGAAACGGACGATTATCCGCCACTTTAAATCAAATACTTGGATAATATGTTTTATTATTACGTAGCATTAATCCAAAATCTATGTGCATATTCCTTATAATACGTCTTTGATGAATTCATATTATATTATGCAGTCTGTAAAACAATTTACCGTTATTTAAATAAAACAAATTATTTTATTAATCCCTGAGTTATTAATTATTATAGATATCGTTGCGAGAGTTTCGCAGTGGGTCATGAATCGTATACCCATTTTTGAGAACCCTATTCTAGTTCATACAAAAAGAGAGCCAAAGCGGTCGGCAGTTTGCAAGCAAAGCAAAACAAGCTCATCGAGGTAACGTGATAACATCAGTACCCTCAGGAGAACGTTAATTTCGTCACAATTTGAAAATCATCGAGTGTGGGACACTGGTCGATTTTATTTTCAATAAGCCAATTATTAGCGATGGATCGTCCAATCATTCTTTCTCTTCCTTTAAATGCGAGAATCTAACAGAGAGCGTTTAACCAAGAAACGTCAAAAAATCATGCATTTTCATTGGTTTATTAACCATTAATAACCATGCTACAGAGGTAGGTTATCTTTGGTTTTCGTTTCTTGGTTAAACGCTCTGTTAGATTGTCGAATTTAAAAAAAGAGAACGAATAACCGGACGATCCATCGCGAATAATTGGCTATAGTTGGTCATGACATTGGACAGATTCCGTAGTTTTTTGTCATAACGAAACATCAGTTGGTTAAAAAATTCAGTTATGTTAAAAAGTATTAGAACAACCGATCGTAACATTTTAAACTTCTCCAGAATTGTGTGTATTATTGCAAAAACCATAAAAATCATGGATGATATTGTCTCTCTTAAAATATACCATTAGAGTAAAAGCTATACATGCGCCGCCTTCCATAAGCCGCGTACAATAAATTAGTTTGGGTGTGGTCTATTATTCCGTTACTCGGAGATTTACGAAGAGGAATGTACCCATTTTAAAATCTAAGTTTTCGTGGGTAATCGGGTAAAATGAAGTTTTTGTTTCTTTGCAAATTCACTATTAAAATTTAGAGATGGGCGATATATCGATCACTGCGATTTAGTAACAGTGAAACAAAAATCACTGGCGCTACCGGTTATCGAAACTCTGCACAAGCAGTTAATTTAGTGATTGGTAAATATTATTACCGGGATCTGCGGAACGTTGCGTATCACTTTGTCGTGTCGCTGGTCGCACCCGAACCCATTATTATGGCAGTGAAATCGCGTTTCACCGGAACATACATAAACGGTGATTTTCAACTAGCCGGTTAAATCATAAATAGCGCTAGCGAAGATTTTGCCATCCGTAATACTAGATAAAATAATGAATGAATAGAAATATTATATATAGTGATTGAAATCACCGTTAAAAATCACTGGTTACTTATAAATCGCTGTCGCTATTTCTCCGGTTAGTCAAAAATCACTGTTTTTTCCAACTCTAATATTTTTCCGTTGGTAGCTTGAAGGCTTAATGGACACCTAATAAGTGTTCACAGTGTTTCGTCCTTATGGGCCTCAGAACACTGCTTGGTCAATGTGACACCCTTGCAATGTTAATTATACGGTTTTGTCTCTAATCCTATGTCTATAGTGAGAAAACCCTCACAACAAACGCCATCTACCGAGATACGAGAGAAACTAGAGCAAGAACTGCTATTTATATCGATCGATGAAAAGATCAATTGCAAAGAAAAATTAAACATGTGTGACCCACGACAGCTCTTCTGTCTTTCAGGCAAAAGCAACGCTGATTAGCGTTTTTACCTATCATCAAGAGGCGAGCGTCAATCAGTGGAATTTTCAAGCCAAGTAAACGTGAATATTAGTACTTTAAAAATCAAACAGGTTTTCGTGGCTAATCGGGTAAAAAGAAGTTTTTGTTTCTCTCATATTTTTCTATGGGTAGCTCGAAAGCTTAACCTCACGGGGGTCCAAGATCTAATGGAGACCTAATAAGTGTTAACAGTTAATTGTTTCGTGCTTATGGGACTCCTCAGAACATTGGATGTGATTTTAAAAACCTTACAAAGTCCTTTTAAGAGCTACCAAATTAATCAAATTAAATGCACAAACTTGCCACCCTGTTGTGATAAACAATAACCTAAACGGTCGGTACTGTCGTACATTGCTTAGCATCTCAGGTGTGATCGAATTAAAAGCCTCTTCAATTCGAAGTAGCCGAACTTCAAATTGAAGAGGCTTTTAGTTCGATCACACCTGAGATGCTTATTATGAGCTCGAATGTGATGAAATGTAAATATCTTATTTTTGACATAACTCCAAATAAAAAATCACTAGTCACAGGTCAGGCCATCTGGTAATACTGCGTCTGCTTATTACTCGTCGGGAAAAAGTATTGTCTAAAAATTCTCTGGCAGGTAAAACGTCATGTGCCGTACACCCATCCTGCTGAAACCAAACTTGCTGAAAATCAACATCCGGCAAATTATTGAATTGAAGGGCTTATTGTAATAATATGATAAGCCACATAAATACAGAAATTCGTATTAGCCTTCTTTTCCATTATGCATTAATATGACAAGCCACAGTAGGAGTGATTTGGCTAGTGTCTCACAGATGGCGCCACCATACCTAAAATCTCTTTAGCAATGGCTGAACTTGAACAAGGAGGGAGTACTTCAACCGCAGCACAAACGTCAGTGTCTCGCTGTTGCCTTTGTTCCGACATGGGTCTTGGATCCTCATCCACCTCGCTACATTTTCCGCAGAGTCTAACGCTAATTGGTAGTTTTGCAAGGAATATCACGGTCTTCATACTTAGAAACAAACAAATTTATTACATCCCGGGCGGAGTTTCCTGCAAAATACCATTTTAACATTTGAACCTTTTCTTCGATAGTAAATTTTAATGCCGGCATGATGCCCGTGAAATAGATTAGCACGGTTTATAAATTCTTACCTCGCTTCGCAGATCTAAAAGAAAATACGTTCTCTATCCCTAAATTTTTTCAATCAAAATGCGCTTTACATATCTTCCAAATATGTTTATAAAAAGCCATAGAACACGCTAAAATATGAAATGTAAGAAAACACAATAGACCTCTATGCTTTAGTATAATTAAAAAACAAACAAAAAACTTTTTTGCTGAAAACATATGTAAAGCCTCACATTTTGGGGTGTCCTTAAAAAAATTATTCAGGGGATTCGAAAAATTTTTACATCTGCTTGATAAGGCGAGAGATTTTCCTTTTCAAAACACTAAACTTAAATCTCGGACGTCATCAGGATTTTGGTCTGTAAGCTGTCAAACATACGCGAATTTTACGTCCAATTTTACTTAAAAAACATTTGTTATTTTAATAGTTTTAAGTTTGTAAAGTATTCTTTATAGCTCTGGGTTCGGTTCGGCACCTAATTGACAATACGAACATAAAAATATAACACTTTTTACGGCCCCCGTCCCCATTACATGGTTTAAACCATAAAAAGATATTTCGTTATTTTCACAATAGTCTATCTATCTATTTAACCTTCTTCGATTTATCTTTGGACATAGGCCTCCCCCAATATCTTCCACTCTTCTCTGTCTCTCGCCATGTTTATCCATCTAGTCCCTGCATGTTTCTTCAAATTATCCGCCCATCTCATTTGTAGTTTTTCCCTACTTCTCTTATTTTCCCAAGGTCTCTCTACAATACATTTGTTCCATCGATCGTCTTTCTGTCTGATATTATAACTGGCAAATTTCCATTTTAATTTTGCTACTTCTCTTCTGACATCCTTACTTTTGTTTTATTTCTTATCCATTTATTCCTTTTTCTATCTGTTAGCTTTAAGTGTCCAGGTCATATGTGAGTAAAAGAAAAGGATACATTGGTTATACACTTTGGTTTTGTTGTTCTATTTTTTCTTGGTTTCACAATAGTACCAGACGAAAATTATTTTTTTTATATTAAGTAATTACATACTTAGGTTTAAGTGTGAGTGGCACCTTCGTTTACGATCACTAGCGAGTCTATTGGTTTACGATCACTAGCGAGTCTATTGTGGCTCACTTACGCCAGTCAATATCGACATAAAAAAGGCAAACATTGCAAACGCACATTACAATTTTTTTTATATATTATTAGGATCCTTGAGAGTAGTACATCCCCAAGTTTGCAGCCCTGAAATCCCTGTGCTATTCCCGAGACTCGAAAAACTGGTACTTTTTTCAGTTAAAAAAAAAACACTTAAGGAAGCATTTTTCGGGTACTGACTGTTTATAGTTTTCTCACTAGATACATTTTCTACAATTTAAGGGTCACCACAGCTCTCTGGGTCTATTCGTTGCGGAGAAACGTCTAGTCAAAATGATAAATTTTTTCCAAAAAGTGAAATTTTATCGGTACGGTCATCTTTCAAGCCACGTACCGACAAAACTAATTGTCCTAGAAAAAATTCATAGGAAAAGAATTTGTAGAGAATCGAATTAGCTTCAATCTGGTTTTAAAAATAATGCCTCTAAGTTTCGATTTTTTTGTTTTGTTGTTTATGGTTTAAACTTATGTTTCTGTTTCCGCTTCGTGTATAAATAGTTATTTACCTACCTAAGTGCGGAAAGTAATACTTTCCGCACGCGACGGCAGTTGGCCGAACGACGCGGAGCGTAGTTTGGTCAAGCCGTTAAGGTTGGTTATAGTAAGGAAAGCACCCCGGTCTTGTCATTATACTGTTATACATTAGTTCGCAATACAAAGTTCGAGAGGCGCTTATTACAGACCGTCACTAGAGTCACTGCATCCTAGAAGCCTGGCGTCTCCAGGACGCCAGGCTTCAAGGATGCAGTGACCCTAACCGTCACCCCTGGTATAAAAATATTATGTACAGACGTGGTACAGACTCCTGTGCTGTCGCCATGGACATTAACCGCTACTCTCGGTATATGTTTTTGATTATGACTGACATTGGCAAAATAGATAAAATATGCAAAGATTATAAAAATATGACGGTAATGTAATTCGGCATTTTTCATTTGTGGTTGCAGTTTTTCGTGATTTTGAAACTTTTTACCTTATTTGAAAGTGTTTTTGCTAAATTGTGGCCTATCGGTATTTAAGAAATTTAAAAGAAAACAATTTTGTGTTCGTGGGTGCGAAGACTATGTTAGCAAGCGCCATCGCATTCCCAAACGGAACCTAAAGCTATGTGATGGGTGGCTAAAAATACTTCGCCAAAAAAAACTAACTTTGACAAAAGACGAAATTTACGTTAAATATATAGTGTGTGATGGACACGTTGAACCTGGACGAAGTTTTAAATGTTTAGTTTTAAATTTTAATATTTGGAAAAAACATAGATTATTTCACTATACTTATATACAGGGTCCGGCAGAATGATCTCCCATATTAAAAACGCCATTGTAAATGCTATTTATATTTTTTTTTTTTTTACTGAAATCGTATTATACCATTTGTTTTTATTAAGTTTTGAAAATTAGAGAGTCCATGTGGCGTCCATGTAAAGTAACTTCACCGCACGCGCACCACTTAGAAACCTTAGCAACTTGTCAATAAAACAGCTTCAATATTTGTTTACATTTCAAATTCATCTAGTTTGGGTAAAAATACAAAAATTAAACCATAGATGTTCTAGAAAACAAAAAAACATTGTACTAAATAATTATAAAGTATAAAAATAAGTTGTGGGAATAAGTAGTCGATCAAAGCAGGTGTTATAAAACCTTCATTAAAAAGCCACGGATGCTGAACTTTGACGTTAAAGCTACTGACCGATATGTATATATAAATATCTTTAAAAAAGTAAAAGAATGTGTGTGGATTTAACGCAACTGCCGTCGCGTGCGATAAAGTATTACTTTCCGCACTTGTTAGGTAAATAACTATTAAACAATATACTATTGTAAAGTGTTAATTCCACATTCTGTTCAGAATGAAAAAAATATTTTGATATTCTACCTTTTTAGCATTTTTGTGTCTGTAAACAGGTCAGTCAGTATTGGTTCGCATCAATTAGTAATTGGCAAGACAAATGTTATAAAATCTTTATCAAAAAGCAGAAGAAGGACGCTATGGTTTAATTTTTGTTTTTTTGCCCAAACTATAATACCTTGAGGTTCAATTTTAGTACCGTGTTCCCTATCACTTTTCTCTAGGACGGTTAGGATAGGCGGTACGAGGCTTAGAAAATAACCCTACCGGTAAAACTTCAGTTTATGTAAAAAACTGCACATTTTTGACGACACGTATCTACGCAACCAATGAACCTAGAGTTATGCTCAGATTGTAGAGAATTTGGGGGCTTTACAAAAGCCTTGAACTTAAATACTCAAAAAAAAATTTCTTAAAGTATTTTTGAAAAAACTAAAGAAATTGCATGATTTTCGAGTCCCTCGGGAGTAGCACAAGGATTTCAGGGTAGCAAACTTGGGTGTGAAACACCCTCAAGGATACTAGAAACATATCAAAAAATCGTAGATACATGCGCATTTGCAATTTTGAATGCTTTTATTGACTGGCCTATAACCCATATAAGCTCAGTCACAGGACCGATTGCCACAAAAAAATAACACTTTTGAAACAGACATTTTACACACTGGTTTATGTGGTAAAATGTGTTTTTCTGTTAAAATGATAACCGACAAACATAACGTGTCAATAATTATTATTATTTTCTATATTTGGACTAAATAGGCTTGGTCAAAGACAACTGAAGGAAGTCCCTGGCTTGGTATAAAGGGATTTTTTTAATGTATATTATGTTTTTTTATTTCGACCAGTGGCATTTGTGCGGGAATTGCATTCAGTATTTTTATAGAAGATATTGGTACACAAAGTGTATGTTTTTAATAAAAATTTTATTTTTGAAATTCTTATTGTTTGCTCGTGTTTTTTTCATATGTATTGGAATCTTTTGCAAAATAATGACCAGGACTGTGAATAATTTTTACGACTCTTTTCCGATGCTTAGAGAGATGGTGTAAGGGGTAAAAAAAGTTTTATCAATTTATTGTAAAAATATCCTGAACGTGCGTTTCTTATCTAAAGATATCACCTTTAACGTTAACGTTGAAGACAAAAAGATTCTTTTTCTCTATAGAAACAAAAAAACCTGGGGCATACTTATTTAAAAAAAATTCGACAGGGTTGTTGCTAAATATGAAAATTTTATTTTTCTTTGAAAATAAAAACGTGTAAATCTGGGGAAATATTACAATTACATATTTTAAAATTTCGTCGTCTAGTTGTGAACTGTTCTAACCAACATACAAAAAAAATCATACTAGCGCACTTTTAAAAAAGGTTTTCATTGAGAAACTCAGTTTCTATTTGTATAAAAATGTAAGCAGAATATAAAGCATAATGTTTTTCGTCTTTTGGTTACAGTTTTATACGTATTTGTTGGCGGTTTCGCTGGCTTTGAACAAATATATGGTGTATTCGCAAATATTCCGAACATGCCATTCACACACAACGGAATTAGCAAAAAACTCTAACATGCCAATAATGTTTGCTTCTTCGCAATATAGTTAACAAGATGGCCATGTTAGTTTGCGTCTGTCCTCTCCATTTTGTCCACAAAAATCACTTTCAAAGCAACACACGTTGAACAAGGCCGCTGCAAACTAAAGGCGCGTATTCATTCGCGGCAAAATTTGCATGCCTCGATGCGAGGCAGAACGAGCAAATGTATGTGTACTAGCCTTCGAGGCGCGGCAAACAGCATTCGGTTGGAACCGGAGTCATGCGACGCCATTCGATCGGATCGGATATGGACGGCATTTGTTGGTCTCACTAGAGCATGAATGCAAACAACGCATTCGTTTGGTCTCGCAGCGAGACATGTCTTTTCATTGTCAAGGGAATACGCGGCTTAGGCGTGCTAACTGAGGAAACGAATTTGACTCCTATGATGTTGATTAAACACGGGCAAGTCGACGGAAATGCGCACAATTTGTTCCATTTGAGGTATGAAGAAAACAAATAGATTCTTTGAAATCTATTTTATTTTAATGTAGACATGAGTCTAGTTTAAACTAACATAATTTAAATATCGCCTAGAGGGGAAGGGGGGGGGGGAAGGGGTTACGTGTAGAGTCTACAACACAGTAAAATACTTTTTAGAAAATCCGTAAATCAACCAGAAATAATAGAGCTTGAATTAAGGAAAAAGTATAAAAAGGATAGTAGTGAAGTGGTAATACATTATTTCAGTTTTAAGTAACCATTGTTTGCTCTTAGCGCTGTTTGGATAAATAAAACAAATATAGCGAATCGCTTCTCTACGCATCGCCGTTTTTGGGCAAATTAAGCAACTTCGCAACGCCAAGTAAAGTGCCGCCATTAGATAAAAAAAATACATGAGTTTTTCAATTAAACTTTTTTAAAAGCGCGCTAGATCAAGTGTTTGTTTATGTGGGTTAAGACATTTCATGACTAGGGCGACAATTTGTTATTATCAATTTACAATATAAGTATTAACATAATACATATGTTGAATTTTTTGATTTACCCCTACAAAATAAATCTAATGAAAAGATGCATGATTCTTTATAAAATAAGTTTGGTAAAAAAAAATAATCCTAAAAATAAGATATAAAAATAAATACAGTTACAATATTTTAAAAAAGCAAGCAATTTTGGAAACAATGGTCAAGCATTAGACACAAAATTTTAAATTCAATTTTTTGAAGCCCCAGCATTATACTACGATTTGATAATACAATATGGGATTTCCAGAAACCTCAACAGAAATCCGAAAATCCCTGTGGTATCACTTTGGCGTGCATTTTTGTAAATTCAATTTTTATTTAGTTCGCGCTTTTTGTTTAAATGATTCCAGAAAGACAAACTTTCTACGATTGCCAGGATCACTAGAATTTTTAGCTGTTTCTAGGGTTTCTTACGTAAATTCCTGAATTGATTTCCTTTAATTAGATTTTTATACAGTACGATTCTTGGAATGTATTGTGCTTTCCAGAAGAAAATATTTCTTACAAGGTTTTTTGAATGCAAGATTTTTATACAGTTTAAAACTTTAGGGCCTTAAAAAATAACCCAGTCAAAAAAAGAGTATTTCTTGTTTTTGTAATCTCTTTTATTGATTTTTGAAGGCCTAAGCCACTTTTGTCTTCACGATTAAAGTACAACACTACGGTATTATTTTACGAAGTGGTGCTCATTCCGAATCAAGTGCAGAGCAAATATTTGTTTCATTTTTAATTGCATCTATTTCATCAAATTGGCACGGATTATAAGGACATACACTTTTATTTTAAGCGTTAAAAAAATATATTGATTTATTTTCTTCAAAGAAATAAAAAATATTTTTTGTTAAAATTTTTTGTGTGGGTGTTGAGTAGCAAAAAAAAATTCTAGGGGCTTAGTTGTGTAAGATACTGTGGTAAAATTTAATTCGGGCATAAATAATATGTTTCTCTTTAGAACTAAAATCGCAGGATGAGTGTAACGTATACAGGGTCGAAGTACAGAGGGGTTTTTATAAATAGTTTTTAATAAGTTGCGATATTTTGAAAAATATATACCATATAAAAGATTCTTAGCTTCTCTTTACATTTTACAGAAGAAAAAAAAAGTGAACTGTTAACTATTACAGGGTGTTTTTAAAGATAACTAATTTAGTTTAGTAAAAGTCTGCACATTAGAACAATAATAACAGCTTCCATTTTTTAAAATAAAAAAAATTATAAAGAGTGGTAAAAAGTAACTACACAATAAAGTTTTTTCGTATTCTTTTATTTTAGTGCTGAAAATTCTAATAACTCTCAATATGGTAAAATAAAATCTTATAAAAATCACTATATTTTCCTTCATAAAAGGAGTAGTCTCTAGAAGAATTTCTTTTTAATGTAGTGTATACCGTTTTACTTAGTTTTTTAATTCTAAGAAAATACAGGGTGTTTCTTTTGTCAATATATAAATTTTTTTACACACGTAAATCATCATTTTCTTTATTCGGCACCTCTTAAAGTGCACTAATACATTACATTTTTGAACCTTTTGTAAGACCTTCTAAATATTTGATGATGTGTTAGAACTAACGAGAAATTAGAAGATATTTAGTAATAATATTTGAAAAATGCACATACATATTTTTCCACATTATTCCCAGCACTTTTAAAATAAAAAAATATGCAGTAGAAAAGTAACTGATAATCACATATGTAGCTGTTAACTAGAAACTTTAAGACATACAGGGTATTCAAATTATAGTCGGTAATATTGCCAACTTCATTATTATCAAAACTACAAGGTCGGTTAAGTACTCAGTATTTTTTTATATACAATAAATACGTGGAAACATGTAGAAATTCAAACAACGACAAACAACAATAATTGTAAAAAAAATGATCATCAAACTTAATAATTATCACTTCGGACACCAAACCTCAAACAAGATGCAATTATGTACTTATATAAGTGTATGCTTTGGTGGCCAAGAATTGGCAAATTATTATTATATATTAAAAATTCTAGAAATTTGAGTCTACTTTTACTTAATTTATCAAATTTGATTACTTAAGGCTTGGTCAGGTATTTTTAATAATCGCTGGTATAAATCTCAACAGGTTAAGGTGTCATTTCAATCGGCTCAATTTATATATATTTTCGTTTAGGATACTAAATTACCTAGAAATCGACAACAACCACTTTAGCCGAAATAAAATTTTAACAATTTCCTTCCTTCTCCTTTCTTTTGCTCACCCCCACCCCTCAAATAAACTTTTTCCACCTTTAATTTTTAAAGATTTTTTGGATTTATAAGGTACATAGCTATAAGGTAAAACAAAAAATTGTACACGAAATGACTTTTGTATTTAATTTATCAATTTTTTCTGTCCCACCACAAGTACGCCCTTGTATCTTGGCCCTGCACTGGGTTCCATCGGAGCACTACTTCTAAGATGACATCTCCAGGTGTCTACTACCTCTGTGCCAAATTTCATCACGGTACGCGAAAATTCAGACAAGACCCTAAATTTTCTTCTTAGGGTCCCAACTATTTAGGTTCGCCCATTTCTTACTCAGGTTTAGGGGTAAATTTTATTACTTCTATTAATTGGGTATTTTTGGTCAGGCTATTGCCTGTCTGTTACTCACTTTATTCTGCGCGGACTCAGTAGCGCTGTGACGCCGCGCCGTTACTGTTATAACGGCAGGCGCTAATTAGCGCCTGATAACAGCTAGCTTTACCGTTAAAGACCCAACAAATCTTGAGTGATTCGAGCTTTATAGGTTAGAAAGTTTGTTTTTTAAGTACCTTTATTTACAGTAAAGGTAAAGAAGAGTATTAAAATTCGCTTGGCTAATAATGCAGAGGCCTTAGTGGTATATCTTTGAGCCGAAGTGTTAAGCCTAAATCATTTATTGTTGTAATCTGCAGTTTTGTGCTGGGTGGAAAAAAAAATGCCACTTTAGTCAAACTCAGTATGTAGGTACGTGGGCACAATGGATCCATATATGGTCGCAGTGCATGGAGGACCAGTAGGGCCTGCCACCACTTTCGAATACATACATACAAAATTCGCGATTGCCTAACCAAAAAAACCCTATTATACAATATTGGTAAGCTTTACTGTCCATAGGAAATCCCGCGTAGAAAGAGACAAATTATTTTGTCGGGTGTTCAGAATAGACTAGAAGCAGACCTGATTAGACAGCCACTGTCTTAGGGGTGTTTCGTGTTTTAAGTATCTCATAGACTTTTGTGGTAAAAAGTTACCGATCACAAAACAATTTCTCATCTGGTGTTCCTCCTCTTCTTTCAAATCTTACTACAGACGCCGATATTGGCTGAAGTTTGGGTGAGTGGTTTATTGACACCGCTATTGAGCGGGAGAAAAAACTTAAAAAAAAACAGTAAAAAGTGAGGCCGCGGTGTTGTCTGAAACCTGCGAAGGAATCTGAGCTACACACCATCAGGGCCGCAGTAGTCGAGAGTAAAGAGACACTTTTAACCCTTAAATAGGGTCCTCAAGCTGAGAATTTTGAAATCTGGACTATGAACCGCATGATGTGCTAGGCGGTCTTCTGGGCAAGGCGCAGGCAGAATAGGAGCAGGGAGTAGCTGGATGATGGTTGGGTACAACAACCGGAGCATTTAGTGACAACAAGTAAAACTAGTATAATTAGAAAACAATCCTAAAGACCAAGGTGAAAGTTTATTCAATTTCATTCAAGTTAAAATTAGTATTTTAAAATTATTTTCAAACAAACGTGGAATTTCGTACCCGTGAATTTAAAAATCAAACAAGTTTCGTGGCTAATCGGGCAAAAAGGAGTTTTTTTGTTTCCCTTATATTTTTCCGTGGGTAACCTGAAAGCTTAACCTCACGGGGGTCCAAGATTTAATGGACACCTAATAAGTGTTGACAGTTAACCGTTTCGTCCTTATGGGACTCCTCAGAACACTGCTGGTCAATGTGACAATCTCTAATTAAATGTAATTAGTGAGCGAACTATAGCAAGAGGCGCCATCTACCGAGATACGAGAGAAACAAAAAACCAAAAGCAGGCGAAACACTGCTATACAATATCGATCAATAAAAAGATCGAATGGAAATAAAAGAAAACAACTTTAGTTCGTGACCTACGACAGCTCTTTGTCTTTCAGGTCGGATCAACACAGATTGCATTTTTACCCGTCTTCAAGACAGTGAGCGTCAATCAACGGAATTTTTAAGCCAAATAATACCAAATAATACTAAGTTTCTCTCGTATCTCGGTAGAGGCGCCTCTTGCTATAGTTCGCTCACTAATTACATTTAATTAGAGACAAAACCGTCTGATTAACTTCGCAAGATTTGTCACATTGACCAGCAGTGTTCTGAGGAGTCCCATAAGGACGAAACGGTTAACTGTCAACACCTATTAGGTGTCCATTAGATCTTGGACCCCCGTGAGGTTAAGCTTTCAGGCTACCCACGGAAAAATATAAGGGAAACAAAAAAACTCCTTTTTGCCCGATTAGCCACGAAACTTGTTTGATTATTTTCAAATTTTAAACATTTTGATACGGGTAGGTTTTTGCATTTCTTCTGAACGCAGGAAACAGGTATGACGTCATAACCAGGTTTCGCGGTATATTTAAGTCCAGTTTCCACTGTGTAATTGCAAACCTTCCTATTTTTAACCTTATTTTACCAAGACAATGAAAATAATAGACACTTCTTGGAATAAAACCTGACCCTATTTTAAAATCGACCATATTGTGACAGATTTACATATAAAAAGCAGCTGCTTTCTTTCACAATTCGGCCTTTGTGTATTGAAGAACCGGATTTATTAGTGTCTGTATTTATTAAATGAAAGTTAGCAACTTTATTTTTAAATTTGGCTTTGGTATGTCAATTTTGAGAGGTCAGCTGTCAGTTTACAAATCTGGCAGAATAAAGTCGACTCTAAAATAAAGTAAGGTTTTTATTAAAATAAGTCCCAATGTTTCTATGGTTTTTTTATTTGTTACCTTATAAAACCAACTTTGCAGAGCCAAGAGAGATAAGGGCGCGTAAATTTGAGGTGTCATTATATGACTTCAACCGACATTTTTTTATAATTTAACCTCATGGAGAAATACCTTTAAGAGTATTCTTATTATGTTTGATCGTATACTTGAGGGAGGTATTCTTTCACTTATAGTTCAGTAAACTGTTCTTTGGTTTTTTTAAGATTAAAAGTTCATTTCAACAACTAATAAAACAATTTGGACCAATATATAAAACAAAACTCCGTAATTATTTTATATTTTAATTTATTTTAATTTGAACCAATAATTTGGAGACGCGAGTGCTAGTGTGATTTTTTCATTTGGACATTGCTTTTGGTTGAGCTGTATTTTATTTTAAGAACATTATTTGGTGGCAGTGGCATTAAAAATTAAGTGACGCTTTATTTTTGACTTCTTTAAACAGGAAAATACAATTTTGTCTCCAAATTTTTGTTCGTAGACACAACTGCAGGTGTTTCGTTAATTATTTCAAAGATAAAGTTACATACAGCGCCGCAGTTGAAGCGAAGTGCTTTAAATCGTACCTTTTCTTATCCAAACAAGTAATAAATTAATTCTTTCTCTAAGCAGGCTTCCCTATGGATAGTAAAGCTTTTACCTATATTGTATATATTTCTTATTCTGTTATGGTTATATGACATTGGCATTTTCAACTAACCAAAACTTAAATTATGTTGCAAATTTATATGTTTGTAATATTTTAAACTGTGAGTATTTTTATAAGTTTTGGCAACCTTAACTTACAAAACCATATAAATATAAAATAAACAAATTCACCTAAATATGTTAGCCTTGTTGTTTCCAAAATTTTTGCTTTTACGCCGAAATAAACTATATGTATACAAAATTGTTTAAATAAGTTTATCTTTCTCTATACCACTTACCCCTGGGTTTGCGCAAGATCCGAGGGTTTTTCGGCGACACGATCATTCGCCGCCGTTTACTTGTCCTTTTATTTTTTAACGAACTTTTCAGTTTAATGGTCGACTTAAGCTTGGAACTATCAAGTTTTTTAACGTACACAAATGGCTGTAATTCACTATTGCGTAATACCCTATTTTTTAATTCACTACTATTATCACCCATCCTGCTAGAAGTCTCTGTATCAGTCTCATTTTCAGTCACCCTGGTTTCCTCTTTATCATTAACATTATCCTGATCATTAATACTTTCAACAGACGCGGCATCATCGTCTTCATCATTATCTTCCGAGTCTATATTTAAAGTAGTGTTAATATTCTCGTTTCCTTCACTTAGCTTTAAAAGCTTTCTCTTTTTTGTTTTTGGCCATCCAGTTAGGTTTTTCTTTCGTTTACCTTTCCTGCCCGGGGTTCCATTAAAGAATCTTCGACAGCTGGCTTGGGTTTCTTTTTGTTTGCTTTCATCATAAATAGTTAATATATCACTAACGTTTAGCTTACTATTTTTAAATTCTATGAAACTTTCTTCGATGCTCTTGTCTATTTCGAAATCTAGATCGCAATCGAGTGCAGTATCTAACTCCTCTTCTATTTTTGCTGCAATAGCAAAGTAATCTTTTCTTTTAACTTTGGGAGTAGTTCGAACAGGGGTCGGAGCAGTTTTTGGTTTTGGTGCTGGAGTTGATGTATGAACAGGAACAGGGACCGCGATTACCTCCTCTTCTGCAATTGGCTCCAATGTCTGATCTGGTATTTGAGGGGAATTTTTTGACGATCGTTTTTTCTTTTGTAACAAACTGAGAATGGCCAACGTAGAAGCATGTTGTCTTGGCGACTTTCGAGATCGACTGCCTACTGAAGTAGGAGATAACAGAATACCCTTTCGCCTTCTCGGGAACCTTGTCCTTTCAAACAACGGTTTGGGTTCAACTTTAGGCTCTTGTGGAGCTTCCTCAACTATTGTGGTTTCTGAATTTTCAGTGGTACAACTCAACAAACTATTCTCATCATCTGTTAATTCACTAGGTAATTCTTTAGCCGTAGGTTCATCCACACAAGATTCTGTTTCGGTTCCGTCCAAACTACAAGGTTCGTCATTAACGAACTTTTGTATGCTACCTAGAAGCTCCCTGTGTGCAGCGATACAAAGACTTGGATCTAATGACTTGATGTGTGGAAGTTGGTAGGGCATCACAAAGTCATCCCAATAATCTGAAATATAAAGTCTATTAGAAGAAAATTCCTGTCAATCAAGGTTTGGATTCGTTTCTCTTTTATCAATAAGGTCGATTTAGTATATTTTGGGATTATTATTAAAAGCTCGATGTCTGTTTCGGGCATTTTCGCGTGAACGTGGCAGCCAAATGAGGGTCCAAAAAGTATAAATCGAGCGGTCAATTCTTAAGGGATCCCCAAGTAAACTGAATCACACCAATTTAATGTCACAATTTTTAACGACCGAAGCCGAGGCAAAAGAGTTAACAATGAGCTTGCACTACATAGGTAAAAAAAACCCGGAAGCTGTAATGTCATTTTTAACTTTAAATACTTGTTAACGTAATATTCAGGTCACTCTAACAATTTTACATCTTCAAAACACCTTTTCATTATTATATATTTAAAATATTGAACTTTTTTTAATCCGCTTAATAGGCGCATAAAGAGTTACACATTTTTAGTTATAGTTTGCGTTTTTTTTTTCAACAGTATGATATATTGATTTCAAAGAAAAATCATGTTTAATAGCAATATTTTTTCAACCTTATTGCATATTTTTAAAAAGCCTGTTATTGACTATCAGATTACTACATACTTTTAAATGAGTAAACAGCAAGTTTTAATTTAAAATTGATGTCTCAGTGTGCTTAAAAGTGAGAGTGTGTGCGCAAACTCTAAAATTAATTATAACTCTTTGGTTTTTATTTGATTTCGATATCGATTTCCCTTAAAAGGAGGTTGACAATTCCACATTTTATTTGATTAAAATTTGAATTTTCTGTACCATTTCTAAATTTTAAACTTTTGTATTTTTTCCGATTAAAATAATATGAAATATAATTTTTTGGCAAGGTCCAGTTAGTTTTTAATTTTTAACAGAGATGCCATATAATGCTTAACTATGAAAAAATGCTATAGCCATGTTATTACGTAAACATCATTAGTGTATTTGTGAATCAGCTCTCAAACTATTACTTACAATTTGAACTGAATTGGTATTTCTGCTCTCCTTTATCAATCCTACTAAAGGCTTGAAACCACGGTTGGTTAACAGGTACGCTTTCAAAAGAAAATTTATATTCGTCCAAGTTGATTTCCAATTTTTCTTTTACTTCCTTTTTTACTACCGGTGCCTCATCTCGTTCTGTCTTTGGCACGCACTCACCATTGGATTTCATGGGAATGGGGGAGAGATATGATCCGTGATACCTAAGCCTAAAATTAAAAAGCAATAAATCGTAAGAAAGAGTATTATAATCGTATTAAAACATTTGAAGAAAAATTTTAGATCAAGAAATTGTGTTTGATGAACATCAATAGCATAGAAGATGGACAGGACAGAAACGGTTTTTGGAATTATGTACTCTAAAAAGAAACTCCAAACGATTTCCATGCAACATGACGTTGGGTAAGCAAATAGCCGACACACCTCTTGCTACTGCCGAGTTATTCAAGGAACAATTTTCTTCAGTTTACGATAATAAAAACTTAGATCTTTCATATGACCTAACTGTAAACTTGAACAACAAAAAAATAGATATAATGGATGTTTATACCAGCATCTCACAATTGAAACCTATACTAGGGTGTGGACCAGAGGGTATTCCAGTTTGTGGAAAGTAAGTCATGTCTATATTTAAAAGCGGTGATATAGTTGACATTCAAAACTATAGACCTATATCAAAAATATCACGATTTTCAAAAAAAAATTAAGCAGTTATCACAGATAAAATGACTCCACTTTTTAGAAATATAATTATACCTGAGCAACATGGCTTATTAATGGAAAGTCTACAGTATCAAACTTATTAGTTTTTGAACAGACTCTGTTGGGTGCATTAGAGGAGGTGGATGTCATTTATACCGATTTCTCCAAGGCATTCGATAGAGTTGATCATGGCATCCTTTGTCAGAAATTATCTGCAATAGGTGTCCGTGGTATTTTTCATAAATGGCAAGATTATTTAACAGATAGAAATCAGAAAGTTAAAATTAAAAATTATCTATCATCAGAAATTCAGTATACATCGAGTGTTCCTCAGGGCGGACATTTATCACCGGTTAAACAAATAACTTGACTTCAAATGCTGATAAGTGGAAGGTTATGTCATTTAATCGAAATAAAGTTCCAAGTAATTTTGATTATTGCATTGGGCTCTGTATTAGGCCCTTTAATTTTTCTATTATTTATAGAAGATATAAATGAATATATTAGTTCTCAATGTCTGGTGGATCATTTGAATGGTTATGCCAAAGAATTTACGGATTGGTGTGCCAGAAATCGTTTAATATTGAACTCGGATAAGACAGTTTGTCTCCAGTTCTGTAATCGTAATGCAATTAATACTAATTTCTTTATAACAGTCAATAACAGCTATATTGAACTATCAAACTCCACGAAATTTTTGGGCACTATGATAGACAACGATATGGGATGGGAAAGCAATATTAAGCACGTTTGTGCAAGAATCAGTAGGGGTTATTACCCAATATTGCAGCTAACAAATGTTTTAGATATTAATCAACTAATAAATATATATTACGCTTTAACATATTCACACATAAGCTATAATATTGCACTTTGGGGTTTATATTAGCCAGTAACGTCGACAGAGTGTTCATAGGTCAAAAAAAGTTAATTCGACTGATGTTTAAGTTAAAAACTAATGATTCTTGTAAACCGTATTTTAAACAATATAATATTATGACTCTAGTCAGTTTGTACATATATAAGTGCATTTTGTTTGTTAGAGATTATCGTAACACATATGAAATAAACTCCAGTTTTCACTGTTATTCTACTAGAAATAGACAAGATTTCATAAACCAAAAACATAAAACAGCTTTGTTTGAAAAAAGTCCAGTCTATATGGGATCCAAATTATTTAACTATCTACCCACAATTATAAAAACAGAGACAAATCCTATTAAATTTAAAAAGAAGCTAAAAATGTTTTTAATCGAAAAGTGTTTTTATACCACTATCGAATATTTTAATTCTAATAATAATAATTTATGAATTCAATTTTTTTAAATAAACTTTTATTATTTTGTCTATGTCATTCCCCGTTTATTGTATAAACTTCTAAATTAATATATTTGTTTAAACATTAATAATTGCTCTTTATAAATATTTTACTGACCTAACAGCCTGAATTTTAAATAGTATAGCAACATTTTTTTGTGTTTTTATATTTTTTACTTATTCCCGATAATTTATTTGTGTGTGTTAATTTTAAGAAAAAAATATTTATTTTTATGGTTCTCATTGTTTGGATAGAAAAAATATGTTAGGTACCTACTGTATAGAAATAAGATTTTTATGACTTAGTCTATAAAGGATGATAGAAACGGTCCAAACATTTTTTTTTAGAAATATAGCGTTTAGGTTAGGGCTATGTCAAATGTCCTTTATGTCAAATTTAGACAGCAAATTTTATAAGTTAAAGGAAACACCCTGTAAATTATTTGTCAGAACTAAAGATATATTTGCCGATTCCAAAAATATTTAGGTCGATGACATTTGGATAAGCCGTTTTTGAGGTATCTAGTTTGAATGATCAGGTAGTACCCTAATGATGATCGATTTGGCCCAGGGTTCCGTAAACTTTTATGTAAATTTGTAACGTAAAAACAGCGTAATTAGAAAATAACAAACTATATTATTTTAAAATCAGGGGAAAAACGTCTCTCGTTCTAACAGAAAATTTATGGAGTGTTCCTTTTACTGAAGAAAGTTGCTGTCTTAATTTGCCATAATGAATTAAATCCGACTCTTCTGACATCGTCCAAAAGATAATATGGAAAATATTATGCAACTTCTGCTACATTTTAAAAAACTTAATATAATTTAAGTTTATGAGCATAGGAACGGTTTTAAACGTCACCGATGAATTAAAAAGTATAATTATGTTACTAAACAAGAGTGCATTAACAATATTTCCTAGTGCTTTACTTAAAAATCTCTGTACAACAAGTATTTTATTCTCTCTGGTAAAACTCCATTAATCAGATCTGAAAAAAATACTCTGCCAATATATGGGCCCCTAAGCTCACACTAGGTACTATAGTTATAGTGTACGTGTGAGCTAATATAACTAAAAACTGAAATATATTTTATTCAACTCCAGACTAAATTACCTTTTGTTTGATACCACACAAGCCATGTTTTGACTTAAACTCAAATTTTTGAAATCTACCCCCACCCTTAAATAAAACAAAAACTATAATGTATTTGGTTAAACTCCGGACTCAATTACCTTTCGTTTGATATCACACACGCCATATTTTCACTTAAACTCTAATTTTTGAAATATACCCCACCCTTTTTTTAAAATAAATTAAAATGTATTTTGTTTAACTCCAGACTCAATTACCTTTCGTTTGATATCACACACGCCATATTTTCACATAAACTCTAATTTTTGAAATCTACCCCCACCCTTTTATTTGGTTTGTGTTCGGTGGATTTTGTTCATTTTCAGCCTAGGTACCAAATTTCATTAAAATCGGCCAGGCGGTTTTTGAGTTATGCGCGTTGGTCGTTACAGACAGACAGACAGACAGACGGCGCAACAAAAAAGTTTCAAAATCATCTGAAACGCAAAGATATATAAAAATTTTTGAAATCGGAGCAACTTTTTTTTTCTCGAAAAAATTAGGATCACCATAGCTCACACTACTATAGTATAGTATATGTGTGAGCTAAAACATTCATCGCCTTCTAAGAGCCCTTTTGAAAGATTTGAGAATTTAAAAAAAAACAGCACAAAATTAGAGGTAAATATTTTGCTTGCGCCGCGTTGAAGATATTCAAAAAAACAAAAATTTTATCATATTTTAATTTTGATAAAATTTGCGTTTAAAACTTTTAGTTGAAGTAGTATGAGTTAAACCAGGATTCTTACAAACAAAATTTTGTACTACCATTGTATTTATTTATTTTAAGACGTTCGTTTAGCAAATATCTCTAACATATTGCAGAACAAAGAAGTTTTCGGTCAACCAAGCACGCGCATTCCAAACATATGAAGACCACTTCTTAAAGAAAACAAGCATTTTAGAATTTAAAAAAGGGGGAGAGCCGTCACGCCTGACTGCACACGAAGTAGTATAAGTAGTAGTCTGTAGACTGGATTGTTTAGTTTACGCTAAACGTCGTGTTTAAGATAAATTAAGACAATGGAGGTCCGAAATTTCGTTTCTACTCAATCACCATCTACGAGTTTCAAACACAGGATTCTTACCGTGACCCAGGCGTTTCAAATTTATAATACTTCTGGTTATCTAAGATAAAAGCTTCAGCTTGACTCCGTCTTTTGCGCTTTCTTTGTCCTTCTGAAGAAATACTATCCATCGATTCGTCCTCTAACTCGCACTTCAAATTGATTTTTCTATCTTCGGTTTCGCTTGTGGACGAAACAAGCGTCTCATTTTCTTCAGAAATTGAAGTTTGGGTCTCACCTTCGTCGTCTTCTTCACTCGAGTCATCCCTGAAATAAATTTTAGGAAGTAATATAAGCTTTAATATTAAAAAATTATAAAATAGAAAAGCGAATGCCTGGTTTCGAAACCAAACGTTTAGCTCGTTTGCTAATTTTTTTTTGTATCAATCAGCCGACGCGAAGAAGCAAGCGAACGAAACAATCACTTTGACGTTTTGATTATTTAGATTGAACTTTGTCATTAAAGTTTTCATAATAAAAGTTAACTTCTGATATACTTTCTTATGAATTTTGCTAAAGTTATACCAAAACTGTTCAAATTTCATGCCACATCTAGTAATTTAAAATTTACTGGACATTTCTAAGACAAAGTTTACTTCAAAATTTTTTAAATACCCACGAGGATGGGATAAAAAGTTTCCGGCCTAGCCTATAGCAGGCCCGATTTGCTTTTGTGTTCCAACGTGTTTGTGAAGCCTTGCTGGTGATCAGTATACTCTCGAAGTTTAAAGTGAGTGCGTCAAGTAGTTTGTGTCCTGCTTATTTTGAAAGTTTATACAGTGTGTCAATTTTAAAAGATGGAAAAAAACAAAGAGTTATCGCCGACGGAAATAAAAGCTGAACTAGATGCTACACTAGGGGAATCTGCTCCTTCCTATACCACAGTTAAAACCTGGGTATCGTACTTTAAACATGGTCATAAGCACTGATGATGCTCCGCGTTCTGGAAGGCCAAAAACGGCAACTTCTGAAGAAATGGTGCAAACCATTCACAAACTAATTCTAAAAGATCGCAGATTAAGACTGGAAGAGGTAGCTGAGGCTGTGGGTATATCAAAAGAGCGAGTTCACCATATTTTATTTGAAGTTTTAGGTATGAGAAAGCTATCCGCCCGATGGGTGTCGCGTTTGCTCACGCCAGATCAAAAGCTCATGCGTCTAACCATTTCAGAGGAGAATTTGGCACTGTTTAGACGTGATTCAGGGAACTTTTTGCGTAGATTTATTACGGTTAATGAAACATTATACCCCTGAAACTAAGCAACAGTCCAAACAATGGACGGCAAAGGACAAACCAGTTCCAAAGAAGGCAAAGGCAGTACCGTCTGCTGGAAAGGTCATGGCAACGGTCTTTTGGGACGCTAAACGGATACTCCTCGTAGATTATCTTAAAAAAGGAAGAGCATTACGAAGTTTGCTGGAAGAAATTACCACGAATTGATTTTTTAACTCAAGTGCGCCCTAAAAGCAAAAGTGCTATGGGACTAGTTGATGGAAGTAGGAAGCATAAAGAAGTTTGCTGAACGAAATTAACACCAATTGATCTTTCCGTTAAAGTGCGCTCGAAGCTATATGGACTAGTTGATGGATCAAGTAAAAAACCAGCTGAAACAGAGGCTAAAGAACTGAAAACATAGGGTGAAAATGATGCACAGGCAATGTTCTTGATCATGTCTGCCATGGACTTTGAGCAGATTAATCTAATCAAAAATTGCATGAAGGACATGATGAAAGGTAAGTTGGACGCGATTTATAGCCAAAAATTATTCTAATGGATCAATAGCGCAGCATGTAGCCAAAATTGAGAACCTGGCACGGCAAATGAAAGATTGTGGTAATGATTTTAGTGGAACTGCCATAATAACGAAGATTTTGAACTTGCTGCCACGCAAGTATAAAGAGACAAGCCTGGCTATCAGTAGATGAAACAAATAAGACTTTTAGATAAATAGCAAAAGTTGACAGACATACAAGAAGAACAGGAAGCACTTGCAGCTTTGACATTGAACCCAAAGAAAAGCAAAATAAATGCAGATCAAAGAAAAATGTTTCCATTTAAACGTTTTAACTGTCAAAGACGTGGCCATATGACAAAAAATTGCAAAGCTCCAAGACAGTCAAGATACAAGAGTTAAACCTAATATCAGGTAATAATTATTGGATTTTAGATAGTGGTACATCAGCTCACATGAACGAAAGAAAATAATAGTTTTCTCAGTACAACGAATTAGAAAGTCCTTCCTATGTTTACGTAGGAAACATTAATAGTCTAGAAGTAAAAGGAAAAGGAACAGTACGAATTAAGAAATTAATAGAAGGCAAATGGTATGACTTATAAAAAAAGAAAGTAATAAAGCAAAAATTTAGTTAATAGCGCCATAAGAGAAGAGTCAAATAATAATCTGTACAAAATGCTTATCCGTAAAATCTGTAACAATAGAGAGATTAGTGTAGTCGAAAAAGTCAGCGACTCATTGAAAAACTAGCATGAAAGGCTTCGGCACATTAACAAGCAGTATTTAAGACTTGGTTGCAAAGGATTTAGTAAAAGGCGAGAAAGTAAGTAAAATTAACAACTTTGAGTGTGACGAGTGCATATTTGGCAAACAGCACACAAAAAATTTCACGAATCAACGAGAGCCCCCAAAAGTGTACCCGGACAGCAAGTTTACACTGATCTATGTGGACCCATAGCAACATCAGTATCAGATGCTCAATACATATTGTTGTTCAAAGACAATGGCTTATTTTATTAAGCACAAAAGTAATAAATATGAGTGCTTTGAATGTTGAAAATATTGGTGAATACATAAACAAAGAACATGAAATTTACATGAAGAAAGAAGGTATTGAGCTAGAAAATATTGCATATTACACCCCAGAGCAGAATGAAAGATGTGAGAGAGAATCGCACAATTATGGAAAGTGGAAAAAATATTTTTACTAACTCCACCACCACTATTTAAGCAATGGACAGGTGAGAAACCATACATGCTAAAACGTTTGGCTGTGTTGCATATGCATACATATCAAATCCAAACCGAACAAAACTTGACCTTGAAGGTCATAAAGTAAAATTTTTAAATGAAAGTGGGGCGTGTTATACTTTCTTCCAGCACCGTTTAAATGTTTGAAATCAGTTTAGTGCCCTAGCAGAAAGAGATACATGTGTAAGTATTTTAATTTATGTAGAGTAGTTAAAAAGACCCATATTTTTTTCTTTTTGTTAAAAAAGATCTTTGATACATTATCTGCACTATATGTTATAAAATAGAGACTTTTATACACACCTATTAGGGAAAAGAAAATTGGTTGCCTCATTGTTAAGCTGCGTGAGCTCGGAGCAGCGCATTTTTTTTAATTTGACTATTATTTTTTCGTTGTCATTATTTTGCTTCTGTGCTTTTACAGTTCTTGGCAAATCTCTTTCCCTTGATACCGAGGATCTTAGCTTGCTTGAGAGGACTTCAACTTTATAAAAAGCTTGATTATCTGCCATCAAGCGTTCGTCAGCTGATATTCGTTTTTGACGGTTTATGCATGTTCTTTTAGGACGACCTGAATTCCAAACTTCAGTTTCCTCTTTGTCTTGAACAGATGTCAGCTTCTGAAAATATAGAATATTAAAAATTAGATTTATAAAACGTTTTCCTTTGTATGAATTGGCGTAACTGTTATTCTACACGATTTTAAAAACAAAAACAAACTCAATATATTTGTCAGTCACTTGCATTAACGTCCCTTTGGCCCAAAAAATACCATGCTACATCAACCAAAATCTAATTTGTTATATGTTAAATACCATGCTACATCAACCAAAATCTAATTTGTTATGTTAAATAAGTGGTAAATATATTACCTATATTGTCTCTATAAGTCTAAAAATAATCAGGGTAATTTACGCTGGCCCAAATTAAACTGCAATTCAGTTTGAATGCCACAGTTTTAAAAGTTGATGGCTAGATATCTTTCTCGGTTGGGTGTCCTTGGCTGCCGAACCGAACCATCCAAACGAGGACCCAAGAAGTAGAAATCGATCCAGCACCTTTCCCAGAATAAGCTAAAGCTTAAAACAGAAGAGGCAGGTTCAAAAATATACGCAGTTGGCACTTTAACATACCCATTAATCTCAAAATAAATCAAAAGTTTACTACAATTTTGAAGCCTTTTTTAAGGAAAGCGTAAAGTATTTAAAACAACCAGTTTTTTAGTTTTGACATTTGTAGATACTGACTCGTCCACAGTATACGAGGGCTGTCTTATATTTTGCATATAGGAACATAGAGGGCGACACTGATCAAATGTCTTTACTAAAAGTTAATCTCAGTCTTGACCTAATCTAAATTCAAAACGTCAGTGCGATACATATAGTTTTATAGCTACAGTGAATTTTTTGGAATGGAAAATGGAGTTAAACCGAGTACATTTTTGGCTATAATTTTTTACAACTTTCGAAAAAAATTAATTCAACAAGAATGCATCACCGAGTTTATTTCTGTTTTCGGTAATGAAGCACCATATCAGTCGACAGTTTCTTTTTGGTATGGAGAATTTAAGCATGAACGGATTAGCCTCAGCGACGATCTAGGGCCACGTGTGCGAATCACATGATTATATAATTGGTTTTGGATAATTAGTTATTAGGGTTAATAAAAAAATTTAAATATTTTGGGTAACATAAATATTTCAATTTACTCCTCCCCTTTCCTCCTTTTGTTTCCTCTTCGAGAATGAAACGAGGAAAGAAGCAAGAATAAGGGATAGAGAGGACCACCACCACCACGGCATGCTAAAACTTAACCGCAAAAATAATAAATTAAATAAAAATAACACTATTCGCAAAACCCAACCTCAAAAACTGCGTTATATTACGGCCGGTAAAATTGTGATTAAAGATAATTCTTTAAATGTGGTGGTAAAACGACGACAATGGAACTGAAGCGGTTTTCTTGGTACATCAGCAGCCTAAAATAACATCCATTTTGAGTTCCTCTCACATAATCTGAAAATATTCGACCCCAAATACCTATTTATTACCCTATTAGGACTCCCGCATTTACACCAGGTGGACCAAAAACGGAAAACATCGATGCTGTGCGCGTGCTCATCACGGACGATCGACATGTGATATATCGTGAGATTGACGCTTCATTGGGGATTTCAAAGACCTCAATTCATCTGTTAACCGAAGAACAGAAAGAAGCTAGGGTCAATTGGTGGCAGAAAACTCTAGAACGCTTTGAGGTAGGAAACTCGAAAAACGTGTACAGCATTGTCAGTGGCGATGAATCGTGGATTTACTCATATGAACCCGAAAATAAACGTCGTGTGTTTGGGTATTCCAAGATGAAGAAAAGCCAACAAAAGTCATCTGTTCTCGAAGTGTATCCAAAAAGATGGTCGCGACATTTGTCTCAAAAGCAGGTCATGTAGCAACAATTCCTCTGGAAGATTAAACGACTGTTACTGCCGATTGGAACATCACCATTTGTTTGCCGAAAGTCATCGCTGAGCTTCGAAAAACGAACCCCTAACGACTAATCATCCTCTACCAAGACAATGCAAGTTCGCACAAAGCACAAAAACCAACACCCGACCTAACTAAGGTCACTATATAACGAAGTTAGAAGAAACTTCGTTATATAGTGATCTTACTTACAAATTAAGAATGGACTGCGTGGTCAAAGATTTCAGTCGCCAGCGGAAGCCGTCAACGCCTTAAAGAAAGCAATTTTGACAGTACCAACAAATGAGTGGCATTAGAGCTTTGACAACTGGTTTGAGCGCATGCAAAAAAGAGCATTAATTTTCGTGGAGACTTCGAGAAACAATAAAATCTTCAAAAGTTATCTACTATTTTATTCCAGCTGAAAATGCAAGACAACCCTCGTACCAAATAATGAAAAGGACAAATAGACAAAACAAAAATTACTGGCATCCATAATATTTTAATTTAATCTAGCCTGTGTTCTTAAGTCTTTTGGAATTTCAGTTTATCAAAGTCACAGTACATGAAAATCAAATTTGCCCTATTTTGTGTACTATAGAGGAAATTGATTCGATGTTTCTGGGAGGATTCAAGTACCTAACCGACTACTGCAGCCTTCGATTTTTAAGATTTTATGGAAAAACTCTCAGGGGTCCAGTTTCCGCAACTAGTAGTGCTAGACAAAGGAGCTCGAAACAAATTTTGAAATTAAGAATGCGGCACTTTTTTTTTCTACTTACGTAAATTATCTCCCCTTTAGTCACTAACCTGTGTGTCAAATTAGTTCTTAAACATAGAAATAACTAGACTACAAAATATTAAAATAAACTATTATAAACATAAAAAATGTGCAGAACATATTAAAACTAAAACCGAATATAAAGCAGGCATCAGGCAAAAAAACAGGCGGATTAAGAATTTTACCATTTAAAGCAAGGTCATTAAAGTAATAGTTCAGGCCCTACATCCGAGATTCAAGCGATATGCTGCGTTTAATGATAGAAGCAACACACTTGGTATGGATAGACATAAGACTCGCCCGAACATTTTACGAAAGGGAACCACCCCCCAACCCTGGCAGGGGGGTGGTTTCCCCCCCCCCTTAAACGTTCTTTTTGATAGGTTTTTGCTAATAACTCGAAAACAGTCAACTTTTCCAAAAATCTTCTACAGATCATTTTTCAAGGGGATACAATCTCCTTTTCAAGGAGCTACTTTAGTACCCTTTGACGGTGGTGGTGCACGTTCCATTAGCGTACATAAAAAGGAAAAACTTTTAAAGTATTTTTTTCTCAAAAAAATATACACTATTTTTTTCTCAAATTAAGCTAGACATATTTTTTTAAATAGCCGCCTTGAAATAAAATTAAATGTGTTTGTAGAAATCCTTAAATCAAAATCTATTGTTTTTCAAATTAACCTTGTAACTATAGATTTTTTAACCACGAAAATTGTTTGAGTTTAAAAATTTTATTCATTTTTATTTTGATTTTTTTTACGAATTTTTTTATTATGTTAAATATTATGTTGTGTTAAATATTTATTAAGAACACTCTTGGGTTAGTGAAATCATACGATTTGGATTTAATAATTTTTTATGTTGCTTTTTTCTAAACTGTTTAAATTTGTAAGTTGCTTTGTCAATGATTTTCTGTAAAAAGTCTGACTTAAAATATTCTTTTAAAATGAATGGTGTTATCCGCTTAACAAAATAAACTAAACTAAATCTACCAAACAAAAACAAAACTTACGGCCAATGCCCTGGTACTAGATCTCAACTCTCTATACTCTTTATACTGTAGACGTACAGGTGATCTGGGAGGTTCCAGGTCCGGCTTCACCGGCATACTGTCTTCCTCCATAGGGGGCGTCATGTAGCTGTAGTTCACATTTTTCCTGGATCGCAGATGGTGACCTAAGGCAAAAATTTACTTTTATAAAGTAAAATTACAATTATTTATTAACAAAACCATATAAGTAATTATTTTAAATAAACAATTCTTAAGTAACTCAATTACTTCTAAGGTATTATGAACCTTGCTATAGGAAATTCAGTCAAAAGTAACAACTTTTTTGCAGGGTTGCCGGCTGGTTATAAGATATGGCAGATGTAAATTAGGCTAATATCCCTAGCAATTTTTAAAACTGATTAGGAAAATGAATTGATTTTCTTGTATTATTCAAGGAACATAAGTGAAATTACTAAAAATATAATATAAAAATTGAAGTTTCGGCCACCGCGAAAGATTTTTAGATTAGTTCTGTTTGATGTGAACATTACTAAAACCCCTGCAAAATCATGTTGACTTGCCGACATGAACCAACCTAGAAACGTCAAAAATGTTTGACAATTATTTGACGGATATTGTTTATCGTTCGGGGCCTAAGCCGGAAATTTAGGGGCTTATCTGCATTTTCGCGTACCGTGACGAAATTTGGCACAGAGGTAGCAGACACATAGGAACGCCATTCTAAAAGTGGTGCTTCGATGGAACCCAGTGCAGGGCCAAGATACAGGGGCGTACTTGAGATGGGAAAGGAAAAATTGATAAATTAAATATAAAACTAGTTTCGCGTACACTTTTTGTTTATTTAAGCTTATAGCTATGTAGCTTATAAATTGAAAAAAAAAATTAAATTAAACGTTGGAAATAAGGTTTTTTTTTAGGGGAAAGGGAGCAAAAGGTAAGAGGCTAAATTGTTCAAATCTTATTCCGTCTAAAGTGGTCGTGTGGGGTAACGATTTCTAGGTAATTTATTATTCTAAACCAAAATAAATATTAATTGAGTCAATACGTCAAACTGTTCACATGATATGTCAAAACTGACACCTTAAACTGGTTCTACCCGAGAAGTGCCACCAACTATTCTCGGGTTTTACGCCAGGAGTTATTAAAAATACCTGACCAAGCCTTAATAAAAATTGATAACTTAAGTAATAGTGGAATCAAGTATCTAGAATTTTTAATTTTTAACATAATCTGCCATTTCTTGGGCACCAAACATACACTTTTAATAAAATTACATAATTGCATCCTGTTTGAGATTGGTTGTCAGAAGTAATAATTAATTAGATATTTGAGAAATAATGATAATGCACATAAAATTAAGGTTAGTGTATTGTTCATTAATACTTTTTTACTTAAAAAGAAAAAGTTATAAAACAGCTTTTATTTATATATAAAAAAAAATCGATTGCTGGTACTGTATACTATGTCTATCTTTTAAAAATATTTTTTTTACTATAACTCATCTACGCGTCATTTAATTTCATTCTTGTTCCACCAATTTAGTGCGGAAAAAATATTAACCTTTTGCCTAATAACTTAACCGACCTTTTTGATAATAACAAAGTTAACAATATTACTGAGTTTAATTCGAATACCTTTTATGTTTTAAAGTCTCTAGCTAACAGCTACATAGGAGACTTACAGTTTAACTCTCTACTGTATATGTTCTAATTTTATAAGTGCTGGAAACAATGTTTTACAAAAAAATATAACACCCTGTATTTTCTTACAATTTCAAAGCTTAATTAAACAATGTACACCATGTGAGAAAGGCGTTCTTCTAGTTTTAAAAATTTGTAAAATTCAGAAATTATCATAACCGGTATGACCCAAAGTTTGAGACTACTACTTTTTACATGATTTTTTTAATATCACCTTGTATCTTTTAGCATATTACAAAATTACACAAACATTAATATTTGTGTCATAGCCTATAATAAGCCGACAAATTGTGCCAAGTTTTACTGCAAAATTCATATTAATGCAGTAGCTAAAATAAATAATGTAAAAAACAGTAAAAATTATTGTTGTCGCCCAGTATATACATTCAGAAAAAGGTCATGATGTAGCGCTTATCACAAAAATAGAGTACGATAAATGGTTTATAAAAGAGAATATAGTGATTGCAATGAGATATTTATTTGACATATCTAGAGTTATTTGAATTTTCAGCCCTAAAATAAAAAAATACGAAAAAACTTTATTGTCTAGTTACTTTTTACCACTCTGTACAAAGGTTTTTATTTAAGAAAATGAAGCTGTACTAGTATTGTTGTAACGTACTGAATTTTTTTTCCATAGTGATTTGTAACGTCGTCATAAAAAAAAA
Organism: Aspidapion aeneum; assembly: GCA_963576565.1. Lineage (NCBI taxonomy): Eukaryota > Metazoa > Arthropoda > Insecta > Coleoptera > Brentidae > Aspidapion > Aspidapion aeneum. The sequence continues at coordinate 15,843,725 of OY755042.1, forward strand.
ACTACTTAAATTGATTATAAAAATGTAACTTATTTTTAAAAACAGCCTGTATTTTTGACAGTTTAACAAAATTTTCATTTTCTTCTCGTAAAATATAAATAAAAGCTAAGTATCTTTTATTTGGTATATATTTTTTGAAAATATTGTTACGTCTAAGAAATCCACATACCTTTTTAGATTTTTTCAATTTACAATTATTAATTAAAACCCCCCTGTACTCCGACCCTGTATACGTCACACCAGTCCTGCAATACTTGTGTTAAAGAGAAACAATTTGTTAATGCTCACAGTAAATTTTAGCAAGTTATCTTGCATAACTAACCGCCTGGAATTTTTTTTCTACTCAACACCCACACCATTTTAACAGAGTCGTCTTTCAATAAAAATGATTTAATTTTTGAAACATTTTTAACAAAGAGCTCTGTTGGGAGATGTAATTACTCCCCCAAATGGGGAGCCAGAGAATCCAAAATATTTTATGTGAATTTGCAAAGTCTGATTTAAGATAAATCTGCTAGTCATCCTTTATGGGACACCCTTTATATTAATAAAAGGTAGTTTTCAGCTTTTTTGGACTTTTATTTTAAATTTCTTGATTTATAATATTACAGTAAATAGTAGTCTAGTCATTTTTTCATAGTCAGTCTATTATATTAACAACAGTATTGACCCATCTGTATCTATGTGTATAAAAATTAATTTGATTATATTACCATACCAATGCAAATCATATATAGATAAGCAGTACTAACTCATCACGGCTGACAGCTAGTTAGACGCTGTTTTTAAAAATTTTTGTAAAATATATCGCATTTTAAATGCGATTTCTTATATAACTCTAATATTCTGGGTATGTACATAATAGCTTTTATATTTTTTTCAAATTTATTTATTATTAGTTTTTGTTTTTTGTGATGATACCTGTTTGTCTTTTATGTTATCTATTTCCTGTGCTTTTTAAAGAATATTGTGACCTGTCATTTTATTTTGCTATATTTATGTGTATAATTTTTAGAAAAAAATTTTAAAAACAATTTTATAGATTTTTTTATTAATTTTTAAATTGTAACCTTTTTAACTTGTATAAATAATTTTAATTTTATTTTTTAAATCTTATTGTTGTTCTTGTTTAGACTACTTACGTTCTTTGAGTTTTTTAGCCCTGAGGATGACGCGGAAGGCGTCGAAACGTTGGCTGTTGAATTAGAAATTTAAAATAAAAGTCCAAAAAAGCTGAAAACTACCTTTTATTACTACAACCCTTTATATTGTTACGGGTTCACAACAACAAAGAAAACGATTAAATGTCAAAAACAATATGTTAATTTATTACAACTTAATTTACAATAACGGCACTTCAACTCACTAATAACTTACTACTCAAATCGGCTTATTAACTCCGTGTTAATAACTCGAGATATCTACAGCTCGTTATCTCAGACTGCCTCGTCTCGCGATGTCCGGCCGCTTATAAATGGTCTTAGATCTTTCGCGAACTATATATCCTTTTTCGGCGCTAGAACGTTCGCGTACAAGAACGAGTGTGAGTCATATACACTAAACCTTAATTGAGGCAATAAAATCGGTTTATAATTTTATCCATGGTTTTATTTATGCCTAGGTGCGCGCCTGCTTTTCCACAATGGTATTTGGCTATTATACGATTTACCATGCTCCTAGGAACTACTACTTGAATAATTACTTCTTCTACTAGCAATAAATCCTATTGTGCCCGCTCGGTGCTTAATTTGATAATGGTAGCTTTTCTATCCATCTCGCTACTGGCCCCTCAGGTTGTTAATTTTCATGAGCCACTGTAACACAGCATGATCCGTTCCAATAAGAAACTCTTGTTCATAGAGATATTTGTAAATAGTCGGGAGTTTTCTATATTATATTTCCAAAGTATAGGAAGATTTTTGGTGATTTTATTTTAACTTGGTATACACTTAGATATAACTCGGGGGACCACCAAATGGATATAATTTTTTTCGGTAATGGCGTCGCCACGCCCTGAACTTGGGTTCACTTTTACAACTATATCTCTGTCAAACATTGGTATTCTAAAATTCTTATTACACTACTTAAAACGGTATGAAATGTCCTTTCATACTGTGTACAAAACATTTTTGTTTACTTCGGAGGACTGGGTAAAAAATGTTAAAATTGAAATTTTAAAAAAAATTGTATTTTTTCTTTCTAAAATTTTACAAAAAACAATTCTATTTTCTACTTATGACAACGAATAGCTCCTGATCCATGATTTCGGAAATCATTGTAAACTTTTGGTAAGTAGAAAAAATTATATGTCCATTTAAATTATATTAAACAACATTTTATTTGTTCAAAATAACTGAAAATAATCTAAAAATCCGGGTCGCGTAATTTTAATTAAATTTTCTCAATCGAATTGATTCGCCCTCGGTATATAGGGGTGGCGCTTCAGTTAGGAGGTTGATTGTTCTTGTCTGATTTGGTATCCTGCAGCAAATATAAAATTGAAAACGCTTTTATAAATTCTAATAGATCTCGTCTATAAAAAACTTTAAAACATTTTTTCTGTTCATATAAAAGATTTTTTTTTGTCAAACGTAGCCTTTTATATTATTGATTTTCTTTGTAAATTTCCTAAAAATACAAAAAACGAAACAATTCCGCTACTGTTTTCTATAACACAATTAGGCTACTGAAATGTCAAATATTGTAAATATTTGCTGAGCTTTAGCCATAACTTTTTTTATTTTTTGAATAAGATGAATTAGCGAAAAACTGCTAAGATACATTTGTTAAAAATGCTTTAGAAAACCTCCCAGCAAAATTTCAACGCATTTCGCTTTCTCGATTACTATATAAGGAAAAAGATGAAATAGGATATCGGATTGCCCCCTTAAATATTACTATTATTCGCCAACGGCAAATTTAAATACTTACTCGTTGCTACACACCCTGGGTTCCTGTATTGCAACCAATAACATATTTATATCTACTTTTATTACTTTGGCACTATCCATTGTTCCATTATTCAGGATTGTAATCCTGATCTAACCTGAACTTTTGCTTCACCCCACGGAATATAGCTTAAAGTAAAATAAATTACCTGTTGAATCATTTCTAGTCGGCGATGCAGAAGAAGTTCGTCTCCTATCTGATGTTAATGAAGAAGTTTTTGCTCTTGGCATTGTAGTGCGACTTTTGGATTTTACAAACTCGTTACCAAAACCTACAAAAAATAATATTTTTGGCACCCACACCAAAAAAATTGACGCTTATGTCAAAAAAACATAACAGGCGACTTTATAGACAGAAAAACAAAAGAAAATATTACGTTGTTAATAAGTGATTGGTACTTTTTAATTGTGCTTTTTTTGCACTAAGTATGTTAAATGACATTAACCTCTTTGGTAAGTGTATTGCTTTAAATGATTAGTCATACGGTTTAATTTTGTTTTTTTTTTTAATAAGTGAGGAAATCACAGTAGATTATGTTGTGATTTCTGAGGCAACCAAAACCCAAAGTTTATTAAGGATAAAACAATCTATAAGGTGGGCCAAAACTAAACCGTAAATTTTTTTTCGGCTGTAGTTTTTTTACCCTTTCTTCTATTTTTGTGATTTTGGTCTCTATCGAAAGCTAAGGCTCTTTTGTCAAAATTGACATTTCTATAAAATCCAAGATGACGCATGATTTTAAAATTTTGCAATTTTCAGAAGTCACTCGATTTTAAACACTGAACAAAAAGACACGTTTTTGCAGTGCACAAAAAGATATCAACTGAAAAAAATTGATTAAACTAATAAAGTTGTACCTTAACGAATTTTTAATTACTAATTTCACCGTTTGTGTAAAATGGGTCAAATAAAGGGATGTTTTTGCTCAACAGTGAATTTATCTATTCAATTTATACGGTGATGGACGTTACAAAAAGCTTGGGCCTTGTAATAAATATGCTCTATCCTTAATTTGTAGTTTCTAATAAAATCCAACATGCTTTTAAAATTTGATTATTTTTAACCTACTTGCGAAAAGTTTATGTACGGCAATGGATTTTAAATATTGACAAGAAAGCTACATCTTTGCAGTTTAAAAGGACATACCACTTGTAAAAATTGGATAAGAAGTAAGACAGTTCAACCACATCAAAATAGGTACTGTTTTAACCTTGTAAAAAAAGCTAATGAAAAATAACACTGGTGCGATTCGTAGACATTTACCTACATGTTAATATAAAATTAAAAACAATTGAAAACAAACATTGTCATGACATTTTTTCAAAAAATTACTTTTGAACATAAACAGAACTCTTAAAGTGGTTGTATCCTAGTGATATATATTTCTACACAGCAAAAAATTTTTGGCAGGTGGGTTAAAAATATTCCAGTTTTTAAAACTAAATAGTCTATGATAAATCCATAGTAGAACAAAAAGAACGGTTCTTTTCACCTATATTACACAAAGGGTTGAATCAGCACCCAATTCGTTAATGGACAACTTTATTATTTCTTAACGAATTTTTTCAGTTGATACCTCTTTAGTGCACGAAAAAGAACGTGGCTTTTTGGTCAATGTTTAAAATCGAGTACAGTGGTGCCCAAAAAAATTTGGCTGGGGGTCTAAAAAATGGCTAAATTTTAAAATCATTTGCCATCTTGGATTTTATAGGAATGTCAATTCTAGTCTAATTCTGACTAGTATTCAATAGGGACCTATTGCAAGAAAGAAAGAACAGCTGTCTTCTTTTAAAATTAGGCCTTTGTGTATTATAAGAGCCAAAATTAATAGTGCCGCCACTATTAATGGAAAATAAACGACTGGATTTATAAATTCGACTTTGGTATGTCAATTTTGAAATATCAACTGTCAGTTTTCAATGCGAATCTGTCAGAATAGTGCCCGGCACAATTAGTGCCTGGCCTTATTGCAATAGGTCCCTATTAACATACCGCAAAACGAGGTTACTTTGCTCCACTTTTTTGAAAATTCAAAGAAATAATAAAAAATTATACCACAAAAATGTTTTTTTTGGTTTTAATGAAAAATACATGGTATAGGTAATTAACAAACGACATTTTTATTACAAAATACTTAGTATTATAAATATTTTTTTAACTTGAAAAGTGCAGCAAAGTTTCCCATAGTCCGAGGTTACTTTGCCCCACCTTATAAAATATGAAAAAAAAACATTGGTGTTTTATATTTTGGCGCAAACTACACCCAATATTTAGTTAGCTTTTCCCCAAACATTCAAAATTGTGAATAAAAAATTTAAAAATATTGCTTTTTTAAGTTTTTATTGCATAGAAATCGATAACTGCACTAGACACCAAATTTTTCGAGGTCAAATTTTAAAGGAATTTCAAGCTGCACTTCACTCTGGTATTAACTCGAGACGACCAAGCGGAAAATAGCGGCTAACGCGTCTTTGAAAAGTCAAATTCGCAACGGATAATTCACGCGTGGTGGCGTTGTGGTGCATGCGCAGATTTTTAATGTGGAATATCTAAGAACTTTTTTTCGCAATGGGGCAAAGTAGGACCAGGGAGCGCAAAGTAACCTCGTTTTAGGGTATTCAATACGTTAATGCAAGTAGTAGACACGGTGTTCCACCGAAAACTGTCAATGGCCTATATATTCAAAACGATAACGAATTTGGAAAAACCCTCGGAGACGTTGATTTTGTTTACGAGGGGGACACTTTTTGGATATCTTGGAATTTTTGTAGCATGAACCCCCTTCGAGGGGTATACTTTACCCCTTAACTTTGTATAGGGAAAGTGAGTCTAGTGATACCTTGATTTGAAGCTCTCTTGAATATCTTTACAACCATGTAAAAATTTCGAAAATCCATAGATTAATTTTTGAGATATTTGCTTTCAAATTTTCAAATTTAACATGGAATGATAAAATAAAAATTAAATCCGAAAAATAATAAAATTCTAAATAAATTTTTATTTTATCAGTCCATGTTAAATTTGAAAGTTTGAAGGCAAAAGATAGCCAAAAAGTGTCCCCCTCGTAAACAAAATCGAACTGTCAGAGGGTGTATTAAATCCCTCGTTAAATCCTAAAAACTTAATATGTGATTAATGGAAATCACAATGAATTTTAAGGAATCACAAGGAAACTGTGTAATTTCAGGAAATCACTTAAAAAATACTATACATTTTTTGGAAAATTTAAAAATCTTGCCAATTTCCAGAAAATCCTTAGAAACCCTGTAATTTCAAGACCTAACCTGATCTGCTCAGGTTAGTATTTTACATGTAAGGCTAGGTTTCAGTGGCGTATATATGGAGGGGGCGGGCCTCCCCCAAAGCCAAGATTTTTTAGAAATTTTCCACATATTTTATAATACAAACATAAAATAGCATAAAATACGGCCTTATGGGGTCTCGGGCCCGTCCAAAACTGTCTCGCCCACTGCTAAGTTTTATGTTTGTCTGTGTCGTTTTGTGTGCAAAAATGTTTTAGTTACCTATAGCATCAATCCCATTGAGTTTTAAGAGCGATTCAAGCCCGACGTCCGAATGAATGTAGCCGTTTACGGCAATATAGTTGGCATTCTGCCCAATCAGCTTTTGATGTTTCTTCGATTGAATGTGGTCCTCGACACAGTTGTAAGGAACGTTACAGATCGCGCAATATCCCGACTGGAAAACCTGAATTCTCGGCCGTCTCGTCCTCGTGCCACGTGTCATATTGACGTCATCGGAGCAGTTTGACGTTTCATTTAAGCTGCACTTTCTGGGCTGATTGCTGCGTAAACCGTTTTTTCTTTCTTGAACTGCCGTCAATTCCTGAAATTGTATAAATGTCATTTTTTCACTAACTCACAAATAATCAACGGACAATCTAATTTTAAAGTAGGTAGATATCTTGGGGTTGGATAAAGTAAAAGCTTTATTTTCTGACAACGTTTTGTGGGCAAATTCCCACTTTTCAAGTGTTTGTCAAAAAATACCGCCTATTAGAATTAATAGCTTTGGCAGTTGATACACAGGGCTCCTAAAGCTAGATCTAGGTGAAAGAAAGGCGTGTATTCGTTTAATCGTAATTAAAAAATATTCAATTATTTGCTTATTCTATAATTTTCCCTTTTGCCTCGACGCATACCTTGACTAAAGTTCAGCTGCGACATTGGCTCTGACCACCTGCCGACAGGATTAAGTACGAATCGATGAATCGGTAGCCGCTCGACTTTCTCGGGTCGCAACTCATCTCGCGGCCCGCGTTACGTTGGAAAATGGGTGAGATCGGAAGGGGTGAATACCGCTGTTTTAATGCAAAAAAAGGCGCAATTATTTTGCGGACAGTCCACAGAATATCGAGGTTCGGTCTGCTTGTCAATATGTTATGGGTCAGTTTGATTATGATAACGGTAAGTTTTGTTCCTTATTCGTATTTGCTTTTTTGGTCATGTTATAATTTACCGCAAAGTTTTTTTATCCATCTTGATAATGAATTCAGTAATATTATTGAAAGCAATTTTTTTCAGTCTTTCTTTGAAAGATAAAATCAAAATTAAACTCAAGTGAGTCAAATGACACAAAACAGAAGTTTTTCGCGTCATAAGACATCTATAAGAAAAATAACTGTATTTGAAAGTGTGGTTTAACCAACCTGTTGTACTATTTCCCGTGTATGTTGTTTTATAAAGTGACATCAAGAATTGACCTTAATTGGGCAAGAACAGGTGTGAAAGATTTGGACCATCTTCCTGAGAAAATAAAACATGAATCTTCCAGAGAACATATGAATTCTTGCACTGGATTTGCATTGTTAGGTAAAAGGAATATTACAAACTCAGTTAAGTGCTACCCTCACCCTTAATCAATTTGCGGCCCCCCAGCTTTACAACTCACGGGCCGCCACTGCTATACAATCACATAACTGTATCGTTTTAACGGCCGTTGCAATATCCTTTACCGAAACGGAAGCCTCTTGCTGGCACGCCATTGTGAAAATGTACGTAATCAAATAGACAAGGGTAAAGAGCGCGAACTGAATTATCGCATTGGGTTAGCATGCATTAAAGCCCCCCTATGTTGTACCTAACGAGAGAAGCAATTATATCTGGCGCGTAGAGCCGCCAGAGCCGCCGATTGTGGCGAAAGAGACGCTGCTCTCGCGTCTAATCAAGACCGACAGTCAATGAATTCTTATTTGTTTTCTACGCGTACAACAAAGACAACTATGTAAGCTTTTCTTATACGCCTTTCTATTATACAGGGTGACAATTTAAACACTATCCACCCCAGGTATTTCAAGAAGCGATAGAGATATTTATCTAATTCCGAAAACGCTTCGAGGGATGGGAGGGGAACGTTATTTATGTATTTAATGCCTTGGTCGCACCAACCATGTTTATTTCACAGGCTCAAGCGTTTAATTTAATGCCCCGAAGCGCTCGGCAGCTCTTCCTCTTTTTCCCTTAAAATTACTTTAAAATATGTCGTACATACAGGGTCTCTAGCCCGCGCAGCAATGGCTAGAGTTGTTTTTGTCGAATTTTTTTGTCAGATAACGCCGAAAATGTGTTATTTGGGGATATTTTAATCTGTATTTAAGCACTATCGTCAGGTCGTGACGTCTGTCCCTGTGTGTGTGTATATCTGTATGTGTCTGTCCGTAACACGATAGCTCCTAAACCGCTGAACCGATTTTCATGAAATTTATATGTAAAACAGTGCACAATATTGTAAAGAGCTGGTTAGATTTTGGCCAAAATCCATTAATGCTAATGATTAAATTAAAAAATGCTAACTTCTTAATGGAGTATCGCATCAATATGCGGTTTTGGAAGATAGTAGAACGCATTTTTCTCAATAATTTATGTTATAACTTCGTAGGAGCTTCCGTTTCAGATATATTTACACTGTTTTTAAGGCTAATATAACGTGGAGTTCACTTAGACTGTTCTAATGGACAAGAAAGGTATCAGATCCATCAAGAGTTGCATGCTCTTCAATGCAACCTATTAAGAAAAAGAGGAAGAGCTGCTGAGCGCTTCAAAGCGTCAAATCAAACGCTCGAACCTGTAAACAATCTCAGTCAATGCTTCTGCTAACTACCTTATTCATATTGGTTAGTATACTAAAAAAAAGACCTGATCTCGTCAGGTTTTTATTTAAATCGGTGTAGCACACAAGCTGAGAAAAAGTTTGAGGTTTGACAAATTTTTTGACTGTTAGTATCAGATTTTTATACAGTTTTACAGGGTCGCAAAATTTTTTGCTGCTACTGAATGTCCTTGAAAGTCATTTTATTTTTAAAATAAGCATATCTACATATTTAATAAATTTTATATCTTACAGTTTTTGAAATAAATTTGATCCCGTCAGAAACAATGTCATCCAGATTCACTTTCAGCTTGCTTCTTTCCAACATTTCATCACTGGAGCAATAATTTCTGTAAAATAAAATAAAAAAAAGGTTTAATTATGCCACTTTGTTTACTTTCTTAACAACCTTTAAGAGGACCATAAAAAATATACCAATGTCACTGTTTAATAAAACGCTAAAGATAGGGTCGCGGAAATTTACTCGAATTCTTTTGTTCGAATTTTTTGTCAGAAAGTAAAATTTGTTCAAAGCCATTTTCTTTAAACGGAAATTCAAGCAAAAACATTTTATCTCAAAAAAAATAATTCAAACGACATTAGTTTGAAAAATTATTTTCTTAAATGAATTCTCCTGTCCTCTTTTTGAGAGGTAGAAACCGGTGTTATGTCAACCTTTGTCAATTGATCGCAAACGTATCCTAACCTGTCCAGAAAAGTCCCCAATGGAGAGGTTAGAATATGCTTGCGATCAATTGATAAAGGTTAGGAAAACACCGAAAAGGAAGCTGTCAGAACGGCACCAGATCGGCAGCTACATGGAGCGACAGACCATCAGCATACAGCAGGAAGAGTATAGGGCCCAAAATTGATCCTTGTGGGACGCTATTATTTTTGATGCTTTAGAAAATAATTATTTGAGGTGATGCTTTACACTAACGACTTGTTTCTTGTTGTTTAAATAAGAGTTAATTAATTAGCTTGCCGCACCAATATTTTGGAGTTTATTGATCAATAATAACTGATGATCCACAGTATCAAAGGCCTTCGAGAGATCAAAAAAGAGGCAAGCCACTGTTTGTCTCTTATCAAGTTGATACACAATATATGTTATGGCTTTGAATATTGGTAATTGCGTTGACTTATTTGGTAGGAAGCCAAATTGTGTCTCAGATAAGCGTTTATTGGATAAAACCGAGGATAAAACAAATTCCAGAAGTCTCTTATATATGACTTTATCAATGACCTTCGACACTGCAGGAAGAATCGAAATGAGACGGTAGTTATTTATATTGGTTTTTTCACCTTTTTTTATACTGGCAGTATTTTAGCAATTTTAAGTTTATCAGGAAATAACCCCGATGTTCGACAGTTGTTTACTATGTTGAAAAGTAGACTGTTTATTTGATTCGCTAATATGTTTAAGCATAAATATTGGTTTCTGGTCAATGCCTGCTGAATGTTTACTAGGAAGTCCTCTTATAATGTCAATGACTTCTTGAACACTACATAGCACAAATTCGTCAAGGGAGTCAATTTGATGGTGTATTTCACGTGTGTCAATATTTTGTGTGATAGTGTCATTAGGGGGAGCATCAAAAGCCAATCCAAATGAGTTTGCAATTACTTTAGGATCCATTTTTAGAGATTTGCAAGAATCTTAACTGCTCCTTCATTTTAAATCTCTTGTTGTTTGTCGAAAAACATCCAGTTATTTTACTGTAACAGTGAACATGCTCTAAAAACTGCCAAAACCACGGATCACCTAACAAACAGATAAATAAGCCGGCTGGCGGTCTTTGATCTCGGAGAATTCAACGATGGCTGAGCATTGGGAATCAAACTCAGAGCCGGACTAAAAAAATGTATCATAAAATATGAATATTTCAGATTGTTGATGCGAAAAAATATTTTTACTGACAGAAACAATAAAAACATTAAAATAGTTTTGTACTGCTAAAAATGGGAGCTAAAATGAATTTTAGAGTCTCGGCTGCGTAAAAAAATTATATGTTGTTCTTTGTAGGGGCCTATGGAAATAATGTGTTTTATTGAATGAGAGATAGGGGAATAACAAAAAGAGGTCGTCTTTTTCGTCCAGAATACGTTAGCATACGTTTCCAGCATACAGCCAAACACAAAGAGAAAAAAATTGATTGCTTTTTTTGTTTTATTGGGATAACATTTATTAAGTTTCAAGAGGAGTAAAATTGTGAATTTTAAATATAAGAAGTCTGACATTGTAGAGTAATTTCTTAATTTACTGGAATCAGATTATTTATTAGTTTTTTCGAAAAATTGAAAGTTTAGGAGATACAGGGTGACCAAATAATCTTTACAATTCGCACAAAATTGCTTCACGGTAAATTAATATTTTAAAATTTAGTAAAATCTAATATTTAAAAAAAATAGTTGTTTTATATGTATTCTTAAAAGTGTAAATAGTAGCATAATAAAAAATGATAACAAAACAAATTTGTGTCAAAAACTTTTGACCAAATATTATATATTAGTTTATTATACAGGGTGCAATTTAAATGATGCATGAAACTTTAAGGGGTTGTGGAAATGGTAAAAAAAAGATTTTTTTCGCATTACATTTTGTTAGACGTCTTTCTTTTTAAGGGTATTAAACTTAGTATTTTTATTCGATTTTTTGTTTGTTTCTTAAAAATTATAACAGACCATTAAAATTTTGTGGAATGATGCATTACCAAAACGGTAATAATTATCAGAGCATCGACGCGTTAAATATTTTTAAAATCAGTAAGGAACAAGGGATCTTATATAAATCTTATATGATGTTTTAGAACAGAGCTTACGTCAAAATTAGACATTTTCTAAAGAATGTTGGAGCATTAACCTAAAAATTTTTGAGGTGCATAAAAACATCAAATCTTTGTATTATTTATATTGTAATACCTACTAAACTCAAACAAACTCTTGTGATAGTATTTTTAAAAAACCGAAAAAAAGTCCCTTCCATTTCATGGTGTGTTTAACACTTTAGCAGTAAAATTTATATTAATTGCAGTTTTAAGCTATTGAAAACACACATCATGAAATGTACCAAAAATATTAAAAATGTGTTGGTGTTTTTAAATACCTAATAAACAAAAATGAAAAATTAACTTAACGTTTGCCAAACCGAACATTTTTTTCAGCGTTAACATTTGTGTTGGTGCACTCTTTTGTTTTAATATTTTAAATTGAGAGATGGGACAACTCGCCGCAGCCGATTTGCCGCGGGCCGATTCGCCGCTGGGACTATTCGCCGCGGGAAATATTTGCCGCCGGCCGATACACCGCTAGATTTTTTGTTTCATGCCAGTGGCAATTGTTTAAACAGTTTTATTTAGCTTGACTTGACCGCGGGGACAATTCGCCGCTAGATTTTTTGTTTCATGCCAGTGGCAATTGTTTAAACAGTTTTATTTAGCTTGACTTCATATAATATATTTGTTTGTTCGATTTTCGCTTTTTTAAAACTTTTTCAACAGAATTTTCTTAAATTTTAAACTTTGCAGTGATTAAGGTCACTCAATACAGCTTTTTACTCAAATTAAAAAAAAAATACCAAATAGCAGATTCAAAATGGTGGATTTTTAAATTTATTAAACGATATGCATCAAATTCGGAACTTTAAGGTGTTTCAGGTCGGTTTCCATTTTGACTTTTTTTAGGTTAAAAATTAAAAATAATTTAAAATTTAATAAAGTTTCTATTTTGATGCATGCATGCTACATTCGCCATTTTATTTATTTTTTCAATTAAAAAAATACTGGATTGTATTGTTACCATCAAATACCTAGTTGGAAAGTTTGAAAACATTATTTTTATAAAAAAATATTATATATGAAGTCAAGGTAAATAAAACAATGGTAATATCATGAAACAAAAATCTCGCGACGAATTGTTCCCGCGGCAAATTGTCCCCGCGGCAATTCGATTGACGGCGAATTGTCCCCACGGCAAAACGGCCCGCGGTAGAACAACCGCGGTGAATCGGCTGCGGCGAATTGTCCCCTACCCTTTTAATTTGTGAACCTGTGCTTAATTTAAGGATTAAAATACCAATCTACAAATTTCCCTTTTCTACAACTGAGCTTACGCCGCTGTATTATACAAAACACCAAAAACTTTCTAAACAAAGCATAGTTTATATGTTGTTTTTTAGGATCTAATGAAAGCGCATTTTCAAATTTGAGATAAATATAACAAATCCTGCAAAAGCATAAAAAAATAAAAAAACAAAATCAAAGGGGTTGCAGATCTGTATATCCTTAAGAACTCTTTGTACTTAAATCATTTACAGATTCATCTCATAAGACATTTAATTATTGAACACCCTGTATAGGATATGGCAAAAGTTTTCAAAAATCGAAAGATAAAAGAATGTATAAGCTTACCTTATAGGATCCTGGGGAAATCGAAAATAACTTCGATTAAGGGTATACCGTCGCGTGAATTTACAGTCTCTTACGGCACAAACCGTTCCCATTGTTTAAAATCAATCATCACATATATCAAAGACAAAAATCACATCTACACACCACTAACGCTCAACATATGTACTAAAAGTTTAAAAAATATTGAAATACAGAATGCGCCCCTGGAGTGGTTGACCCCAACATGGCAGGCTACGTGAAAGATGCGCGTAGCATCCCCCACCACCTGAGTTCCCTATCTGTTTGTTAGGTGATCCGTGCCAAAACTACGCGTGGGAGACGCGATCTAGCTATCCCTGCCCATAGCTCTACTTTTTTTGAACAGGGTCGCTATTATAGAGCAGTGAAAGCTTATTAAATACTTCCTAGGGCAATAAAGATTTGACAAATATAGTGTCCTTTAAAAAAGAAGTATATGTTCTGGAAAAAGAATACTTCTCCTTCCTATCTTGATTTACCAATGAACAAATGTAGTTAGATACTAAAAGATTTAAACTATTGTAATTTGTTTATTTTATAACTTTTTAATTATTTTTAGTATTTCAGTTATTACAAATTTATGTATTACTGTATTAAGGTATCTCAGATACCTAAATTGTCTTTTTTGACTTGGCTATTGCATTTGTAAAAATTATTTATTGGCACTAAATATCGGATATATACCCGATATATATCAGAAATTTGGTTATTTGGCTAAAATGCAAAAAAAAATATTAAACACATAAAATACCTTTATTGTGGTAAAAACAAAAATCAAACCTTAATTTAAAATAACAAAAAGAAAAAGCAAGACAAAAAATAACATTTTTCCTAAACATATGAGTTTAATGCTGCCAGTTATTTTTGTTTTTGTTTTATTTTGAATTTTTGGGGAAAACCTAACCTTAAAGTTTGTTTTGATATTTTTGGGCTTTTAGCAAAAACCTTCAAAATAAAACTCCTTGTTTGGGAAAAAATCCGATCAGGTGATAATTTCTCTCTTTGTTGAAAGTTATTTTCTTTTTGATCACCCGATCATTTTGGCAAAATCATGCGCGTTTTCTACACGCTGGGAGTTTGAAGCGCCACCCTGTGTTTGACAGGGGAATGAAGAAATCACATTTCGACAAGAGACTGAAAGAAGTCACACACAGTGGTTTAAGTTTAAGACCTTCCAGCCACAAGAAAAGGCCGCGGCCGCGAATGAAATTGTGGAACTGCTGCTGAATGAAAGAAGGTAAGCTTCTAGCGTGTTGCCGATTTTTTTTCCTTTGTTTTTAGTACAATAGACTTCTGTTTTCCCAGACGGGGCGAATTTAACTTTGGGGTTATTTTTTTTGGGATATCTCTAGTTTTCTCCCCTTTGGGCAAAGCCGTCTTGGTCCTTGTGACCGCGTCTATTTGGCCCTTCGCGCTCAGATGTCTAATACGATATAGGTAAATAACTTAATAAATATTTTTAAGTAGGACAAAATCAGGCAAGAAGAAAATCATCATCTTCACTTTAAAAATAAATACTAGTTTACTCGCTTTTTTGTTGTCAAGACGATTTCTTAACCCTTTGTCCCGGGCCTTAATTTACATGTTGGTCCCTCAATCCCAGAGGATTTTTCATGCTTAGAGTCCCGTTGCCTTATATATACGTCGCATTTAAATAAACAGATAAATTAACAAACAATGTTTATTTTTTTCTATTTTTTGTTGTTAATGAGAAATATATATTTTTTAACAAACTTAAACTGCTGTTCAGAAGTACTCATCCGAGAGCAAAAGCAACTTAAAAAAATGTAACAAAAAAAAAATTATGAAAAAATTTTTTTCAGACATATTTCTACCGCATTGGGACCCCAATGGGTCTAAAGAAGCGCAGATTTTCGGCTTTGGTGAATTGAGACCATTCCACCAAAATAAACACTTTCGAAATAGACAGTCGACTCTGACATACAGAAAAATCCGCAGTTGCAGACCACACACTAAACAATGAAGACCACAGAATAAAATTCGAAGACACACAAGTTCTCTGTGCCTCCTCTTCATACTATCCAAGACTCTATAGAGAAGCAATCGAAATTCATAAACACCAGCAGAACTTCAACAGATCTGAAGAAACTCTTAAAATTAACAGAACATGGGTACCGGTTCTTAAAAACACTAAATGGCTTCAAGTTTCAAGTTTCAAGTTTATTTATTTCACATACTTTATATTACAGATAGTATAATACTTATTTGATTAATATTAAATTTTAAATATATAAGCGCCTAGATGACTTAACACCTGTATGCCCTTTTTTTTTACTTCTTAAAAATAGTAATATTGAAATCTGTTCAAGTTAGTTCATAACATGCTACTTTAGAGTTTTATATTTTAAAAACTAAACAAAAATAGCTTGCTTACAAAAACAAAACTGAATCTCGGGAAAGTGACCAATCACCGACCAGCTCTGATATACGCCCCGCCCACCATAGTGTATATAACCTGTGCCTGCAACAGACTAACCACCAGTCTTCGAGAAGCCGACAAACAGTCAACATCTCCTGAAGATGCCATTCACTCGAGATGGCGAAACATCGAGAACGAATTTCCAATGACGACGGCCGAACAGCCCGAAAGCACACCCACCATTGGACGAAGGCCGTGAAAGCCTTTCACAATTTAAAATTTAACTTAAAAAAACCTACTATCAGGGAAACTAGAAAGTTTGGGACTTTTGATCTCTTTTATGGGTAGAATGAATGTAAAATCAGTGAGATGGTCTGCCTAACTTCCATTTTGTTTGGTTGATTTTAAATGAAATGGAAATGACTGTATAACCCTCAGTGTAACCTATCCCTTATGTTCAAGTATTACACCTCTCCCATGTTTTGGTGAAAACCAAAGATTATATAATATAATATATTTTGCAAAAACCAAGGCTATATAAAGGTATACAGAAAAACACCTGCAAAAAGATCACAGAGTGCAATAACTGCATAGAACACCAAAAACCAAAACCAACAAAAAAGTTGGTTAGTTGAGTAACCCACAGAATAGCTTAAATAAGAAAGGACAACTCTCTGGTCAAAGAAGGATGGGGGTTTATAAAAGTGAGGTTAGGACCAGTTAGCTTAGCTCTTCTGTTCATCTCTTGTTGTGTTGAACATACAGCCAAAACTTTATTTTAGAATAAAAGTTGCACTTTTAATAGTGGATCATTGTGTAATTTTAAAGTTTTTTTTTGAATTTTTAAAAGACCTACTTGACAATCCAGATTATTTCTAAATACATTTAAAGGCTCAGCTTAATTGGTGAAACGAACCAAACTCAGCCTGATTGAAATCTGGCTAATTTTCCTTTTGCACTTAAACTGACAGTCAATAAAAATGCCAACAAACCAATAAAGTTGCAATTGCAAGTTTTTGCAGAGATCAATTAGCTCACTGATCATCATCATCATCATGAGCATGATGTCTTGCATTTTTTACTTTGTATTGTCAGAGAAAATCAAGAATTGTATGGGACTGTCAAGTATTGTAAATGCACTGTAGAATGTTAACATATTTTTTCAATATGAACTCAACAGGTCTCCATCCTGAAATTTGGTGAGAATCTTGCTAAAACATTAAGAAACAAAATATATTTTTTTAGTTGAGCAGACACCTTTAAGGCTATCTGAAGTCAAATAACATATGTGACAAAATGCTCCATTTTTTACTTGTGTATTCGAACTTCATGAACTCCCAACATAAAATTTTGTAGGTGCATCTCAGAACTACCAGTGCAAACTGTGTTTATAAATTATGCATAATACCTAATACCTTTTCCCTTTTATAAGCACCAAGGGAGCAACTAGAAGATATGACTTAAGACACACACAGTCACATACACTTCTTACCACAAAAGCAGCTTTATAATTTCTTAAGACAGTCCTGTTACGCCCAACTGCAAACTATATTTTGTATTGTTCACTTGTGCATAATATTTTGAAAGGACAATTAGGTATTATTTATTTTGCAATCAACATTTATCTACAATATGGTTCGACTTTATACTTGTCGAAATGCACTTCACATGAATAAGCAATAAAAATTGGGACATTTTTTCTCTATCAGACTAGTTTCACAAAAGCATCGGAAGCCGTTTGCCATTTACAACAGTTCACACGGCCATTTTACCGACGATGCTAATTTTCCACACTGATAAGTTGGTTAATAAGCAAGTCTTCCTGTATCTAATTAGTTCTAGATAATTTCTATATTTCGCACTTCACATAAAACTGCATTTTTCTATAATTTTCTTCCAAATTTTCCGATATTTCTATTACCAAAACAATCGTTTGCAGGCCAGCCCGAAATGCAATCATTTAATTTCAATGTTGCCAACCGCGTCTATCCGTCGAGCCATCTGTCGACAATATTGCACCAAGTTGGCGATACTGATGAGCGGGAATATTAATTTTACGGACCCTCATTTTACTGACCAACGAATTTTCTACAGCTTTGTTTGTGGAAAAACATATTCAGCCAAAGCTGTTACCACCTCTAAACAGCTATAGTGATTTAACACACAGGTATAACTTGGGTATAACACATTTTTATCCCAAAAACCATCTTCGCTTAGCTTTAATCACCAGAACACCAAATACTAGCACTTTCGCTCAGCTTCTAATAACAAAAAACCAACTACTACCACCTTTCCCGAGCTTCTACCACTAAAAAACCGACTACTACGACCTTTCCCTAGCTTTTAACACCAAAAAAACAACTAGCACGAAAAAACAAACTCCCACCACTTTCTCCTAGCTTTTACCACGAAATACTACCATGCACCTTCGTTTAGCTTCTACCATTAAAATAATTAAAAAATTTAAAAAAATACTCTGCCAATTTATGGGCACCTCAGCTAAGAAAATAATGTAATTTTTACCCATTTTGCAGTGGCGCACCCAGGAATATGTCTTGGGGGGCGCCCGAGGCCTCTTGGGGGGGCCCGAACCCTCATGATGTCGTATTTTATGCTATTTTATCTTTTCATTCATGAAATATGTGGAAAATATCTAAAAAAATCTTAGGCTTGGGGGGCCCGCCCCCCCCCCCCTGGGTGCGCCCATGCATTTTGGCGGTCCGCGAACATGACCCCATGCCCATATCCGCCACCCGGGGGCGCTTCCACTAAACAAAACAAACTATCATAACAAAAACATTTCATGTTAAAAATAGCCAAGTACGCGAAAATGGCATTCTGTAAAATGAATTGAGATAAAAGTAAAGCCAAGTTCTCCAATAGAAATTTAAAAATGAAAGGTTCTTACTAGTTTGGAAATGTTTTTTTAAAAACCGAAAGCGAAATGTCTTTATGTCAAAAACATTCAACTTGAATTTCTTTGCTTTATGTTTAATCAAGGCCAACACAATATCAATTTAGCACTGTGCCTAAGAGTCATTTACAGCCGTAATAGCCAAGTTTAGAAAAACATTTCTAAACTAGTAAGAACCTTTCATTTTGAAATTTGGATTGGCTTTACTTTTATCTCAATTCTTTTTACGGAATGCCATTTTCGCGTACTTGGCTTTTTTTACGTGAAATGTTTTTGTTCTGATTTCACTTCTTTTTAAAGGAATATATATATAATTTAGTTCAAAAATTTTGGGATGCCTTACTTAAAATTTAGAGGTTTTTAATTTGTTTCCCATGGTTTTATCCTTGTTCCTATCAGCCTTGCAAAGCTCAGCTCTCTAGCGTTTCTGAAAGTGGACAATGTTACTTTTACATAACTTTACATAAAGGATGGTAAATTAAAATATTCGTATTTTTAAAATTTTTTCTATAGTTTTATCATAGTTCCTATCAGTCTTCCAATGCTCAGCTGTCTAGCGTTTCTGGAAGTGGGTAATGTTAATTTTACATAACTTTACATTTATAGGGGAGGAGAGTAAATGAAAATTGTGGGATTTTTAAATTTTTTCCCAGGGTTTTATCATAGTTTCTATCAGCCTTCCAAAGCTCAGCTCTCTAGCGTTTCTGGAAGTGGGCAATGTTACTTTTATATAAATTTACATTTATAGGAGAGGGAATTAAATTAAAATGTTGGTGTTTTTTAATTTTTTCCTTTAGTTTTATCATAGTGTCTTTCAGTCTTAAAAAGCTCAGCTCTCTAGCGTTTCTGGAAGTGGGCAGTGTTACTTTTACATTTGTAGGGGAGGGAAGTAAATTAGAATTATTTCGGGGTGCTTTAATTTTTTTCTATAGCTTTATCATAGTTACTGTCGGCCCTCCAAAGCTCAGCCCTCTGGCGTGTCGGGAAGTGGGCAATGTTACTTTTACATAACTTTACATTTATAGGGGAGGGAAGTAAATTAGAATTTTGGGGTTTTTTGATTTTTGCCAAGGGTTTGGTCATAATTTCTATCAGTCTGCCAAATTTCAGATTTGTAGCAGTAGAATTTTGATGATCTATACATGAGTGAGTGAGTCAGTGAATGAGTGGCATTTTCGACGTTTTTTGAAATTTCGTAACTACTTTACTACTTTATGGAAGTCCATGAAACTTGGAGGGGTTGTTAACTCTATGAAGATCTAGGACTGTGCAAAGTTTTAGATCAGTAGCTCATTCCAAAGTAAAGTTTTAGATAGGTCAAATAAGGGCTGAAATGTTTCAAGAAAAGATGGTACGGCAGCGCGAACTTGGCGAGGCATCTTTATGCTCAGTTACCCTTTAGTATATTAGAACCGAACCGAACCGAACCGAACCACAAGTAATATTTTTACCAGAACTCTAATTTTTGAAATCTACCACCAACCTATCGGGCAACACGTTTTTGAGTTATACGCGTTGGTCGTTACAAACAGACAGACTGATTCGCCGCGGGGACAATTGGCCGCGAGATTTTTTTGTAGTTTTTATATTAATATTTCCTGTGTAGTAAACATGTTTCTAAAAAAATATATATAAAAAAAGCAATTAAAAAAAAATGTATTTTTTTATATATTAGATTTTGAAAAAACTACTTTTAATAAAGTATTATAAAAAAAATAATTTTGAGACACCGGTTATTCATAATCAGACTTTGATCTCCCAACAAAAGGACAGATGATTTAAGAAAAAATAAGTTACGTCGGATTAAAATAAAAATTAGACAAAAATTGATTGCCATCGTCTACTAACCGTGTCAGTGCCCAGACAGCACACTTCGTCCCGCAGGGACGTACATTTTATGTTCATTTTACGTCGGTACGTCCCGGAACCAATAAAGTACGTACTATGTACGTACAATTATTGTGTACGCACATAGTACCTTTTACGTTGGTACTTCTCCGGACCAATA
The DNA here is from genome assembly GCA_963576565.1 of Aspidapion aeneum. Taxonomy (NCBI): domain Eukaryota; kingdom Metazoa; phylum Arthropoda; class Insecta; order Coleoptera; family Brentidae; genus Aspidapion; species Aspidapion aeneum. The sequence continues at coordinate 15,864,511 of OY755042.1, forward strand.
AGGTATGTACTATTTACGTTCAAATGTGTACGTACACTATAGTTGCGTACATTTTACGTCGGTAATTCTCGAATAGCTGATTGAAAAAAAAACTAATACGACTCTTTAAAGAACTTTTTCCAAAATTTGAGCAGTTTATGCTAAGCCACCAGCTTTATCAAAACCTCAGTATTTTAACAATATCAAATCTGTCAATGCCAAGTCAAAAAATAATCAGTTACCGAATAATAAATACATAAACATAGTATTTAATCCAAAAAAATTGCTTTACATACGACCAAGGAGCTAAAAAAATTGTCAAAAAAGTTGGAAAATGGTTAATAATTAGTATACTGTGGGTTGGTCCTTTCCAGTGATAGCCCAACATTTTAACGTAAGCCGAACAACAGTTTATTCTATAAATAAAAGAAGGATAAAAAAACACTTGAAAGGGAACCAGAATGATCTGGAAGGCCAAAAGTAAGTCAAGTTCACGAAGATCAGGCGCTGGTATTCTAAAATGACCCTTTCGAGAGAGCGAAGACGGCAAGAATATTTTCAGTTTCCAGGCAGCCAAGCACCCATTTGCGGTAGAATTAAATCATCAACCCTCAGGTGCCAAACTGCAGCAAAAAAGACCGAACTTACTTTTTAAATTTATTATTTAGCAAAGCTACTACAGATATTCAATTCATAAATTCAACTTAACAGGAAAACCACCAAAAATATATTGTTACCTGGTTGTTATCAAGTTTTATTTTATTTATTTTATAAACCAGGGCTATCAAAATGGACGGGCCACGATCCTCCACTTTGTTGACGTCACATCCGGGGCTGATTTTTTTTTTGATGGTCACGTTACGACACAGCTGATTGTCTTTAAAATATTGAAGTTGGAATGACGGTTCATGGATATTTGATTTTTTTTTAAATAAAGCCGTTTTTGAGATTGTTTTTACTTTATTCTGGCAGAACAATTTTTTTTGAATGTATAGTAAGCCCTAATTTTTCATAGCCGCTTCATTAGCTCATACAAAAATTAAGTTTAAAGCAGAAGCGAATGTGACAATCACATATGACAAAGTCAAATACATGTCAAATATAACAGTTGGCATGTGGTACATGGCGGGTAATTTGAATTCAAAATAAGGAATGCTAAATCTTGAAGATTTTAACCTTTTAATCATGTTGCTTCCTTACAAACCTTTGGTGGAATATCGGGATGGTGTCTGAGAATATTGCACTGAAATTTTGCGGAAATCTGTAGTGCCATTTTGAAAATATCATAAAAAAACGTCTGACCTCCAATAAGACCCAATGTAAAATTCAGCCCCGGGAGAACAGCTGATTTTTTCAGGGTCGTGGCCTCTATTTTTGTGTTGGCCTTGTATAAACATGCAAGGCCAATACAAAAATAGAGGCCACGACCCTGAAAAAATCAGCTGTTCTCCCGGGGCTGAATTTTACATTGGGTCTTATGGGAGGTCAGACGTTTTTTTTATGATATTTTGAAAATGGCACTACAGATTTCCGCAAAATTTCAGCGAAATATTCTCAGACACCATCCCGATATTCCACCAAAAGTTTGTAAGGAAGCAACATGATTAAAAGGTTAAACTCTTCAAGATTTAGCATTCCTTATTTTGAATTCAAATTACCCGCCATGTACCACATGCCAACTGTTATATTTGACATGTATTTGACTTTGTCATCTGTGATTGTCACATTCGCTTCTGCTTTAAACCTAATTTTTGTGTGAGCTAATGAAGCGGCTATGAAAAATTAAGGATTACTATACATTAAAAAAAATTGTTCTGTCAGAATAAAGTAATAACAATCTCTAAACGGCGTTATTTAAAAAAAAAATATTCATGAACCGTCATTCCAACTTCAATATTTTAAAGACAATCAGCTGTGTCGTATCGTGACCATCAAAAAAAAATCAGCCCCGGATGTGACGTCAACAAAGTGGAGGATCGTGGCCCGTCCGTTTTGATAGCCCTGAAACATGCAAAAGGAAATGAACGTCATAATACTACTGTAAAATTTAAATGTCAACCCGATATAATTTATATACTGCTTAAAATAAAAAAACGAGTGTTTTCAGTCGTATCAGATTTTTGTGAAATTAGCTGTAGGGTAAGTCCATATCAAATCAACCAATGGTTTGGACCTTGTCACCTTTGATTTTTATAATTTTTTCCAAATTCTTTACTAAGTAGAAAGAAGTAAAAATGCAAACTTTTAGATTTTTTAGCAGTCTAGTTTTTGAGTTATTAATTTGTTTAAATGCCTAATATTGTCTTTTTTAGCACTGCCTCTTGATTTCTTTAAACCCTTGTTATTCATAAAGTCTTGGGCATATCGAGATAAAAGATGCTGTGTAATCTTATAGGTCTACACGCTGAATTATGGTATGCCTAGTGGCATCCTACTTGTAAAAAAATGCAGGGGTCTCACCACAAAATTATTTTTTGATGCAGTTTAAAAACATATTTTTTATTTTGTTCAATTTTTTATATTTGTTTTCTAGATTATTTATTTACATATAGGTCAAGTTTTATCTTGGGATGATAGTGGGTTCCTATTTAAAAATTTATTTTCGTAAATTGATGTTGTTCAAAATTTTTTTATTTTTATTTAAATATAACTATTTGACAATTTCCCTACTTTAATATTTTACCTATAAATTAGCCGTGACTGGAATTATACTATTTCAAAAGTTTTTAATCATTTTTACTTACTTATTTCGACGCCTAAGTTAAGATTACACATCCACTCTGTCACATTTATGGAATTTCTCACTATCGTGGGATGATTTTGGTCCTCATAGGGGTTGCAACATTTAATGGAAAATACCAACCAATATTTTTTCGATTTTCAATCTACCATTTCGATTTCGGTAACTACGTAAAATCAAATTAATTTCCAGAACGGATACGTCGCAAAGCCAAACGGACTGAGAAAATACGCCACGAAACGTCATGTTTACGCAACTTTTGTTTTTTACAAAAAATCATCAGTCAAAATAATACGCCACCTCTGATATTTAATTACCTTACGGCCGATTTTGCCCCTATTTTAAGACAAGTGGCGGTTTATCCATAAGTGCACATCTGCACGTGTACAGCGTGTCCCATTTTCGATGGGATTAAATGGGAAACTCGGTTATTATTAAAGATATTGATTTTCTGATTGCACCTTACCGTGCTCTTTTTTTGAGCCCTTAAAAATGGCGTAATCAGATTTTTGTTATACCCCGTAGTTTCGCTAATACAGGGAGTTTTGGAAAAAAATGTATTTTTAATAATCCCTTGTATCTCGCTTATTTTGCGAGATACTTTTATTCTGTAAAAACATTTTTATGGCAACTTTTTTAGAAGAAAATAATGACGGTGTCAATTTTTAAAAATATTGTTTAGTTTTTGAGATATGGTATTTATCATAAAAAAATTAAATACGGACCTGGATTTTTTTATTACATTTTTGATTGCTTTCATGCTAGTATTATCATAAAATAATAAAAATTTAAAAAATTTTTGTTTTAAGGTAAAAAAAAAAAATTAATATTTAAAAAAAAAATTAGTCCGAACCTGGATATTTCCAACATAAATATAAACTAAAAATTGCTAGTGAAAGAATTTTTAATTTAACTGTTTTGATATTAAAATGGTTTTACGTTAATTTACAGATTTATTTGAAACAAAGTCTACGAAAAATACAAAAAAAAAACAAATTATAAAAAATAACTAATCTTTCTGATTATCATTATGTGTAAGACATTATGTGTAAGACATAAGTAATTTTTCTTAACGCATTTTGCATAAAAATATTTCTGCCATTTAAATATTGGGATTTTGTTGCTTGAATGAAGCAGTCAAACATATCACATTTTTCAAAATCTGGATATGGTTTACTACTGTGGCGGGTTCGAATCCCATCGGTTGCAGAGGTCGGGTGCTGCAAACATTTATAGGATATCCCATTCCTTGAATGAGTATAAAATGTAATTTATATAACGGGAGAATCTAGTGGCACATCTTTATTGGTTTTTATTTTATTTTATGCATTTCTTTTTCATTTATAAATTACATGAAATTCGTTAGTCCTGTGCAATGCAGTGGATCACACTCCAACTCGATGCGACGGCCACGCGATGAACTGAAGCCCAAAGCAGCGGCGAACACGCCGCCACTTTTCTCTTGGCTCGATAGATTTTATCTCCAGCCCATATGAGTGACAGTGATAGGGGCCAATGGCATTTTACCGTTGTTTTAATAGGAAAACACAAAGAAATTTTGTGCCTGGCACAGGCCATCAGTTAGTCGTCTTACTTACATTGGTTTTGTGCGTGGAGTATGGGTGTTTTAATTTACGCCATTTCAACTATTTCAGCAAAATTTTTTGATAATTTTGAGTTATTTTATGGCTGAATTCGGGTGGGCATGGGTAAGTTTTTTAAATAAAATAGAATTTTTAATGACTTGTGGGTAAACATTTGGGCGCAACACCACGAATTTTTTTTTACTGACTTAAAATTCTGGCACTACCATGTTGTATTGATAAACTGCCGCTGATATTGGCAATAAAACAAAATTTTTACTTATTTTCAAAAAGAAATCATTCAATAAAATAAGTTGAGCTTTAAAAAATGTTCCATCACAAGTATTATTTGCGAGAGGTGATTTCCATTTTTTTCCAATGATTTCTAGTGATCCCAGTGATTTTCTAGTGATTTTTAGGTGTTTCACATTGATTTTCTTGTGATTCCCAGGTATAATTCCCAGAAAAATGTACAGTGATTCCCACCTGCGAATTTTCCCTCGATTATTTGTTAAAAATATTTTACTTAGACACATAGTAAACTTTAGGATTTATAATCTTTTTTTTATTTATTAATTAAAACAAAAAAAAACTTAAAAACTAAAGGCTATAGTGTAAAAAGTCATTGAATAGAAATGTTGTAAAAACGCAACATTTTAATAACTAATTAATTAATAATTAAAAATACCTATTATCAATTTTAATTTATCGGTCAATTTGTTGTTAGTTTTGTTCTGTTTTTTTAGTACGAAAATAAAAATTATGAAAGTCCATGAATATTTCCGAAACTCTATTGAGACATTTATATGACTTTAATTCATATCTGATGAACACGGACGCAGCACTGATAAAAACAAATTAACCGATTGCGACAATATTTTAATGGGTGATATAGGAGGCGAAAAAAAGGGGGGGGGGTCAACTCTCTCCTGTTTTCAAGATATAGGATTTTTAAAGTTGAAGGGGTGAAGGAAAGAGCGTTCTACAAAAATAAATAATCTGTTTTTGGTAAAATGACAAGTTGAGGAGATACAGACTGTCAAAAATACCTCAAAAAATGGGTAAAAAATAAATATTTTTTAAAACTTTTTATTTTCGCTTATATAAACTTTAAAAAAAAGATCAATTATATGTTAATGTTATGCCTACCTAGAGACTTATTTCGAATAACAAAAAACATCAACAAAAATATTGCGTTTAATATGGCATTTATAAAAGTTTATAATAAAAATTAACTGTTTTTCTTCAAAAAATTTGCCCGCATAATTTTTTTCAAAATAATTTTTTCTATCTGATTATTTCTTTGATACTTGACTTTACCAAAATTCATATTTTTTCTGTGTTTATTAAAGAAGTTTGCCAACTTTGATGTGCTGTATCTCGAAACAGAGTTTTGATCCCCCATGTTATATGAACTTTTTTTCTTATTTTTACCTCCTCTGTCACTCAATAAAATATTATGCCATACCATTTACACCCTGTATATTATTTGCCAAAAAAATTAGAATAATTAAACAAGTAAGATATTTCGATAATGTTTGAAGAATAAAGACTTTGATACGTTTAAAATTTCATGTAAGCAATGTTTTTAAATTTTTATTCAAATTTACCAACATTTCCCACGTGAAAAAACAAACGCTTATTTCTGTGTTCTGTATATAAAGTCTGATCACACTGAGCGTGCCTGCGTCAGTCTAGCGCTAAGCTGTGACGGCAGCGGCGTAGCGTGGAAGCGGGGGCCGGGGGATCTTCGCATCCTTTTTCAGCCGTCGACCTCCCCGCCTCTTAAGTCACGCGACGCCGCTGTGACGGGTTTCCAACATATTATTTAATGGGCGTTGGTGTTTTGTGTAATTTTTAGGAGTTCTAATTTTTTTGGCGAGCAGTATAAATACCTAACTTAATTTTTTTAATATATAAATAATAAAATAAAATATAGATGAAAAATAAAAAAGTGGCCATTAAATACGCTATAAAACTTTTCAAATTTCACACCATTATCGTATTTTTTTTTTCAAGCTTGCCTCTAAACCAAACTTGTTATATGTAACGGTGCGTGTTCATTTGAAAGAAACGCTCTATCGAGAGTATTTCTTGCAAATAGATACATTTTGGAGAGTAACTAAGCCTTTTACAAAAATGTGCATTTTCCTCAAAAAACTAGTGTTCTCAGACTTTCGGCACAAACTGTAATTTTTCAACTATATTCAAAGTTTTTTTAAGCCCACAAGGGTTATTAAAAATTAATTTTAGTGCCAAATAAAATTGTAGTAACAACAAATTTATCAGCAGTTAGTGCTGCGTAAATTATTATTAAAAGATACACTATTGTGTTTTAAGCCGATTTGACTTGCATCACTTTTTGTATTTTTCAAACCATATTTTTGTACTTAAAAAAAAATGCTTTTGCCTGTTTTTGTGACTTACTTAATCATTAAAACCTGTATAATATTAATTATGAGGTGCAAACATTAAAATGGAATACCCTGTATATATACGCAATACTATTTGGGGCGCAACACATTAATTTGTGCAATCATTCTTGGGCGGAAGCGATTCTTGAAATGTATAAAACCTAAAGGTGCATTTTTAAAATACAAACGCCGAGCCCGTGACGGATCCACGTGCATTATCGTTAAAGTTTGACGCGCCCAGAAAGTCTGATTTGACGGTGAATGCTAATAAATATTAATATTAATCCCAAAGATACCTACACCGATAACAAAACCGACGCGACTGACGTTTACAGTTACTGGCCAAAAACATCCAATTAACTATTAACTCTTAAAACTATTGGCAAATTAAAATGCGCCTCAAATGGACCGGTAAAATCACTAGCTCCAGCCAAATAAAACATATGTCATGGAGTTTTTTAAAAACTTTAATTTAATTTACACGTCACGCCTTACAAGGTGCCAAATAGTTAAAAAGATAATAAAGAGCGATCTGTTGCCAAGTTAACGAATCAGTCGTAGTGCATCTTGCATCATAAAAAAAGGCGGCGCATGCATCCCAGCTAGCAAGGGGTCATTAAATGACGTCTTTATTCGTTATTCACCACATAATGACGTCTTCAAGACGTGAATTTTTTGACGTTTTAAACACGTCATTTACTGGTCACTAGATGGCACACCAGTCAACATCTCATCGGCATCATAAGAAACGTGATCATCTATAATAAAAACCATGCATACATGCAGTTTGGCTGCGCAAAATTAGAACAAAGTAACTGCAGTTTTATCAAAACCGAGGAACATTAGTTTAAAAGTTTTTAAAAAAGTATTGGAGTAAATCTAGGAACTAGCTATAAAATCACTATAATTGAGACCTAATAGGGACCTATTGCAATAAAGCCAGGCACAAATTTTGCCGGCCACTATATTGACAGTTTCACATTAAAAACTGACAGTTGATCTTTCAAAAGTGACATACCAAAGTCGAATTTAGAAATACAGTCGTTTATTTTCCATTAATAGTGGCTTCACTATTAATTCCCGGCTCTTATAATACACATTGGCCTAATTTTGAAAGAAGACAGCTGTTCTTATAATGCGAAATTGTCATATAGTGCCCGGCACAATTAGTGCCTGGCACTATTGCAATAGGTCCCTATTGTGTCAGGAAGTATTTATTAACATTAAAAGAACAGCTGCCTTCATTCAAAAGTAGGCCTTTGTCTAGTATAAGGACGGCAATGAATACGGCCTTCGGAGTTTTTTTAAATTCGACTCTGGTGTGTCAATTTTCAAAGACCTACTGTCAGTTTTTAATTACTGGCACTATTACTGGGTGGTTTTGTTACAATAAGTCCCCAAAATATCATAACTTCGGCATTCGTTAACGGAATCAAAAAATTCTTATACTAAAATGTGCGTAAGAATACGGTAACTGTGAGTTAAAAAAACTAGAAAAACTGCATGAAATTTTTCATATATTTGGTGTTGCTATGTCTCATGATTTTGTCTAAAATGTCAAATTACATGATTCCTTATAACATGTTTTATGTTCTTAAAATAAAATTGTTTAACACATTGCGTGCCACGTCGTGCAAATGTGAATGACACCAATGTCACCAGGCCGCGTCTTGCAAATATGTGTCCTCCGGGGAACATTTTAGTAGATTTAGCACGATAAAAAACCCGTGGGTCATTACACAAAAAAATAAAACTACAAAACTATTAATTGTATGTATGTGGCCCCTGGGGCGCAAACCCTGATATATACGTCAATTTGAGAAATAATATGTCATAAAAAATTACCGATTTCAAAAATACGTATACCTGCTAGCGGGGTCAAACAAGTTTAATTGTATCTACGCTACTTTAGGCTTTAATTTTTCAAGAATCAGCTGTGTTTGGACGAGGTACATAACATAAACACCCAATAAGCAAGTTCGATGAACATAGGAGGGATGGTTTATCTGGCAAAACATTTTTACTTATAAATACCTCGGTCGATTCGACCCCGACTATAACTTTTCTATCTGTCAAGCTCCATCATAACGGAAATATATGACGTTTTTTTTTTTTAATTTACTTTAAAGTTTGTAGACACCTCCCAAATATTGAACTGTATATCTTTCCTATTACACAAAAATCCTAATAAAATAAAATATTAAAAGAATATTCTTTTATTTGTCAGATAAAAAAGTTATATACTTAAGACTTTTTCATAGCATTATATAAAACATTTAACCTAATTTTACTAAAAATAAAAAATGGGAAGAAACGACAATTCGTGTCACACAACAAAGAATGTGCAAGAATATAATCGTTCTAAAATAACTATAATTAGTGTATATTTTAAAATGATAGTTAACTAAAACCGTAATAAGGTTGTTTAATAGATTTTGATGCGGAGCCTTTTGTCTTGGAAATTATTCAATAAATACAGTATGATCAGTTTTGATTTGTGTCAATTTCAACCCAAATAGGAGTGTACGATTCAATAGAATTTGCTAGCCTCGATAAAAGCTAAGTTCCCAGATTTTTATTCCGTTTATTGTGGGAACATTTTTAAAACTCGATTTCGTCATATTGGATCCTTGTTCGAGTGTCCACGACTGCCAGAGCCATGCCATACACAAACGAACAGGGTGCACGGCTTTCTCTAAGAAGTCCGTGGGAGGGTGCAAGAAGAAATCCGCCGCCATTTTCTATTATGCGAATAAAGCTAAGTTTAATAGTTTTTTCCTTACAAAGTATTGATTCAGTTTAGATTATAGTAAATTATATTTAGTAATTTAGTTATTTTAAAAGATGTTGTAATGCGAGAAGATTAAAAAAGTAAACACAACTGCATTTTTTAAGCCTTTGAAGGTGTGTCTTTTGTTTATTTCTTGTTTTTTAGGTTTTATTTTCATATTTACTTACCTACCTAATTATAAACGTTACTACTAACATTGTTTAGAATTTTATCATAAATTATCTTACAATATATTAATTCATCTTTATATTATATTTATATATTTAGGGACTTACTTTAAAATTTATCAGTCTATAAACTTTTTTACTCAACACAAAAATCCGATATGTTAAATAGTATGTTTATACATAGTATAAATTAGTAAAAAGTTGTTAAAAAATTAGCAAATATAAAAATATTAACAGAGAGCCATTTAACTGGGAAAAATATTAACAAAAAAGCAGTAAATTGTAAAAGGTTCCTAGCTTAACACTAGTAGCAATAAAATATATTTCATTACATTTCTTACGTCCATCTCTCCTAAAACTTACGGGATTTTTTTTAAATTTAGAGTAATGAAAAGGAGAATCCCCGAGGAAGCGGTAGACCTTGGACTAATGGTTTAAGTGTAAATGTATTTATTAATGACATTCCTTGCAGGCAACACGCAGATTAATTTTGGTCAATATGTCACATTTAAATTAAAAACCGCCTTAAATATTTAAATGTTTCAGTAGTGATATTAACTTATAAAAAACTGCGCAAATCGTCACAAAAGAGTGCTGCGGCTACTGCGTGTTCTGGGAGCAATGTTAGCGGTTAGTTGCAAAAGTTCGGCTTTGTACAACTCGTAAATATATCGGACCCTGTGTTACAACTTGGTCATATTACTACCATTAATACACGATGAACTAAATAAAAAGCTAATTTCAAAACTACTCGATTGTCTCTCTTTTAAAAAATCTCTACGATTAAGTCTTAATATCGAGGTAAGTAAAGACATTTTAATTCATGTTTAATTATGCTTTTAAATATAAGTATTTCTGTAACACGTTTTAGAAGATAACGGCCCAATTTACAAGCGTATTTTTTTGGTAAATATGTGCTATATATGTATAATTAACGAGTGTATAACTGCATGTTTTTTGACCGAATTTTAAAAATAAGTCAGCTATTAAAACAAAATGTTAACCTGAATTTTTTAAATGTATGTATGTATATAATCACACCAGCTAGCCATATGATTAGAAAAATATTATTTAGGTACTCTCCTATAGTGGAAGAACTATGATTTTAGTTTGCATTAGAACCTCTGAATCAGATAGTACCGGGATACCTATTTACAATTTTGTTTCCTTGTATAAGAGCGACATTCGAATTATAAAACCAAAATGTCGACGTGGTGGGGTAATTGTGTCTTTCTGTTTATTGAATTGAATTTTCAAAAACTGTAAAGTATCCTTATTTTTTAAAATATTAAAAAATATCCAAAAGTTGTTTAGAATTAAAAGGGATGACAGATTGTCAATTTTGAATTTGATCGGCCAACTTTGACATTTTTATTTTTATAGAGTGAATTTTTATAAACGTACTTCGACATATAAGTTTGTTATTATTTACCTTAAAAAGATAACAAAAACTGGATAAAATAATGTCATTGAACATTTTTGAAATTTAACATTTTTTTAACAGCTGTATGGGTTACAACAAATCGAACCATTTTCTAAAATGCATTTTTTCCATTTATGAATGCTATAAGAATTTATATTTTAAAAAATATCCCAATAAGAAAATGTTATTTTTATTTTCTATAATGTTTTTTTCAATTATTTTTAGCTCACACATATACTATACTATAGTAGTGTGAGCTATAGTGATCCTAATTTTTTCGAGAAAAAAAAAGTTGCTCCGATTTCAAAAATTTTTATATATCTTTGCGTTTCAGATGATTTTGGAACTTTTTTATCGCGCCGCCTGTCTGTCTGTCTGTAACGACCAACGCGCATAATTCAAAAACCGCTTGGCCGATTTTAATGAAATTTGGTACCTAGGCTGCGTCTTGGGTCGAGATGGTCCCATTTAAAAATGAACAAAATCCACCGAACACGAGCCAAATAAAAGGGTGGGGAAGATTTCAAAAATTAGAGTTTATGTGAAAATATGGCGTGTGTGATATCAAACGAAAGGTAATTGTGTATGGAGTTGAACAAAATACATTTTAGTTTTTTTTTTCTTCAAAAAGGGTGGGGGTAGATTCCAAAAATTAGAGTTTACGTGAAAATATGGCTTGTGTGAAATCAAACGAAAGGTAATTGAGTCCGGAGTTAAATAAAATACATTTTAATTTTTCTTTTTTTAAAGGTGGGGGAAGATTTCAGAAATTTGAGTTTAAGTCAAACATGGCTTGTGTGGTATCAAACAAAATGTAATTTAGTCTGGAGTTGAATAAGATATATTTCAAGTTTTAGTTTTATTAGCTCGCACGTATACTAGAACTATAGTACCTAGTGTGAGCTTAGGGGCCCATATATTGGCACAGTATTTTTATTGGCTTAGTAGAATAATATCGCTTAAATTTCATAATACATCCACTATTTGTTTGGTCTCTGTATGACCAATAAAACAGCTACAAAGCAACAGGTTTATAAAAAAATCACCCTATACTTAGTGATTGCTAAAAATAAAATAGAAATATCAAAGTTGGCTGGATTCATCATTGAAACCCATTTGCGGCCTTTTCGCCGTAAACCCAAACTGCCCGCCCCAAATCCCTGCGGACCAAAACTGCGCAAGACTAACACCGCGCAGTTTGATACCGCCAAAAACCGCGCCAATCCAAAACGGCGCAAATAAGAACTGCGTGAACTAAAATTGCGCAACAAAATGTAATTCGACTAAGTTTTGGGTGATCAACAAACCTATATCGTTCGACTAAGGGGTCTCACCCTAACATATTTTTTTCAAAACATACTCTCCTGACCTCTTTGCCGAGATCCTAGTGAGTGTGAAATCCAACCTTGGTCAATTGAACGTATCCTCACCTTGTCAATAAAGAACAGGCGTTTTCACAGGTTAGGAGTCGGTGACACTCAATTGACAAAGGTTAGATAGTACCCCGGGCAAAAAGTCAGGAGAGTGTTAGATAGTACCCCGGGCAAAAAGTCAGGAGAGTATGTTTTATTTTTTTTTTATTGCGCGGTTTTGTTTTTCGAGCATTTGCACGCGCATTTTCGATGTACTGAAAAAATTTAACGAAATGAATATCTTTCTTGGTCATTGCTTAGCGGGCTAGGAAGGTAAAAATATGTTTATATCAGTTAATTGTTAGGCACAACTTTTAAAGCAATGTTGATTATTATCATCTATTATAAGCGTTTTAACTGATTCAGCAATCCTGTTTTTAACTAGTATCCCTACCGACTAAAGTACAGATCCACCAAAATTTAGTAACACCTTGCAAAGCCTTATTTATTTATAGTTTTAAAGAATTTAACGTTAGTGCATATTATTTATACTCAGGATGTATCCCAGCTAAAATAATTTTTACACCTTTACAATAGAATTGTTAAGTTTGTTTTTAATGTCGTCAAAACTAATGCTCTGAGTTCTGACAACATTTTTAGTTATTACAAATGGACCCCGCATTCTTTACTTGGAGTTTTTTAAGTGAGGGAAAATTGATAGCATAATTAAAAATTGATAACTTTGAACCAAAGCAGCTTCGACTATGCATTTTTCAAATTTGAATTCCACTAAATAGTTCGTATTTTTTAGGAAAGTGGGGCGTTGCTGAGAGAGTGAGTGGGGGTTGATACATATTAAAATATTTATAACTTTTAAACCAAAGCATTTACAAATATGCAGTTCTAAAATTTGATTTCCAGCACAGCAGTGCACAGGTTGTGGGGCGTTGTTAAAGGGGTGAGGGAGGGTGAATAAATAAATATTTAAAAATAAGTATATTTCTAACATTGAAACCAAAAGCTAGCTGCTTTGGTTAGTTCAATAAAATTCGACATATTCATGCAGGTCCCGTGACAATACAACATTGTAAGAAAACTAAGTTGGTTGAAGGTCAAGCTTATGCGACATTAAGTTATGTTAGATCGCTTGATTGACTAATTAAAGAAGAAGACTGTACGAAGTTATATTTCTTAGCAGTACTAAATAAGACTATATGTCCTTTTTAAGTTTTTAGTGTCAATGAGGAGAAAATTTGATCGAATCTTGATGAATCTCTTAATTTCGGTAAGGGCCTCATTCTGACATGGTTTTTTTCCTGATTACTTGGTATAGTTTTGTTCTTAATTAGGTCAATCAACCGATATCTTGATGATTGAATTAAACTTGAACTGATTTTTGATGTCATAACACACCGATTTAATTTTTTACCCTTCCCTAAAAAAGCGCGTACCACTTTTAAAATAAAGGTAGATGTTATTATTATAAACCCTTAACGATTTTGACAGGCTGTTGATAAAAAATTATTACAATTTTTTAAAAATAAAAAACCTTTTGGATTTTAAAAATGTGATAACATTTTCTACCATATAGCCTACCCTAAAGACCTAATTTGAAAAAAATCAAGATAGGTTATCAGCTTAAAAATGTCTCCCAAAAATTTAAAATGTTGCTTACCTGCACTAGTGACAACATTAAAACAAACAATTTCTATTAAATGCAGAAGATATTTTGTTTTCGCAAGTACGCTTTTGACCTTGAAATTTATTTGTTGTCGCGTTTGAGGGCAGGGATATTCCTCCCTCTACTTTACAGGGGCGCACGGATGACAGGTATTGGCTATGGGTCTAGCTATCCTGAAACTACGTGTAAACTTTTATCCTTTTTTCTTACATACTACATATTTTATACATATGCAGTTGTTCTTATCCTACATACAGTAATTATTTCTCATGATCCCTATAGCATTTAATCATGTTGTATAGTCAGCTTCTTAAGCAAATTTAGGATTTCTTCTGCATTTAATACAAATAATTGCTTCATCACGTCGCTCTTTAAAAATATCGGTACTTAGTTCCTGAGTGGCCTTTTCTGTACAAAAATGTCCACAAAACTATAGTATAATTCTTATGTATATGCATTGCGTTCTGGCATCATCGTTTATTATAATTACTGACATTATTTACATATACATGCGTCTGTTTATTATATTGCTGAGATTTTCACGTCGCCGCATATTCAAAGAAATTATACTATACAGCGTGTTATTTAATAAGATGCTAATAATGAATGAGGTAATTCGTGGTTTCATTTTGATTAAAATAAACTTTGCATTAACGTATCTCGTAAATCTCTTAACTTTTGAGATGCAGGGTGTTAAAGATTTTATAAAAATATTTTTTATTAGCAGTGTTACGTTTGACAGTCATAAAACCGTCCCAAAGCGCACGCACTGCAGTACGAGGAATGTTTTAAAACGGTTTTGGTTAGACGGAACGACCAAATAAGTGTCCAAAAAACGAATGCTGTTGGCGTAGTGATTGATTTACTTCAGGCAAGTGATCATGTTAAATTGAAAGTCACGTGACTAAAAGAAAGGGTACGTTTCGCCGTTTCGCGTAAAGGTAGATCGAAAGCAACGTATGAATTCGAGAGCTCTAAATACAAGTTGCACACAGAAATACAGAAAAACAGAGATTTTTTAATTACTTTGCAAAATTGCTTATTGTATGTAAATTGTATTTTAAAAAATTACGGCCACACCAAATTTATTTATTACACATTTTTTTAAATAAAATTAAATACATTTTTAATTTTAGTTCTTTAAACTGCAGATAAAATTACATTAATTTAATTTATATTCACAAACTATAAACCACTACAGACTGCCTAATAAACTAAATATACCAAAAATTAAAACGACCTTGCATTAGCACATATTTTTGGGCGAAACTTGTGAAAAAATATTTATTTTTTGTAATGTCATAAGTTTTATGTAAAATTTATATATTTATTTATTTGTATTTTGTAATTAGATTTTTACAAAATATTTGTGCAATTACCTATATATTATAGAAAGTCATAATATTCACAAAGTTTTTTTGATTTTATTCATTTTTAGGAAATACTTCTAAGAAGTTAGGAAAATCACATTTTGTAGCTTGTACTTTGGTAGGTTATGTAGTTAATGATCTTAATGTAGATGCCCTAAAGCGAAGTCGTTGATCGTCCGCCAAATCTGGTTTAAAATTTCACATCCGGTGTTACCCCTCTTCTTTTAACTTTTAGTTCACAGGTCACCGGGATTTGCTGCGATCAGGGTAAACCCTTATGTTTCTATTCCTATCCAATCACCTGCTAAACTAATTTCTTTTTTTCTAAGCAGGCTACCCTATGGTCAGTATAGCTTTTTTCTATGTGTTATATCTACAACATATTTATATATATTTATCGGTTTCACAACGTTCTACGTCTTCCGATATCCAATCTCCACTCGTTTCTGTTTGCCCATAATTCATCATCTAGGCCTCTTATTCTTATTTCACTATCTATTCCTTTTCTCCAGCTTCTCCTTGGCGTCCTCGTTTTCTTCGGCCAGTTGGTTTCCATTGTAGTATTTGTTTAGGTAGTCTTTCATCATTCATTCTTTGTACATGTCCGTACCACACCAGTTGTTTTGTTCTTATATCATCATCCACTAAAGTACGTTCACCCACTGTCATAATTTCTTTTATTCTTTGATTTGTAACTATTTCCCTTTTTGATTTCCCTGCTGCTCTTCTCCAATAGTCCATCTCCGTAGCGGAAAGCATTTTTTTCTGTTCTATCCTTGATTGGCCATACTTCTGAGCCGTATGTAATAATACTTTTTACAATGGTGTTATATATAAGCTTTTTGTTAAATCTACAACATGCCGCACAAAATCAACAGATGCTGCAGATGCACAATTTTTTTTGGAAATTTAAAAAATATTTGTATATTTACGTGGCTTACCCGGCATTTTGTCATGTGTAAAAATTGGTTGTGAAACTCATATTATTTTTCCTTAAATGCATACATTTTATTATTTTTTGGGTTATTATTAACTGTTTTTTGAATTTTCTCAAACAAATGTAAATTTAATATACTTTTATGGTATATTTTTATCTCAGGTGATGTAAACTAGAAATGTCATGTCATGAAGTGGATGAGAATTCACATTCAGTTTTTCCAGTGCAACATATGATAAACACAGAAAAGAGTGAGATGCAAATATTTCTAAAGCGCCTGTCCTGGATCCTAGTTTTTCGGAGGAGTCCGAAACCAGTTTAACTGGCCTGATGGAATGGAAAAATGACTGTCCGATAACAAAACAAAGTCGACCTGGAACGCAAATAGGATTTTTCGGACGGTTTTATGACTGTCGAACGGCTTGATGGAACAAAGATACAGAATACTGCTCTAGAAACTTTTTTGAAATTTGATTAATCAAGAAGCATTTTTTGATTTATAACATGTTTTTTATTTTTATTTTGACCAGTGGCGTTCGGCCGGGAATTAACCTCGGTATTTTTAAATAACATAACCTGGACACTGTTTTTTTCTTTAATAAAAATTATTTTTAGTGTCGCCTCTCAATTTTTTCGCGTTTAACCTACAGTTTTTGTAGAAAAACATTAAATTCATTTATTTACATCTTGCTAGATACCTACTGGTCAAAATAAAAGAACAATATAGAAACAAAATTTCGGACTTCCATTGTCTTTATTTATTTTAAACACGACGTTTCGGTTAGTAAGTATCTAACCGTTTTTAAGTGTAAACTAAAAAAGTGTTTAAAATAAATAAAGACAATGGAAGTCCGAAATTTTGTATATACTCAATTATTCTCTACGAGTTTAAAAAAATACTCTGCCAATATATGGGCCCCTAAGCTCACACTAGGTACTATAGTTATAGGTGTGAGCTAATATAACTAAAAACTGAAATATATTTTATTCAACTCCAGACTAAATTACCTTTTGTTTGATACCACACAAGCCATGTTTTGACTTAAACTCAAATTTTTGAAATCTACCCCTACCCTTAAAGAAAACAAAAACTATAATGTATTTTGTTAAACTCCGGACTCAATTACCTTTCGTTTGATATCACACACGCCATATTTTCACTTAAACTCTAATTTTTGAAATTCACTTCCACCCTTTTTTTAAAAGAAATTAAAATGTATTTTGTTTACCTTCAGACTCAATTACCTTTCGTTTGATATCACACACGGCATATTTTCACATAAACTCTAATTTTTGAAATCTACCCCCACCCTTTTCTTTGGTTTGTGTTTATTTTTAAATGGGACCATCTCGACCCAAGACCCAGCCTAGGTACCAAATTTCATTAAAATCAGCCAAGCGGTTTTTGAGTAATGCGCGTTGGTCGTTACAGACAGACAGAAATACAGACAGACAGACGGCGCAACAAAAAAGTTTCAAAATCATCTGAAACGCAAAGATATATAAAATTTTTTGAAATCGGAGCAACTTTTTTTTTCTCGAAAAAATTAGGATCACCATAGCTCACACTACTATAGTATAGTATATGTGTGAGCTAATATATATATGTAATACATCAGAAAATGCATCTTGATGTGTAAGTGTGTATCCAATTTCACAAAAAAATCTACCTAGAAAAGACCCTTTTTTATGAATATGAAGTTTTTTTCCGAAAATGGGCCCAATAATTACCTTATTCAATAACACCCTGTATAAGAAAATAATTAACTCAATTTCTGCTGATATTATACCTGCCTTGATTTTTTGGCAAATCGCTCCTTTAATGTGCTCCTTTCGTTCCATTTCTCATGGTATATGGTACGTTACTCCTCTTAGAATTTAATAGTGAATTCTAATTCGCTCCCATATACCGCGCACTTTGGTTAATATCCTACTTTTGTTACCAGTACGGGCCACAAGAAGCTGCTGCATATCCCACTGAAGATGCCAGTTATTAGGGCAGCGCCCCCGAACATTCCAGCTGTCGAAGCGTAACGATCTTCTACAGTTCTGCAAAAAAAAAACATTTATTTTACGACTAAATTAAATAAATATAATAACTTAAAGATCATGAGTACATAGTACACAAGGAAGGATATTCATAAAGGGAGCTCTCTGGTAGTGCAGAAACAAACCAAATAGATCACGTCTTGATAACTAAAATGTGGGCTACCACACCGGAAAATTTTGGAGAATAGTCACAATTTATTTTCGAGTCTTCAAGAAGTCTTATATATATAATAGTAAAATACCTTTCTTTTGAATAGTTATTTGTTAAAAATGCATCTCTAGCTTAAACCTAGCTTTGTAGCTCAGCGAAATCTGTGTCACTATTTATACGCTAAATTTAAAAAGGTATTTAAAAAAAAATTAAATAGTAATTAAAAAGAACATTTATTTCCTAGCAAAAAGTGTTATATAAACTTTTTTTTATAAAGATTACAGTTTCCTCTCAATAAAAAATAAATGGATCCATGACGGATCTGATATCTTCCTAACCCTTCAAGTAAACTCCATGCTTTAACAACCTTGAAAATAGTTTTTGTAGATATCTCAGAAATAAAAGCTCCTACGAAGTGTTTGTTATAACACAAATTTAAAAAAAAAACGTGCTCTACTATTTTCCAAACACCGCATATTGATGGAATGCTCCATTAAAAAGTTTGCATTTTTTAAAGTTTTAACTTTCAAAAAACTGCCATTAGTAATAATGGATTTTGACCAAAATCTAATCAGCTTGTAACCGGCCTAATCAGTTCAGCAGTTTAGGAGCTATCTGTTATGTACAGCTATAGATATAGTCTAAATTATACGCATTTGTAACGTCACCAGGTGAGAAAAAAACGTATGGCGTAGATTCTTTTTTATATTTACTATCGTTGTTGGGCTCAATTTTGTTGCATCTACGGCTCGCTGTATCACATTCTCAAATTGAAGTGCGATTCCATTTCGGACTTGTTCCCTTTTCAGTTGAAAAACAGCCAATATACCTATTATATTTGTTTCTCGGCATTTTACAACTTTTTAAAATAATTTCCGACAAGTTGACAAACTCATGTTTTTGATTGATAGTGACGGATACTTCACATAACCAATTACCTACCTATTTAAAAAATTAATTAATCATAGACACTACTTTTTAAAAAAAGTTTATTGTCACCGCTGTTTATAATATACTAAACAAAGATAAACAAAAATGACGTCATTACAAATGCGTATAATTTGGACTATACACACACACACACACACAGACGGACGTCGCGATAATATTGCTAAGATAGGTCAAAATACACCCAATTAACACATTTTCGTCGTTATCTCAAAAAATAAAAAATCCTCGAAAACAATATCTTCTCTAGCCATTGCTGCGCAGATTAGGAAGGTAAAAAGAAACAAAGTTTGATTTTTCCTTAAAAAACACCAAAAGTTTAACTGAGTATAAATAGTCCAAGTTTTTTTTTGTGTTGAAAAAGAAAAAGAAAACCGCATCTTTTGTATTTTCTGTCAGGAGTCATTTTTGTACAAAATATGTAGTCACTTTAAAACAGATATTTTTCACCCCTCCCTGAAATTTTTTTAAGTGCGCCACTGTAATAAAACCTAATTGCCAAAAAAACCTAATGTTTACCACGTACGATACTGTATTACTTAATAAAATTAATCAAGAAATAAAAAATAAGCCCTTAACTATTAGTTGTTTTTTATCAGCGTAATTTTAACATTACGATAATTTGTTAATTTAGTTTTAAATTTAACTTAAAAACTCTATCGAATGGGTTACTATTTCAATTCTTCGCAAAATTTATTTAATATTTTGTCAAAATCTATGGAAAAAATACCCCGACGCGCTTCGAGCCTATCGCTCTTTTTTAAAAGGGGAGTCAATACTATTTATTAAAATCGGTCAAAAAATAAAAATTATATTGAAAAACAAATGTATTGCAGTTTCGACAATAACTATAAACCAAGTGAAAATACCCAAAACATTTTATTATAAAATATTGTTAATTCCAAAGGGGCAAAATATATTTATAAATTCTTGAACTAGAGGGATGATATTTTCATGCCTATGTGGAGACATTCTGGGACATTCCACTAAACTTTTTCGTTACATAAAAAGTGGTATTTTTTTAACTTTTCCTTTTTTGTTTGGTGACAAACATTTTAAAAAACTATAAAACAAATACTACAAGAAATAAAAAGACTAACTTAATTCGGTTATTTTAAGTAAAGACTCTAAGGCCTTGGATTTATTTTAATTTACTTTAAATAAGTTCGTCAAGAAAAAGGATTAAATTACACTACAATTTATTAATTTTACTCTTAAAAATACCCAAGTTCAAAAAATGTCAACTTTATAAAAGCCGATTATAAACAAAAAGGTCTCTTAAGATACCCACACTAAAACTATGGTCGGAAAGTATCCAAATTTCCCAAATCGATAGTATGGTATTTTGGCCAGCTATTGCAAGAACGTTTTGAGTAGCAAATTTCGACTTCGACCACTTTCTTTTAGGAGCAAAAATCAAACAAAAGGTATCCTTGTCCACCAACAAAGAAGAGAGTAATAAATTTAAAAATGAAACCTAAAAAAATTTTACGATAATGAAGTCTGGTTAGGATATAAGAGAAAGTTGGAGGAAAAACTAAAATTGAGGAAAGAAAAAACAAACCTAGACGAAGAAAGCAATTGAAACCAGCATCCAGAAAGCAGCAATCGAAACAATAGGACAAAATAAGAGAACAAGAAACGAGGAATGGTATAATGAAGAATGCAGAAGAGTGAGAGAAGAAAAAATAAAAGCCAGATAACTGTCTTCAGATACCAGAGCAATGTAGAAAATTGCAAGTATGAGTATAAAAGAAGAAACTTAAGAATTCAGGCGGAAAACAACAGCATGGAAGCATACGCAGGGTAAACTTTTAACTAAGAGTGACGCATTAACAGGGATCGAGATGGTTGTCTGTTTTTTTTCTGAGAAATCCCGAAACTCTCCCAAGATATCGAATTTGGGACACCCTGTATAATTATATCACTCAATACTACAAAGTGTGCATTTTTGATTCTTTTTGTATAAAAAACAATTAAAAATGTCACTAATGACATTGAAGTAACACAGGCTTTAAATCAAAAAGAAACGATCACAACCATTAAAACTTATTGGTATACTACTCTCCAAAAAAATAACACATAAAAATAACACCAACCCCCAAGCATTAATAATTACCCATACTTAATCCGTGGACACACTGTATACAGTGTGGAACAGCGAATTGGAATAAAAACGCTTAATGACGTCAATTTGTATTTTTAAATGTAATTTTTTTTGAAAAAAAAAATTAAATAGGGTGTTCTATGTAACAGTCGCCATTACCAACGTTCTTATTTTTATATTTTAGATTCTTCAGAAAATTCTAGACATACTTCATGTACAGTCGGGGACTTAATAAATGGCCGATGCCGTTTTCAGAAGAGCTTGGATAAGAATCCCAATACCGGCCGGATTTCGTGGCGCGTCGTTCAACACATATAATTTATTCGCATTATGGGTTAAATTCAATCATGAGAAATTTCTCTTCGGTCTGTATTCCGTTTAAATGTTCGGTTAAAAAAATACACATAATTGCGGAAAAATTAGCTTTGGTCTGTAGTCCGTTTGAATGTTCGGTTAAAAAAATACACATAATAGTGATTTTTCAGGATTTTAATTTATTGTTTTGTTTTTTATTACATACTTACATAAAGAAACACAAATGCAACATGTTTGTATTTTTAGCCATTTCTAAAATGGTAAGTTTTTTTAAGCTAAAAAAAATAAATACAAGCAAAAATTGGTTATTTGACTAAGGGCGATTCGAAAACAGCTGTGATGTTGTGTAACTACCCCGACTTCTGGACGCACAAGAACACTATTTTTGGGGGTGGCTAAATAGTCCAGTCATTATAGAATTTTAGCTTTATTACATTTTACAGAAATTGTTTAATTAACTTTATTGTAGAAAATTAAATTATCTTTTAAACGATGTATAACCTAAGTGGGCCAAGTCCACGGTTACCTTGCCCATGGGCACACTCCAAGTCAACCCCACGCTATATCAGCCTTAACAGTTTTTTATAAATACATTACAATACAAAGTTACAGTGTCGAACACCGAAATGAAAATGAAAAATGGAAAATGGAAAATGGGAGAAGGAAAACGGGGAAACGATGAAACGGACAAACTGGGAAACGGGCAAATGGGGAAACGGGCAAACGGAGAAACAAGGAAACGAGGAAACGGGGAAAATTAAAAATGGAAAATGACAAAAAACCCTTTACCAAAGTGCATAAAATATGTGAATGTGAATATGAATGTGAATGTCCCGCAACAAATTGGCCGCGGCGAAATGTCCCATTATCAAAAATTTGCCCCCGACAAACTTTTGTTTTTGGATTTTTTTCGAAAAGTAATACCTTACGTTTTCGGTGGGCCTTTATGTTAGACAATTAAAAAAGCAGGTATTTAATAAAAATATCTCTGTCTGTATTAATCCCGCCAAAATACACACATCATATGCTAATAAACAAGAAATCAGCTAAAAAAAGAAATGTATGTATCCAAAAAACGTGTAAGGCTTCGCCCGTTTATCGGCCAATATTCCAAATAGTTATTAATTTCAATAGCAAAAATTGCATTGCACAAAAGTGCACAGCGACAGCCGATCGACGTGGAGTCGAGGAAATGAAAGCGCGCGACACGATGTTCAATAATTCATTTATTCATAAACCTCGCCCGGTCTTGGAATTCTCATCCAAGCTCTTCTGAAAACGGCAGCGGCCATTTATTAAGTCTGTACAATGTCCTATACCGTAAGTCTAACCATTTTTGAAATATTTCCAGTTTAAAAACGACAATTTTCAATTTCGAGGTGGAATAAAACATCATTTCTGATTTTCCGTTAAAACCGGATGTGGTCGTGGTTGATGTCAATCGATAGATAATTAAAAATAAGGATAGAGACATGTAAGCCGTTTTTCCATAGTTCTGTTTTCGAAATATTAGGCCTGGAAATTGTCGTTTTTGAACTGTCAATATTTCAAAAATGGTTACACTTAGGTAGACATTGTACATGAATTATGTCTGGAATTTTCTGAAGAATCCAATAAATAAATAAATAATATACAGAA
This sequence comes from Aspidapion aeneum, assembly GCA_963576565.1. NCBI lineage: Eukaryota > Metazoa > Arthropoda > Insecta > Coleoptera > Brentidae > Aspidapion > Aspidapion aeneum. The sequence goes on from OY755042.1 coordinate 15,888,156, forward strand.
GGTTGCATTAAAAATAAGAAAAATGGTTTTGGCCACTGTAACATGACGCACCCTATAAAAAAAAATTAATGTGCATTTAAAAATACAAATCGACGTGTTCAAGCGGTTTCTCCAACACGTCCTCATTTATTCGTTATCGAATTTATTCCATTTGGCTGTTCATACATCATGGCTACCGAACTAAAATACCCGCTGGTCAGAGCCATGGTTATGGCACCAGCCCAATATATCCAATCCGATTTAATACAGACGGGCATTATACGTTTGAACCACTTTCTTTTAGGAGCAAAAATCAAACAAAAGGTATCCTTGTCCACCAACAAAGAAGAAAGTAATAAATTTAAAAATGAAACTTGAAAAAATTTTACGATAATGAAGTCTGGTTAGGATATAAGAGAAAGTTGGAGGAAAAACTAAAATTGAGAAAAGAAAAAACAAACCTAGACGAAGAAAGCAATTGAAACCAGCATCCAGAAAGCAGCAATGGAAACAATAGGACAAAATAAGAGAACAAGAAACGAGGAATGGTATAATGAAGAATGCAGAAGAGTGAGAGAAGAAAAAAGAAAAGCCAGAGAACTGTCTTCAGATACCAGAGCAATGTAGAAAATTGTAAGTATGAGTATAAAGGAAGAAACTTAAGAATTCAGGCGGAAAACGACAGCATGGAAGCATACGCAGGGTAAAGAGTGACGCATTAACAGGAATCGAGATGGTTGTCTGTTTTTTATCTGAAAAATCCCGAAACTCTCCCAAGATATCGAATTTGGGACACCCTGTATAATTATATCACTCAATACTACAAAGTGTACATTTTTGATTCTTTTTGTATAAAAAACAATTAAAAATGTCACTAATGACATTGAAGTAACACAGGCTTTAAATCAAAAAGAAACGATCACAACCATTAAAACTTATTGGTATACTACTCCCCAAAAAAAAAGAACACATAAAAATAACACCAATGCATTAATAATTACCCATACTTAATGCGTGAACACACTGTATACAATGTGGAACAACCAATTGGAATAAAAACGCTTAATGACGTCGATTTGTATTTTTAAATGTAATTTTTTTTGAAAAAAAAATTAAATAGGGTGTTCTATGTAACAGTCGCCATTACCAACGTTCTTATTTTTATATTTTAGATTCTTCAGAAAATTCTAGACATACTTCATGTACAGTCGGGGACTTAATAAATGGCCGATGCCGTTTTCAGAAGAGCTTGGATAAGAATCCCAATACCGGCCGGATTTCGTGGCGCGTCGTTCAACACATATAATTTATTCGCATTATGGGTTAAATTCAATCATGAGAAATTTCTCTTCGGTCTGTATTCCGTTTAAATGTTCGGTTAAAAAAATAATCATAATTGCGGAAAAATTAGCTTTGGTCTGTAGTCCGTTTGAATGTTCGGTTAAAAAAATACACATAATAGTGACTTTTCAGGATTTTAATTTATTGTTTTGTTTTTTATTACATACTTACATAAAGAAACACAAATGCAACATGTTTGTATTTTTAGCCATTTCTAAAATGGGAAGTTTTTTTAAGCTAAAAAAAATAAATACAAGCAAAAATTGGTTATTTGACTAAGGGCGATTCGAAAACAGCTGTGATGTTGTGTAACTACCCCGACTTCTGGACGCACAAGAACACTATTTTTGGGGGTGGCTAAATAGTCCAGTCATTATAGAATTTTAGCTTTATTACATTTTACAGAAATTGTTTAATTAACTTTATTGTATAAAATTAAATTATCTTTTAAACGATGTATAACCTAAGTGGGCCAAGTCCACGGTTACCTTGCCCATGGGCACACTCCAAGTCAACCCCACGCTATATCAGCCTTAACAGTTTTTTATAAATACATTACAATACAAAGTTACAGTGTCGAACACCGAAATGAAAATGAAAAATGGAAAACGAAAAATGGAAAACGAAAAATGGAAAACGAAAAATGGAAAACGGGAGAAGGAAAACGGGGAAACGATGAAACGGGGAAACGGACAAACTGGGAAACGGGCAAATGGGGAAACGGGGAAACAGGCAAACGGAGAAACAAGGAAACGAGAAAACGGGCAAACAAGCAAACGGGGAAAATTACCAAAGTGCATAAAATATGTGAATGTGAATATGAATGTGAATGTCCCGCAACAAATTGGCCGCGGCGAATTGTCCCATCCTCAAAAATTTGCCCCCGACAAACAAACTTTTGTTTTTGGATTTTTTTCGAAAAGTAATACCTTACGTTTTCGGTGGGCCTTTATGTTAGACAATTAAAAAAGCAGGTATTTAATAAAACTATCTCTGTCTGTATTAATGCCGCCAAAATACACACATCATATGCTAATAAACAAGAAATCAGCTAAAAAAAGAAATGTATGTATCCAAAAAACGTGTAAGGCTTCGCCCGTTTATCGGCCAATATTCCAAATAGTTATTAATTTCAATAGCAAAAATTGCATTGCACAAAAGTGCACAGCGACAGCCGATCGACGTGGAGTCGAGGAAATGAAAGCGCGCGATACGATGTTCAATAATTCATTCATTCATAAACCTCGCCCGGTCTTGGAATTCTCATCCAAGCTCTTCTGAAAACGGCAGCGGCCTTTTATTAAGTCTGTACAATGTCCTATACCGTAAGTCTAACCATTTTTGAAATATTTACAGTTTAAAAACGACAATTTTCAATTTCGAGGTGGAATAAAACATCATTTCTGATTTTCCGTTAAAACCGGATGTGGTCGTGGTTGATGTCAATCGATAGATAATTAAAAATAAGGATAGAGACATGTAAGCCGTTTTGCCATAGTTCTGTTTTCGAAATATTAGGCCTGGAAATTGTCGTTTTTGAACTGTCAATATTTCAGAAATGGTTAGACAGTACATTAATTATGTCTGGAATTTTCTGAAGAATCCAAAAAATAAATAATATACAGGAGGTTGCATTAAAAATAAGAAAGTTGGTATTGGCCATTGTCACATGACGCACCCTATATAATTTTTTTTAAAATGTGCATTTAAAAATACAAATCGACGTGCTCAACGTTTTTTCCAACACTATTCGTTATCGAATTCATTCCATTTGGGTGTTCCACACTGTCTATAACACTTACCGGGGTACATACATCATGGCTACCGAGCTAAAATACCCGCTGGTCAGAGCCATGGTTATGGCGCCAGCCCAATATATCCAATCCGATTTAATTAAGACGGGCATTATACGTTCAGCTCCTATTGGTTGGTAGTTGCACAAAAGATAGAAGGGTATGTAAAGAAATCGGAGCGCCACTGGAATCCAAAGGTATCTTGGTGATGGCTAAAAATAACAGATGTGTGTTGAACTAGATTAACCATAAAAATGATCAGTTCTCCAATTAAAAACTGGATCCATGATTGATCTGATACCTTCCTAGCCCATTAGCACACTCCACGCTATGTTAGCTCTAAAAACAGTTTTGAAAATATCTCAGAAACAAAAGCTCTTACGAAGTTTTTAGTAATAACATCGATTATTGAGAAAAATGTGTTATACTATATCCCGAAAACAACTCCGTCCGTTTACCAAAATCTAATCAGCTCTTAACAGTATTGTTTTTACCTGAAAATTTCATGAAAATCAGTTGGGGTTTAGGAGCTATCGTGTTACGGACAGACATTAGATAGTTTAAGTTGTGCTACGTATTTTTACGTAAGCATGAGATTTAACAGTTACGCAAGCGCACTTCGTCACACCATCGTCAAGGTCATGTTAGGAGCGTAAGTATTTACGTTAGCTTACGGCAGTCTGCGGGCACCTTAACGTTACCAAAGAATAGAATTGGTTGATTGACCGATCGAAAAATGAAGCCTAGGCGATAATTTTCGCTTCCAGTACAAACCATTCTTTGCAAATATATTCCTACTGTAGTTGAAAAGACAAAAAACAAAATTGTAACATCAAAAAAACACAGTGCCGAATTCTATATTCTCTGCTATTGGTAGACTTGTTATGGTAACGTAAAAACATTCAACTTAAACTCAAATTTGGAACAAAACGTAGAGGGCTTAACGTGCAGTTTTACGTAAAAATACGTAGCACAACTTAAACTACCTATTACACATTTTAAGATAGGTCAAAATACACCCAAATAACAGATTTTCGGCGTTATCTCAAAAACATTTTTTTCTAACCATTGCTGCGCGGGCTAGAAAGGTAAAAATAAACACTTAAAGCACTCCGAGGTGTGGCTAGAAAACACCAAGACTGATGCCATTACAAATTTCATAGTATTTAATGAACAGGGTTTCCCAAATTCGATGTTTTTGTCGATCTGACTGATCCTCACTTGCCAACCTTGATTTTTCAAAAATGATAAAAAGTGAAAACCGCATAGCAGCGCGTTATTATTTTTTATTAATTTTATAATTTGAATATTTAAAATTATTCTAAACCCAGTCAACAAACTAAAATATAAAAATCAAGAAATAAAAAAAAATACAAAAAAGATAAAGAGACAATGGGATAATACTGTAAGGAGATAACGATTTTATAAACCATCTCAAAAACTAAAAGTGACAGATGAAATTTAACTAACAGTTAAAAATCAAAATGAAATTTTTATAAATAAAAAGTTATGGGCCCCCTCCCTAAATGCATATTTTTTAAAAGACGCTCTGTAGCTTAACAACGGCTTGGTATCAAATATGTTCTCTTTAAATTCTTAATATTATAAAGTTAATATTTATATAAACTTACCCAAATGAACCAACTTGGAAGCATACTTCCGATCATGGCAAATACGTTGAAAAATAGGAAACATGATACCGATGTATAATAACCTCCCAAGAAACTCACATCCGTTGGTTTTATACCTAAAAATATTAAAAGTATAAATCTAACACCTCAGTGCTCCAATCCCACTCTGATCAAAGCTGTCAATAAATACGATCTTGTTACCTCTGGCCCTCTAACAAATTGATTCAACTGTTTACATGATTTGTTTTAAATAACTTTTTATTTCCCAACAAACTTAAATTGTTTATTACAGGGAAACTATTTAACTCAAAAAAACATATTAAAAAAGAAGTAAGAATTATATCAATTAATGATTCTACCAAAAGTGGGCTATGTGGATATCATTTTTGGTCATTGCCTTTAAAGAACAGTACAGCACAGTAAATATTTTGTTTTGTTAAATTTATGTAACTAATTAGGTGTAAGCTAAGAAACATTTATTTTCCCGAATTTTAGGAATTATTGCATAAAAATTCCAGAGGGATGAGTACCAGAGGAATGAGTTTTTTTATGGTTTTGCAATTTAAATCAAAATCTATTTAGACTACTTAACTTAAGTTTTATATAAACAAAGTTCCTATACTTATAATTTTAAAACAAACAACAAAAAAATTATACTATTGATATCAGTCGAATATTTACTTAACAGAGGAATAATAATTGAAGCGTTCCTTTTTGATTTCTCCGAAAAAAACTAATTTTCTGCCGAAAATAAAAACATCTATAATTTAAACAAAACCTAAAGTTGACATTATCTGTTACAACTTGTCACCCTCACAAGTAAATTAGATATTCAGGGCCGTCTCTTTCTCTAGAAATTAACCGGTGGTATTCACAAATATTGTGTTATTAAAAATTTTCCGGGAAGATGTGAATTCGGATTTTCAAAAATATGACTGCAAACTTAAGTTTTATCAATTTTTTGATAAATAGTTAAGACTTGGTTAAATATTATTTATTAGGATATTTTTTTCAATCTGATTTTTTAATATTTGGTTTGGGACTACACCAGAGGAATGAGGTATTTGCTTTGTAATAAAAAAAATTATAAACTTGCAATTTTTTTTATACATTAAACTCAAATGCTCCATAAAGAAAACATTTCGTTTTAAATCTTATAACTAAAACTAAGCTTCATTTGCAGTCTGTGTTTGAAAAATATGCATTCCCACTCCACAGCACCATTTTTGTAGAATCGTCCAAATACATACATTTAATTAATGTCAATTTTTTTTTTTTTTATTATTCTTCCGAAAAATGTTTTTTTATATTTGTTTTAAATCTTTGGATTCTTGGTATACAGTGAAACCTCTCCTTGCGGACACCTATATTAAGCGGACACTCCCTTTAGGCGGACAAATTTTTTGGAACCAAGCTTTTCCCTATTTCTTTACATGTAAAATTCACTCCTATAACCGGACACTCTAATAACCGGACGCGGACAATTTTTTTTGGTTAAAAAATTCTGAAACCTCCCTTAGCCGGACGCGAACCTCTGAGAATGGGTCGGAGCACTGCACGATATGGGCATAAATATTATGTAGTATGTTGGCAACAACGCACTCTGCAGTCAGGGAATTACCTCTTTCCGTTTTAATGCGGAGACTAAATATTTCTGTCGTATTTACAATATTATTTTATTCGGCGGGACTACTGTGTTTAGTTTTATTGATCAGTTGGGTAATAATAGATCTTCTTGATATGGCCCCTAGTAAAAAAACTTCTTAGTTTATGTGGAAAAATGGAAGTTGTTAACGTTTCGGAGAAGGAACATCTATCAACACGAAAGATCGCCGAAAAATTTAATATCGGAAAATCTCAAGCAGCGGAAATTGTTGATAAATATATATCAAAATTTCGCAGTTCCCTCTCTTAAGCGGACACCTCCAATAAGCGGACAAAATCGACGGAACCGTGAGTGTCCGCTTATAGGAGGTTTCACTGTATTTTTAAATGATTCTGGTAAGTTGTTGTAAAATCATGTAAAAGTGATTTTTTACCAATATTACTTTTAAATTGTATTGTTTGGTACATATTTGTTTGTATGCATAATATTGATTTTAGTAACCTTAATATTTGAATTTTCTTTATGAATTATTAAAGGGTAAAAATACATGTATTTACTATACTTATATAAATTTTCTAAATTAAGATATCCAAGAGGTTTATACAATTTAATAGTTGGTTCTAAAAATGGAAGTTTATGTATAAATTTATACATTTTGTTTTGCAATTTTTTTAAAGGATTTATATTAGAAGAATTTGAAACTCCACATTGTTATTAAATATTGTATTTTTGAATAAAATGGCAATTTTAGCAGAGGAGAAAGTTCTTGGTAAAGGCAAAAATAAACTACACACAAACAAAACGTATAACTTACCAGCAGATATGGCGGGAAAGGTTGCCAAGGTAACAAAAAATATACACCACACATTTACCATTTGCGGCAAAGCCTGGTAAAGAATTTTAAGAAAAGGAGGTCGATTGCTGTCTCCTGGTTGTTGCGATCGTTTCGTCATTTCTTGTTGTTTCTTTTCCTTAAGCTCAAAATGTCTGTAAAACCTCTGCAAAAAATACAAGCGGACAATTATTCAGGGTGTCCCAGAACTCGTGGTACATAGTAAAACTGTAGATTACTTTGATCAAAATATTAAGATTAAGCTACACTTGCCTTAGTCCAAAAGTTGATATTAACTGAGATACAGAGTGTTAAACTTAATTTTTTCAGTTCGATTTTCTTTAATACCTTTTCTACTAATCATTATTTTTGAAAAAAAAATGAGGTAGGGATTTTTTTAGGATAAGCAACTCAATTTTGTGTATATTGTACAGGGTGTTTTTTGTGCCCTAGAGCAACGGTTTTCGAGAATTTTCCATTTAACGTTTTTACTGCATGGGTAAAAAGTTAGTAAAGAAAGTAATAGGTGAATCAGGGATACCACAAAATTTCTACCCATGCAATAAAAATTTTAAAACATTATGACTTTTTTACTTAAAAGTAATGGGAAAAATCATATTTTTAATAAAAACTGGTATACACCGAGGCACAAAGAAGTTACACCGATTTTAATGTAACGGTAGCAAAACAGAGAACACCCTGTACCATTTACACCAAAATTTTTACCAAAATCGAATTGCTCATTCCAAAAATCCCTTACCCCAATGTTTTTGCAGAAATGTTAATTGGTAAAAAAGTTACTAAGAAACGTAATACGTGAATGAGGCATATCACAAAATTTTTACCCATGCAATAAAAAACTTTAAATGCAAAAAATCTCGAAAGGCGTTGCTCTAAGCGATAAATGATGGGTTAAATCATATTTTCAAATAAAAACTGGTATACACCGAGGTACAAAAAATAGACACCCATTTTAATTTAATGGTAGTGACCCAGAGATAGAATAGAAACTACTGCCCCAATTTTTTTTGCAAAAATATTCGTTAGTAAAAAAGTTGAGCATTTTTGGTACCGGTTTTAGTCGACGCCGACGGTGCGGTTATCTGTCATTTGGGGTGCAAGACTATTAAAATCGTGATATTCAATAGGGGAAGATGGGGAAGTTTTCTCTAAAGGAAAACTTTATTTGCAGTTTTAATACTTTGTTTGTGGTTTTTCTTGTTATAAACTAGTTTAGAATGGAAATGTTTCGTATTACCTTTTCGTTTTGACTATCGTGGGGTAATAGGAAACATCGTAATAAGAAATATAATCTTTTTTGTTGCACTTTGACTTGAGTAAAGTTCACTAAAGTGCCTTATGTAAAGCAGTACAAATGGCAAGTTGCAGAAATATTAAATGGCATCTAACGCAAATCGCCACAGTACACCGGTGTATTTTTTAATTGATGACTAACAGTCTGAATTCTCGTACATAGCTTTATTCGGCCGAGACGCCTAACTTTTTTCTCTGCAAAAATTTTTGAGAGAGATTCTAACAGGATGCAGAAATTTTTGAGCTTCGGACTAACTAAACCAAGCATATGATTTTGGGGACAATGTTGCCATTTACTTTAAAACACATACATTTTCTAGGCAAGAGAAAAAAAGCAGCTTATAACTCTCAAATTATCTCAAAATTATAAATTACTGCGGATATTTTTTATTTTTTAATAGGTAGCTGAATTTACCGAATGCTGCCTAGGCCAGTCTTACTCGTCTGTTGATTTCAGTTGTTTGGTTTTCTTTTTTTAGTTTATTAATTTGTCCCAGCCTAGGTATATATTCCTGGCAAGTGTCATGGTCTTTATACTTTTACACAGGTTGCCTACAGAATTTGACCAGTCATGTGAACGTAACTGAACAACTGTAGCTGCGTTCATCGGGTTTCCACAAAACAAATGGTTTAAGGCAACCCCTTTAATTCTTAATGTTCCTTTTTCAGGTAGACAGGATTTGGGTAACTGCGCATGCGTCAGTTTTGGTGGTTTTGGAACATACTCCGTTACGTCACTAAAATTATTTGACAATTGTCAAAAACTTTGTTGTCTATTATGTTTTTTCTAAAAGCGAGTTGATCGGGTGAAGATTTATCAAATTGTTGATTAAATGTGTAGTTTTTCCAAAATTAATTGTGCAGATTTATTGTGGATAGCACGAAAAAAACTTAATGACATCTATAAATCACTCTTAACTTTATTAACAAAGAGAGAGTTTAATGGCATCTATAAACCACTCTTAACAAACTATAAAGAAAAATATAAGTACTTAGGTACTGACACTCCCTTACTTCTCCCGGATAATTTTCCACGCATGTTTTACGTCAATTATTTTCCATTTTTCACCGAAAAAAACAACATTTTACACGATAAACGCAAAACACCACAAAATGCAAATAAACATCAAAAGCCCACACAGCAGCTGTGGGTCTACGTACCAAAACACACGCATGCGCACTTGAAAATGTGCGTCTGCGAATATTAATTTGCCATTGTTTCCAAAGCAAGCTATGACTGCTTCACTTTTTTATTTTTTGAACCAGTATTTATGCTTTAAGTTATTTGCGTGCACCTAAAGAAAAGCGGTTCTGATATTGCTATGCAAATAAAACGTCCTTCACTGTAACCTCTATAGCCCATTTTAAGCAACCATTGAAGAGCGGATTTTGTATTACTATACATTACACGGCACATCCTTTTGATTGTTGCCTGTCTTACTGGGCGTTTAAAGGCAAATCGGAATCCGATTTTTTCACTTGCGCATACAACTCCTTCTCTTTTCTTTTCATGTAGACTGGTTTTGTCTCTGTCCCTTTTATACAACTCAGTATTATAGAAGTATGGCGGCAAATGTAAACCGGGAATAAATAATGTTCTTGTATTTTTTCTTAAATTAGCTCCCTGTTCGTCTGTTGGGAGGTAGAAATCGGTGTTAACTTAAGCTCTCGGTAAATTAATCACAAACGAATCCTAATGTAGGGTCCAACACGCCCCGCCTATCCTTTTTTAAGAATGTGCCTTAAACCAACTAGCAATACAAAATCTAATCTTCTAGGGTTGCTTAAAATGAGCTAAAGCTATAGTTAAGGACGCTTCAATTGCATTGCAATATCAGCACCATCTTCTTTAGGTGAACGAGACACGAGCCAGGCCCTTTATTATGATTTTGTCCGATTTTGATAAAAGACGTTATATAAAACTTAATCCTTTTTTTGGATTTTGCTCATGTCTTGCTTTGATGAATGATGTTTTTGATAATGTCTGGTTCTTAATAATTCCGTTTTTGACATTGGACTGGACCATTTTCCTTTCTACGATGTTTCTTTTGTCTTTTATGATAAACTGTGAGTGTCCTGTAAATTATATACATACTTACATTCAACGGTAACGCAAAATACGTATCGAACCCAATCAGCAAGACTAACAGTGCGGTAATAAAGTAATAAATAGCCGCCATTCTGGTGTTACTCGTAATTCCTTTGGTGGAAATGTCAACGATTGTGGCAAACGTTCCGCTGATGTTGTTTCCCAAGATGATTGCGCCTGTGTATTTTGGAGGAAGTTTGGCGGCCATACCATAAACGGTGTTTTGGTAAATACCATTGGCAACTAAAACAGTTGATTGCTTTTAAAAAAATTGCAAATGCAATAAAGTTTTTAAATATACCAGGTGATCCAGGACGGTGTGGTCGAATTTTTAACAAAAGGTGTAGTTATTGACATACGTCATTTAAAACAAAGAAGTTAAATAAAAACCTGGATTTATTTTCCAAAACAAAAATTAAATTAATTAATAGGTAATTATAGAGATTCTTATTAGAATAAAATTTAAAAAAATTAGTTTTTTTTACATTTAAAAAAATAATTTTCCATTTTTTAACAAACAAAATTTTATATCAAAATTTTCACGTTATTTTTTTCCTAAAAAAAGTTGCCTTAAAAATGTTTTTACAGAATTAAAAGATCTTGCAAAATAAGAAACAAATATATATGAGTTTTAAAATAACGATCTTGAGATATTTTAAAATGTTGTAATTTCAAAAATACTTCATATCTAGCTTATTTCATAAAAACTTTTGATATCACTTTTTTGAAGGAAAAAGTGACATTGACAAAATTTGGATATAATTTTGTTTTACGACATTTAAAAAAGCCAGGTCCGTATTAAACTTTTTTATATGACGTATTTCAAAAACTGCACTGACACCAGTCTTCGAAAAGCCGACAAACAGTCAACATCTCCTGAAGATGCCATCCACTCGAGATGGCGAAACGTCGAGAACGAATTTCCAACGACGACGGCCGAACAGCCCGAAAGCACACCCACGATATTATGATATTATTTTTTGGTTATATAAATATACAGGGTGTCCCATAACTTAGGGGCCATAGGCCAACAGGTGATAGAGGAGGTCATGTCTGATAAAAAAGTTCCTATAATGCATGGGTCAGAACTCTTTCTTTGTCAAGATACAGACCATCAAAGTTGGCAATTTTTTTAACTTTTTTGATATTATCAACTTTTTAAAAAGACGCAGTAAAAATATGAAATTGGGTATATTCGTGTATTAGAACAAGAGCAATAAATTGAAATAAAAATAATTTTTAAAAAAATTAGTTTTTTTTAAAACTATTTTTTTGGTATAAATTTTTATGAATGCCATATTAAACGCAATATTTTTTTTATATTTTTTGTTAATAAAAACAAGTCTCTAGCGAGGCATGGTAATAAAATATTATTGATATTTTTTAAAATAATAAGTAAGCAAAACTTAATTTTTCAAAAAAAATATTTTTTATACATTTTTGGAAGTTATTTTGACAGCCTGTATAATCTCAACTTGTAATTTTATCCAAATAAATAATACCACATTTTTGATTTACAATTAGCTGAGTATTCAGCTGGCTGTGACAGATTTTATTTTTGTTATAAAACCCTTTTTCCCCCCACTCCTCTAACTTTAAAAATCCTATATCTTAAAAACAGATGTGTGTTGACCCCCATGTTATATAAACTTTTTCTCGGAAAAAACCTCCTTTATCACCTGCTGCACTATACCCCTTAAGTTATGGCACACCCTGTATATTTTGCATCTACAGCAGCAATTTAAAATTTCTGCGCCATGCCGGCCGCCATCTTGAATACCTCAGCCCGTCAACATTTCGAGGTGGCAACCGGGATATTCGGATTCAGCGGCGTCGAAATAGGGGAAATTGACCATTTGCCAAACTAATATGATTTACCACACTTCGCTGCACCTGCGTTACCCGATTTCCGTGTCAAAGTGTGACTTGGCCCGTGAATTCATTACGAATGCAGCTATACTATTTTTAATGTAAGGATGTGGTACAGAGTTGAACATCCAGCGGAGGCCAAAAAAATAAGAGTGCCTTAAAACTGTATGGATATTTGATCCTGCTCCAACTATGAAAAAACTTTTAGTACATTTAAAATCTTCAATGTATTTCTCAGTTCACGAGCTAAGGCGATTTTTCTGACAAAATATTCTTGTGCTTTTTTAGCAAGTTTAAAAAAAAGCTGCAAAAAAGTTTTTTCTGTGTAGTTCTAGGCAAGAATGACCAGCACTATCCGAAAAATTGGTCAAAGTCAATATATCTACTAAAAATTTCATCACCATTGAAGGATAGTCAAGATATAGATTTTAAAACTTGGAAAAAATTGCTCAAAATAACCAATTTGTCACGATTTCAGCAAATTTTTGATCATATTTGTCAATTTAAAAAATTTATATCTAACTATCCCTCGTTCAATCATCAATCGTTATTAGATTTTCAGGAGGTATATAACTGTTGTCCTTCTCTGGAATAATACTAGTTAATTTCGCCTAAAATTACACTGAAAAAACTTTTTTGTAGCTTTTTTTAACACCTGCAAAAAAGGCGCTGGACTATATTATGAGAAAAATCGCCATAGGTCGTGACCTGAGAAACAGATTGATTATTTTGGCCACTTTGTATATTTTGGTGTTTATAAAACACTTACTATTTAAAATAATAATGGTTAGTAGAGTAACTGCAAAAAACTCGTACGGCCATTTACTACTGTCGACCATAGCTAACACTACGGTTACCACAAATATAATTACATTGACGGTGATGCTCCATACAATCCGAGTTGTCAAATCACCTCTAAAAACAAAATAATTTAATTACCTATTTAAAAAACATTACATGGTTTCATATACTATGTGTCCCAACGAAAACGAAACAGAGGCGTTTTTGGGTATTTAGATTATTTTTTCGAAAAATTCCTCGGACACGTCGATTTAGTTTTTGAGGGGGACACTTTTTGGCTATCTTGAAATTTTTGTAGCACGAACCCCCATCGAGGGGTATACTTTACCCCTATATTTTGAATAGGGAAAGTGGGTCTAGTGATACCTTATTTTGAAGCTCTCTTGAATATCTTTACAACCATGTAAAAATTTCGAAAATCCACCGATTAGTTTTTGAGATATTTGCCTTCAAATTTAACATGGAATGATAAAATAAAAATGAAATCCGAAAAATAATAAATTTCTAATTAAATTTTTATTTTATCAGTCAGTATGTTAAATTTGAAAGTTTGAAGGCAAATATCTCAAAAACTAATCGATGGATTTTCGAAATTTTTACACGGTTGTAAAGATATTCAAGAGAGCTTCAAAATAAGGTATCACTAGACCCACTTTCCCTATTCAAAATATAGGGGTAAAGTATACCCCTCGAAGGGGGTTCGTGCTACAAAAATTTCAAGATAGCCAAAAAGTGTCCCCCTCAAAAACTAAATCGACGTGCCCGAGGAATTTTTCGAAAAAATATTCTAAATACCCAAAAACGCCTCTGTTTCGTTTTCTTTGGGACACACTGTATATAAAGTTAACAGAACTACAAAAAAAATTATATGCTCATAATTTACAGTTAATTATCCGTAAATTAGTTGTGAAAACAAAAAATTTGCGGTTCCCGTTTAAAAAAAAAATGTTGTTCAGCTCACTCTATATAAAGTTAGCAGAACACCGATAGAAATATTGGATTTGTCTAAAAAAAAAATGTGCACGATTTGCCGTTAATTATCCGTAAATTAGTTGTAAAACCAAAAAGTTTGCCGTGCCCGTTTAAAAAAAAATGGTGTTTTGCTACCTTTATATAAAGTTAGCAGAATATCTATAAAAATAATGATTATCTAAAAAAAAATTTGTGCACAACTTGCCGTTAATTATCCGTAAATTAGTTGTGAAAACAAAAACATTGCCGTGCCCGTTTAAAGAAAAAATGGTGTTCAGCTCACTTTATATAAAGTTAGCAGAACACATATAGAAATAATGGATTTATCTAAAAAAAATTGTCCACAATTTGTCGTTAATTATCCGCAAACTAGTTGTAAAAACAAAAAATTTGCCGTTCCAATTTAAAAAGAAATGGTGTTTTGCTACCTTTATATAAAGTTAGCAGAACATCTATAAAAATAATGATTATCTAAAAAAAAAATGTGCACAACTTGCCGTTAATTAGTTGGGAAAACAAAAACATTGCCGTGCCCGTTTAAAAAAAAATGGTGTTCAGCTCACTTTATATAAAGTTAGCAGGACACATAGAAATAATTGATTTATCAAAAAAAAATTGTCCACAATTTGTATTTAATTATCCGTAAACTAGTTGTGAAATTTGCCTTGCCTATTTTAAAAAAAAATGTTGTTCTACTAACTTTATATAAAGTTAGCTGAACACCTATAGGAATAATGGATTTATCTTAAAAAAAAATAGTGCACAATTTGCGAATTTTTGTTTTTACAACTAATTTACGGATAATTATAATTAATGGCAAATTGTGCACTCATTTTTTTTTTTTTTTGATAAATCCATTCATTCTGTAGGTGTTCTGCTAACTATGTATAATTTAGGTAAGAAAAATTGATGCATATTTTTTGTGACAAAGTTTTCGTGACAATCGGTTAAAGAACTGTTTTGTATCTCTTGTATTTTTCTGTGGGCTGCACGAAAGCTGTGCACCCATGGGGTGCCAAGATCCAATGGACACTTAATAGGTATCACCTATTATGTGTTGAAAGGTATCGGTTTCATCTTAAACGGAGTCATCAGAATACTGTATGGTCAATGTGAGACCCTTAGAAAGCTTAGCAGACGATATTTTGTAAGAGAGATCTTGCCTAAAATAAACTGCAAGCTTCTACAAAAACAAAACAGATGGCAAAAGATCTAATTAAAAGTATATTGCACCTTGTTAAAAAATTATAAAAACATGTATTTTTACTCGCATTTTTGTACAAAAACCCTAAGCTGTCCATTTGAAAACAAAATCCATAATTAACTAGACTCCCTTGCTTAGGTTGTCCGTCCAACGACATTTTTATGTCAGTTCTCTGTTTTTCGATGTTTCTGAAAAACTGTCTACTATCTGCTAGTATGTGCGTAGTATTTAAAGTCCTCACCCTTATAGAATTAAGTAGAGCAGTTTGTAAATTATTTTGGAGAAATTTTTTTATTTTGTTTAAAATTACTTACCCTAATTGTACAAAAATATTTATCCAGTTAAACAGGACATTAGGAACTTGCGCGCAAAACGTTTGGTACTGCATAAAATTGGAGTTGTGTTCGAATTCGTATCCAATATAGCCTTCAGAGAATTTGTATTTCGTAAAGTACTAAAAATAATTTTAAAAAATTCAAGAAATAATCCAGGTGGCTAAAATTTGTTCGGTTCGGAAAAAATTTGTTTGAAAACATTTTCGTCAAACGGAAACATTTTCTTCGATTGGAAATTTAATAGATTTTTTTAATCGACATTTTTTTCTAACATTTTTTGAAAAATTATTTCTTTGAATTAGCTCCCCTGTCTTTCTTTTTGGGAGGTCAAAATCGGCTCTGGAACGAAATAGCGATGTACAAAATAGCGAGTATTAAAATAGCGGTATCGAAATAGCGACAATCAAAATAGCGATGTAATGAAAGAGCGACTATCAAAATAGCGATGTAACAAAATAGCGATGTAACAAAATAGCGATTGTAACAAAATAGCGATGTAACAAAATAGCGATGTAACAAAATAGCGACTATCAAAATAGCGATGTAACAAAATAGCGATGTAACAAAATAGCGACTATCAAAATAGCGATGTAACAAAATAGCGATGTAACAAAATAGCGATGTAACAAAATAGCGATGTAACAAAATAGCGACTATCAAAATAGCGATGTAACAAAATAGCGACTATGAAAGAAAATTTTTGATCAGACTCAATAAATTGATTTTTGAACAAAGTAGTAGTGGACGATCTCTAAGGGGACTGAAACATCGTTGTATACGGCGATGTATATTAAAATAGCAACCATCAAAATAGCGATGTATCAAAATAGCACGGATTAAATCGCGCACTCCATAATAGCGCAGGTCATAATAGCGCAGGTCATATTAGCGCAGTTCTAAAATAGCACATGGCCAAATAAACGCAGGTCAAAATAGCGTATTATTAAAATAGTAAAGTGCAAAATAGAACAGGTCGGGCAAAATAAATATCGAAACCCAAAATATCGAAAACACCAAATATCATTGGACAAACGCTATTTTTCCCGGGATCCTGAAGGGTGTGAATCTGAACCGAACCGAACCAAAACAAATTAAAGTAAACCGAACCAGCATATTTTTGCAAAAAAAAAAACTTTCCTGACTTTTTTTACGGGATCCTAGAGAGAAAACTTTCCTTCGGTACGGTTCGGTTCGGTACGGATTCACACCCTCTAGGATCCCGTAAAAAAAGTCAGGGAAGTTTTTTTTTTGAAAAAATATGCTGGTTCGGTTCAATTTGATTCGGTTCGGTTCGGATTTACACCCTCTAGGATCCCGTGAAAAAAGTCAGGAAAGTTTTTTTTTGCAAAAATATGCTGGTTCGGTTTACTTTGATTCGTTTTGGTTCGGTTTGGTTCGGTTCGGATTCACACCCTCTAGGATTCCGGGAAAGAAGTGAAGCGCTATTTTGACCTGCGCTTTTTTGACTTAAGCTATTTTGGTCTGCGCGATTTTGACCTGCGCTATTTTGTAAGACTGCCAACAAAACCTAAAAACCATTAAAATAAAATAATATAATAAAAAAGTCCTGTTCAGCCGGGGTGGACTAGGGAACAAGGATAGGATTTGTGATAAAAATTTAATTCAATAAAGGTGTTTTCGTTAAAATTGTTTTTAATAAAAATGTCATTCGATATTAAAGTCATTCGATAAAAATTTCGTTCGATAAAAATTTCGTTCGATAAAAATGTAATTCAATGAAAATGTAGTTTGATAAAACGGTTTGATAAAAATGTCATTAGATAAAAAAATTGAATAAAAATGTGATTCAATACAAATGGCTCTGCTACAGAATAGCGCCCTACAAAATAGCGCTGCTTCAAAATGGCGCTGCCACAATTTAGCGCTGCTACAAAATAGCGCTGCTACAAAATGGCGCTTACAAAATAGCGTGCATCAAAATAGCTAATAAGCAACTGTTTAACTAAGGAATCTCTTTCTAACATATTTTTTCAAAAAAAAAAAACTTCCCTGACTTCTTCCGCGGGATCCTAGCGGGGTGAAACAAAACTGAACCGAACCGAACTGAACCGAATCGAAGTATCGGTTTGGTTTCACACCTCTAGGATGCCGGTTCGGTTCGGTTTGGTTTCACACCCTCTAGGATCCCGGGAAAAAGTCATGGAAGTTTTTTTTTTTAATATATGTTAGAATGAGGTTACCGGTAGTGGTAAGTTATAAAACGCTATTTTGAAGCAGCGCAATTTTCATGCGCGCTATTTTGTAGCAGCGCTATTTTGAAACGCGCTATTTTGTAGCAGCGCTATTTTGAGGCAGCGCCATTTTGATGCACGCGATTTTGTAGCAGCGATATTTTGTAAGGCGCTATTTTGTAGCAGCGCTATTTTGATGCGCGCTATTTTGTAGCAGCGCTATTTTGTTGGCGCTATTTTGATGCACGCTATTTTGTAGCAGCGCTATTTTGTAGCAGCGCTATTTTGTGGCAGCGCCATTTTGAAGCAGCGCTATTTTGTTAGGCGCTATTCTGTAGAAGAGCCAATAAAAATGTTTTCCATTAAAAACCGCGACCCTATAACAACTACCATGCCAAATATACAATAACCTAAGGGTAAATACCATAGTGATAGAACGTAGAATTTGTTTTAGTATCGTCAGTGTCACGAAATTGTCATAAAGCGCTCATTTAAAATTTTAAAAATTGTTCTCATGCAATTCGTCAAGTCTCAGAAGGGAGGGCAGCTAATCCTCTATGAGGGTTATAAATACCGTAAAGATAAGTCCTACGCTGCAAGTCAAAACTGGCGATGTGTTGAAAAGGTAAGATTAAAAGGATAAATTGTTGTGGTATCGTTTCCCTGAATCAAAGTTTTTGACGGTGTATTTCATGGGTTATGGGAAGAGGAAAAATAACCACTTATCCTATGGCAACGTTTCGTGTATTTAGCTACATTTTATCAAGCCTCAGATGTCTGATAAAGTGTAGCTAAATACACGAAACGTTGCCATAGGATAAGTGGTGGGTCTACTACGTTATACCTCGATGCTTGAAAATGGGTGTTTCTTTTTTTAATGATAAGTTGAGGTCGTTTTATACTGTTTTCAAGAAAAAAAAATGCGGATTTTTCGCATTTTTTTTAGAAATTTCAAAATTAAAAAATTAGAAAAAAATATACAAATTGCTATAGAAATAATTTATTTGACGTATTTCGAGAAAGAGAGGCACGGCTCACAATCGACTGAGCTTTAAATAAATGGTAATTTAGCCAAAAATAAGGTGACCAACTGTCTGGCAAGAAGCGATAAAAAGTTATGGTTTTTTAGAAATGTATTTACGCATAGAAAAATGGTTACACCATATTTTTGAAATCTAACGTTCGACCTTATATTTTACTCCAACATTTTAATTTGTCGCGCATTTTTGACTCCGTAAAATCGTCCAAAATCGACTATTGAGCATTTATAATGAAAAAAATGCAGAAACAATTATGAAAATGATGATTTACAGAAATTCAGCAGTTCGGTTTGGTTCGGTTTGGGTCGATCTTAGATTAGGTTGGTTGTGTTTTAAAGTAATTCAGCAGGAGTCGGCTGCGCTGACTCCTGCTGAATTACTTTAAGACCCAACAAATCTAACCTAAAACCAAACCGAACGCAACTTAACTGAACCAAAACGAACCGAACTAAACCAAACCGAACGGAACCGAACCGAAACGAACCGAACCGAACCGAACTGAACCTAACCTAACCGAACCGAACCGAACCGAACCGAACAGAACCGAACCGAACAGAACCGAACCGAACCGAACTGAACTGAACCGAATCGAACCGAACTGAATGGAACCGAACCGAACCGTACCGCACATTCACCAAGAATCGGCTGCGCCGATTCTTGGTGAATAGTTCTAAATAAATAATTTCCTATAATTTGGGCCTTTAACCCTCAGATGCCCCGTAACAAGGCTTTGCTAATCCATTTTCAATCTTTGTTGTTTTGTATGTGAGCAACAAGGACTTAATCGCGATTAAACCCATGATCGCGCTTAAGTGCTTACGGTGCATCTGAGGGTAAGTCAGCGTAAGCAAATTGAATTGGGAAATTTGATATGGCCGAATGACCCGGGAACAGTTGGCCCAGCAAAAAAATTCTATCAATGTGTCAAAACATCTGCGGGAAGGTCAAGTGTACAAATTTTCAAATTATGTGAAAAAACCGCGAAAAAACACGAAAATCTAGGTATGTAATTAATTTAAAATTGTTAAATTATTAATCCTAAGCTAATTTACAAATTTATGTCGAAAATTTGACGATGCAGTGATAGAAATTGATTTTTTTCAACCAAAACAAGTCAGAGAAAACACTATGTAACGTTTTTTAAAAAATTATTTAAAAAAAATCATACTTTTTTTTTTAATTTCCCGTATCTAAATCGACTAAAAATAGTCCAAAGAATCATTTCCATACAAAAAAATTGTTATATAGGGCGTTTTGACGAGCGAGGTATAACGTAGTAGAACCTAAGTGGTTGTTTTTTCCTCTTCCCATAACCCACGAAATACACCGTCAAAAATTAAAAGGATAGATGCTTGAATTCGCAACGGTAAATTTTTTTTGGCTATCTAAATAATGTAATTATAATATATTCGCATTTGATTTAGATTCAAATTGTGTCTAGCGATACTTACTTAAAATATGTTTTTATTTTAGGGCTGCAAAGGACGTCTTATTAGAGAAATGGGTCTGACAGAACCTACATTAAGAGGAGAACACAACCATGCTCCTGATTTTGGAAAAAGCGAGGCATGTGTGGCAAAAGCAAGAATCAGAAGCCTGGCGCAAGAAAGCAATGAACGGCCCCGAAATATAATTATAGAATGCAACCAAACATTAAGCAATGAAGCAATAGCTTGTATGTCTGGTTATGATGCTGCAAGGCAAATCATACATAGAAAAAGAATAAAATTGGACAATTCTGTTCCATTTACTTTTGAGACTGAAATACCTGGTGACTACCAACGTACGATAAAAGGAGACAATTTTTTATTGTGGGATTCAGGACCAGAAGATGCTGCTGAAAGAATTGCTATTTTTGGCATAAACACCAACCTTTTCATCCTCCAAGAATTTAATAATTGGTGCATGGATGGAACATTTAAAATTGCGCCTGAATTAGCACTGCAAGTTTACACTATTCATGCCTTAGTGGTTAATAAAGCTGTTCCAATGATCTACGCTATTTTAAAAAACAAAAAGAAACAAACATACTTGCGATTTTTTAACAAACTAAAAGAATTAGAGCCAAATTTAAATCCCATGACGGTTTTATGTGATTTTGAAGTGGCTGCATTTTCAGCACTGCATGAGGTTTTTCCAGGAACCCAAACTTCTGGATGTTTTTTTCATTTGAGCCAAAACCTCTGGCGGAAAATTCAAAAAGTTCAAGGACTTGTAAAGGAATATAAAATAAATGCAAACATAAGGAAGCAATGTAAAATGCTATTGGCTCTCAGTTTTGTACCCATTAGGGACGTACAATTTGTTTTTGAAATAATTGAGGAAAACGGATTCTTAGAAGACATAGCAACCAATAAAAGACTACTGGATAGCAAACTACGTTAGAAACCGGTTAGCTAACATTCCTCCCAAGTTTTCCATAGAGATGTGGAATATGTATGATCGATTGAGGTCGAATATTCCACGTAGTAATAACTCCCTGGAAGCATGGCATAATGCATTTTTCCAAAGTTTGAGCTGCCACCACCCGACAATGTCTAAGTTGGTCAACAAATTCCGAACAGAGCAGAGCCACACAGAGAATTTCATGATTAAATTTAGGGGCGGCTTTCGGAATCCCGAAAATAAAAAAAGCGTTTCCTACCAACAAACGCTGAGGCTGCAGAGTTGCGGAAAATTACACTCTGAGGGATGCCATCCAATACTTGGAAAACGTTACCCTAAATTTAAGTTTATAAATTGTTTGTTATTGTGACTTTATTATTTCATAAAAATTTTGCATGTTGTGCATTGCTTTTTTAGGCATCGCTTGTTTAATACATTGTTATTTTGATGTCGTTGTTTTTTTTAAAGAGTTTTCTTACAAGCCCAATGAGCGGGGTTGGGTTACGTTATGTTAATGAATTGTTTTTTTTATTGTTTTTCTTTAATTAATTAGAAATTAGATAAAGTCTCGTCCAAATTTGAATTTTTAATATCGCTATTTTGATACATCGCTATTTTGATTGTCGCTATTTTGATTGTCGCTATTTTGATTGTCGCTATTTTGATACATCGCTATTTTGGTTGTCGCTATTTTGATACATCGCTATTTTGATATGTCGCTGTTTTGTTACAAACGCTATTTTGATACATCGCTATTTTGATACATCGCTATTTTGATTGTCGCTATTTTGATTGTCGCTATTTTGATACATCGCTATTTTGGTTGTCGCTATTTTGATACATCGCTATTTTGATATGTCGCTGTTTTGTTACAAACGCTATTTTGATACATCGCTATTTTGATAGTCGCTGTTTCGTTACATCGCTATTTTGATAGTCGCTATTTCGTTACTCGCTATTTTGAACGTCGCTATTTTGTACATCGCTATTTCGTTCCAGAGCCGGAATCGGCACCACGAAGATTAATCCCCTCTGTATCGTGATCATTGATATCGAAAAATAATTAGACAGCGCTACGACTAGTGCGCAACCGCCAATAAGGACGACGGAACGTTAGTCGCCATTTTTTTACAGATTTTGAGTACAAGCGGTTACTCCTAGAGGTCGTCAAGGTGGACAAGTATATAAGGTCACTGGATCACAAGAACGCAGTTACCTTACAAGCGTAGTATAAGCCACCAAGCCTAGAGGTCGCAGTGGAAAATAAGCAGTGACGCTTTGTCAAATATCTTTAATTGAGATCAGTGGCTCCATATAAGGTTCTACAATAAATTTACGGCTATGCCGCCGCGTTTCAAATCGTGCGTCAAAGTTTGCCTTGCTCAATCTATGAAAAAAATGGCGGATTTCAATTTCTTCCCATCTTCTCCAGGCTGCGCAGGTTTGACAAGCGTTCTATTTATTTTTCTATTTCTATGATTGTGATACAATTTTTAATATTGGCTTCAAAGTGAGGTATGTACGCGCAGATAAAACTATGATCAGCACGCGAAACTACAAAAGTAGTGCTTTTACAGAGTAAAATGGCGAAAGAAACTATGTTTATTGATAATCAATATAAAAATAATGTCAAATAGGTACTTACATCAACGGCAGTGATGAACATATTCCAAGGCAACAAGGTGGCCATACCATGTATCAAAAATGTTATATAGACCAGATTATATTTATCAGGAGGCGTATTCACCTAAAAGCAAATAAAACATCTTAAAATATTATAATTATGAAGGCGTACTCATTGTAGTAGGTAGGCCATTTTGTTTATTACCATCTATTTGAATTTGACATCCAAAAAACCTACATTAGCAATATTTACTAAAGTCGTAAAACCTATTTGCTTTAAGTAAAATCACAGAAAAACTAAAACAAAATTTTTTTGTGGTGTTCCGTTAAATAATGAAGAGGCTAAGCTAATGTCAAATATCAAAATAATTATAAACTTCGTAAGGCGCGAATTTTTTATATTACTTTAACAAATGTTTTTTTGCTGTTTTCGTTTATTTACTCAGTTGCTTTTAGTTTCTACCCAAAAATGAAAATACTTTGAACTTCGACAATGTGTACGGTATTTTAAAGTTACAAAATTGGTACCACTTCGTGATACACATGTTTTGCCACAAATAGAACTAAAGGCAATATATTGCTTCAATAATTATTGACAAATGGAAACGAATTTCAAAAGTATGAAGACTAAAATACTGTGCGCTCAGCAAAAGTTGTCATTATGAGATTGACCTTATACCTTTCAATAAATTTGACAATGTCGACAAAAAATATTAAAATTATTTTAAAAAATGCTTTCTAAATGATCTAGACGAATAATCCATTGAAGAATACTAATAAAAACATTATAGAATTTATACCTGTAGACTGGCATCATCCATGGTAAGGTTCTTAAAATTAAGCTCGTCCTCCGGAAGATTATTTTCTTCCCAGGAAGGTTGTAATCTGACGGGTTTTTGAAGGTGCGCCCGTTCGTCTTCTTCCCGCTGAACTAAAAATATTCAGTAATTCAGTGACACTGATTTGTGTATAAATGTAATGTCAAACGCGATATGAGTTTTGTCTTTGACGCGCAATGCAACCTCTTTGGCAATATAATACAGTGATCTTTATATACTAAACTGGAAGGTTCCTGATAGAGACCCTGTATGTATGACATATTTTAACATGTATCTTTCAAGTAAAGTTTATTAGATTTGTAAAATCAATTCTGTCGCCGCCGTGGTGTAGTGGTAGCAATGTTTGATTCCCACACCAGCGCACAGTGGAACGTTTTGAAGATCTAGGTGGACAACCCCTGAGCAACATTACCACTCTTTAGAGGTTGAATTTTTTAGCTTTAAAATACCATAAAATATTTAAAAGCATTTAGTATTTGCAATATTACCTACCTCTTATATAGGATGATTCAGATTTTAACTATTTTAAGTTTTGTAGTCATACTGTATGTTTTTAACGAAAATTGTTTCAACAAATTTTATAACCATGAAGTAACGCTATATATTTTTTTTAGTTTTTATAAGAAGGAATTTAAATAAAATAGTTTTGCAATATACAAGGTGTTTCAGAAAAATTTAAATAAAGACGTTTTAGGCGGTAAGGGACGATCAAGAAAAAAATTCCGCTCTCATCTATCACTATATACAAAATAAATGCATTAAAAATTTTAAACCCCTTGCCCGGGGTGAAACCAACCCCTAAAATTATAATGGGAAATGTCCATCGGATGGCATTATCTTTAAAGGGGTTTAATGTGAGATATGTGGATTTTAATTTTTTATAACCAAGAAAGTTTTAAAAAATATTTATTAAATTGGAAAATTCCATTTTTATTTGAAAAATATCATTACTTAATATAACAAATAATAGAATAATTAACTAACACAAGTCCATTTTATTATTGTCTTGCAAACTAAACGGTGTTAATTAATTTCTCAATCTGACACAAAAAAAGACAAGAAAAATATATTATCATATTTCTAAAACCGCATAATAATAACTCGATCCATTTAAAACTTAATTTTTTGGATTTTTTTAACCTTAAAAAACTTCCCTTGGGGTTTGGTGCAGATGTATTTTTATTAAGCTTGGTTAAGCTTGTGACAGAGTGAAAAGTTACTGTTTACAAAAATTCTTGAAAGACGAGAGTTTCAAAAACCCATCGTACAGACATACATAGGGCATATTCTTAAATTACGTAACCCCTCCCCCCCTTCCGTAATGCATTTTTAAGAAAAAATATATTCAAGAATTATGACAGTGTAACGCAAGGTTACTAACCCCCCTTCCCCCCTTGAGCGTTACGTAATTTAGGAATCGGCCCATACACATAGGTACATGGAATAGGGTGTCTCAGATAAAAATAACTGCACGGGGGTTTATGAGGATTTAGGAGAAGGTAAGACTACCAATTTTGGCGCTATTCCGAGCTGTATCAAAGAAAACATAAATGTATCCATGAGGGATCTGATACCTTCCTAGCTAGCCTATTAGCACACTTCCAGTGAAGCCATGATAATATATCAGCTTTGAAAAGTTTTTTGTATATATCTGAGAAACTGAAGCTCTTACGAAGTTTTTAGTTATAACACCAATTATTAAGCAAAATATAGTCTACTATATTACGAAAACTGTATATTGATACGATGCTCCGTTAAAAAGATAGATTTTTTTAAAATTTTATTTGTGATTAGCATTAATAGATTTTGACCAAAATCTAATCAGCTCGTAAGAGTGTCGAGCACTATTTTACCTAAAAATTTTATGAAAATCGGTTCAGCGATTTAGGAGCTATCGTGTTACGGACAGAAATAATATACACACACACACACAGACAGACATCACGACGATATTGCTAGGATAGGTCAAAATACACCCAAATAACACATTTTCGGCGTTATCTAAAAAAAAATTTTTTCGTCGAAAATAATACCTATTAATAATACCATTGCTATGCTGGCTAGGAAGGCAAAAACTAAAAATTAATTTGTTTAAAAAAAGGCGACAATATTTTAATTTTTCGAATAACACAATTTAGGTTTTTAAGCATTATTTTGAAACTCCCTGTAGATATTTTCAACTTCGACACTGCATCCGATTAAGCTCGCAATAGCGCCACTTTTTTCCTTTTGAACGAATATAGTATTCTGAAAATCCCACAAAGCCCTATGTACTTACTTTTATCTGGACACCCTGTAGACAAACAGACACATTGACTCATCGTGATATAGAAAAATGCACGAAGATTGACTAATTTAGGTTAGAAAATCCCCAAAGGGCACATTTGTGAAGGTATAAAAAAGAAAATGTCATTAAACACAAATAATACGTTTTCTATTTTTAGAGTTGCAGGCTAACAAAATAATTAAGTACAAGTTTACCGCAAAAAAAGGGCAAAATTTCAATACTGCGTCAGAAAGTAGAGATTTCGGTTAATTAGAAAATAATAAAACTAACATCAACAAATTCTAACAAACTAAAGTTTCAGTCTAACAAAAACTATATAAAAATAAAATTTTCCTTACCAAAACACCAGCGAATTCATAAAATCATAGCAAGTAAAACACTGCAACAATGACAGTCAAAATGCCTCCCTAGTCTTAAGGACATGTCACTCTAAAAATGCCTGGCACTTGTTTTACTCCAGCGCCTACTACGCGGGAAAAAACAATATTGTTTTAAAGCATTGCCCATACATAAGATTAAAATGTCTCAGCAGAAAATTTTTAAGATGCAACTTTCAATGCAAATATCTTGACAACCAGAGGGGATAAAAAATAATATTTTGGATCTAGGATGTATGGAATATGCTCTTTAACTGTAGGTAGCTGAAATGTTAATTTATTGTTCTTAACCATATCCACCTAGTTTAGTCAAACGTTCCACTGTGCAGCATTCCGGGTTCGATTCCTGGCTAGGTATTTGGTTGTTTGTGTTTGTTTAAAAATGCTTTAACTTTGCTAAAACTCTGCGAAACTGTGCGATTGATCCTGTTTAGATGGAAAGTCCCAGTATAAATAAATAATAAAAAAATATATTTTTTAAAGAAATAGACGTGACAAACTCTTTAAAGTCAAATTTATTTAAGTCAAAATGAAAGGAGGGAAATATCGGTCCTTTATACTCTAGCCATGTTTAAAGAGAGAGACTCACCTTCTGTATCACTGTCACTTAACGCTGACAATTCAAATTAATTTAGAGAAACGGCAATGAATTTGAAAAGAAAATAACAGCACCAAAAAATGTTAATTTCAGTAACTTTGATGGGTATGTCGCGTCTCTCTTTTGTAAAAATATGTCATACATACATTCACTATTCACTTGCAACAAAACACTACGAACAAACCAAACGCGCCGCGCGCGCTGTAACAAGTTTTTATACCGACCGCGTAAAACATTTTCCGAGCTTGTCGATAAAGTAAAAATGTACAAAGAGAATTAATTCGTACTGTTCGTTCTGTGAATGCAGGTATTTGCTGTTTTATAGGAAATTTGTAATTTGGGAACACAGCGAACAAAGCAAACATTACAAACATCACGATCTAGTGCGCACGAATGTTTGTTGCATTCGGCTCAAAGTGCACGGAGCGTTTGGTTCGTCTGCAAAGCAAATTAATACCTACCTTAAAGGAACTTCTTCACTTGTAACAAAATATTCCGAACAAACCAAAAATGCTCCGCGTGCGCTTTAACCAGTTTACATAGTCAGTACGTTACGCATCGCCGAAATGAACGCGTAAAACATTTTCCGAAGCTTGTCGGTAAAGTAAAAATTTACAAAGATATTTAATGGGTCCTGTTCGTTTTGTGTGGGGGTATTTGCTGTTTATAGGAAATTCGCAATTCGCGAACACAGCGAACAGAGCAAAGAAACATCACGATCTCTAGCGCACGAATGTTTGTTGTATTCGGCTCAAAGTGCGCGGAGCGTTTGGTTCTTTTGGAGTGTTTTGTTGCAAATTTAACAATGTACGATTGAAATTTGGGCTTTTGGAGATCAGCTCTGCCACAGCCCCCTCTATAACAAGCCTGATTCTACTAATGCAACATTGTCGAAGGCGATTAAAGTAACAATAACCAAAAAGTAGGCTGACAATAAAGTATTGGAAATGTCAGACTTCGAAAGTGTTGCATTTCAAAGTAGGAGCACGCTTGTTATAGAAGGGGCTGTGGCTCTGTGTGTTGCGAAACTAATAGAGTACAACTTCTACAAGTCCTGGCACGCGCTGAATGGGACACTCCAGTAATCCAGCGTCCGTTACCAACCGGACATTTTTTTTTAAATCACAAAAAAGATTTTGCGAAATCATAAACTTAACGTTAAATTAACGGAGCGGGAGGCCGCCAAAAAATGGCGCCAAATAAACGGTCCCATAAAAAGCTGAATTTTGCCATAAAATCGAAGATATTGTCAAATATATATTACATAATCTGTGACATTGCATTGTTTTAACAATAGTTCGGGGCCTAAGAGGGAAATTTAGGGGCTTGTCTGTATTTTCGCGTACCGTGACGAAATTTTGCACAGAGATAGCAGACAGATAGAAATGTCATTCTAAAAGTGGTCCTCCGATGGAACCCAGTGCAGGGCCAAGATACAGGGGCACACTTGAGGTCAGACAGGAAAAATTAAATATAAACTAATTTCGCGTACAATTTTTGTTTTTTTCAGCTTATGTAGCTTATAAATTAAAATTAAAAAAATCCATAAAAATTAAAGGTTGGAAATAAGGTTTTTTTTGAGGGGCGAGGGAGCAAAAGGTAGGGTAAATTGTTAAAATCTTATTTCGTCTAAAGTGGTCGTGGGGGGTATCGATTTCTAGGTAATTTAGTATTCTAAACCAAAATAAATATTAATTGAGTCAATACGTCAAACTGTTCACATGATATATCAAAAACTGACACCTTAATCTGCCAGGAATTATTAAAAATACCTGACAAAGCCTAACTTAATAAAATTTGATAACTTGTAGTATAGTCAAAGCAAAAGTGGAATCAAATTTCTAGAATTTTTAATTTTTATATTACGCACTAGCTAAAATAAATAATGTAAAAAACAGTGAATATGACAGCAAAGTTGTTGTCGCCCAATATATACGTTCAGAAAATGGTAATGCTGTAGCGCTTATTAAAAAAATAAAGTCTGATAAATGGTTTATAAAGGAGAATATTTGAATTTTCAGCACTAAAATAAAAAATTACGAAAATACTTAATTGTCTAGTTACTTTTTAACACACTGTACATTTTTTATTTAAGAAAATAATAGCTATACTAGTGTTGTTGTAACTTGCTGACTTTGAGTTTTCCATAGTGATTTGTAACGTCGTCATAAAAAAAACTACTTAAATTGATCATAAAAAAGATATATATTTTTTAAAACACCCTGTATTTTTAACAGTTCAACCTAATTTTCATTTCATTTTCGTAAAATATAAATAAAAGCCAAGTATCTTTTATTTGGTATATATTTTTCGAAAATATCGTTACGTCTAAGAAATCCACATACCTTTCAATCTTTTTAGATTTTTTAATTTAGAATTAGAATTATTAACTAAAACCCCCTTCGACCCTGTATGGCTCACACCAGTCCAGCACTACTTGTTTTAAAGAGAGACAATTTTTTCATGCTCACAGTAAATTTTAACAAGTTAACTTGCATAACCGCCTAGATTTTTTTTTCTACTCGACACTCACATCATAAATTTTTCAAAAAATAAATTATTTTTTATTTCTTGGAAGAAAATAAAGCAATATAATTTATTTATCGCTTATAATAAAAGCGTATATGTCCTTATAATCGGTGCCAAGTTTCATTGCTCTAGCTTTACATTTGAATTTTATACAGAATTTTAATGAGATAGATGCAATTAAATTAAAACACCCTGTATCTTTGATCTGCACTGGGTTCGGGATGAGCACCACTTCGTAAAATAATACCATAGTGTTGCATTATAATCGTGCCAAGTTTCATTAAGGTACGCAAAAAATGCAGACAAAAGTGGCTTAGGCTCCGGAAAACAACGAAGAAAGTATAACTTTTTCTAATTTCTTCAAGTTAGCATTTAGTATAAATGAAATAAATATATATTTAAACCAACAGCGGGTTAAACAAATCTATTAAAAAATATACTCCAGTAGTCCCAAGGCCGTACCCAGGGGAGATCAAGGGGGTCAACCCCCTCTCCCCGAAAAAGTCAATAAAGTGCAAAAAAAAAAACATTCTCAAAACCGAACCAAACACAAATGGGAAAAAATATGCAAATTTTTATATTTTAATCCCCTACCGATTTTTATTCTGTGTACATCCCTGAGTAGTCCGGATACCTCGATAATTCGGTGGTAGTTGTACCAATATGAGTTATTGATGTCTTTTTAAAATTTTAATACTATAAATTTAAGAATTATTTGCTTCTATTGCAATGCTTGTTCATTTCAGAGCTTGAAACAGTGTTAGTTTTAAACACGAAACGTTGCCATAAAATCAATGGTTGTTTTTCTTCAACTTCCCAAAACCCTCACAACAAAATTCATTCATTACTAGGAAAACGAAATGCCAAATAATTATTTTTTTATTTTTTATAATAATTATCTTATTACTTTGTCTTTCTTTAAAAGAAGTTTAAAAAAGCCCAACAAATAATTTTGTCCCGTTTTATTTTACAAAAACTCCTATATTATGCGACACATGTACCCGCGGCATCGGAGTCGGTACTTCAAAGGAACATTCCGTCCAATTCGCGTATTCACTTGAGTAATAAATGAGGCATTCGTTTGGCCTTGCAGCGAGGCATGTGGGTTCATGCTAAAGTTAAGACGCGCCTCGACATTTCCCTCGGCGAGGCAGTTGTTGGAAAAGGTTTATAAGATCTGTTTTCAATCAACATTTGACTTGGCGCACTTTGAGATGCATTTACTAGAATTTTATCTAGTCATGATTATTTATAAAAAAGAAACAACGCGAATTTCTATTTAACAGTTAACACCTACCTATTTTTAAATTAGACCAATTTATAGATTTTTATAACACTCACGTCACTTCACACAAGTACAAGTAAACGTCTTAGTTGATAATTACCGAATTGTATGTTACTGTCTCTTAAACAAGTGAGTGTGTGATAATTTGGTTTGAAATTTATCATATGAAAAGTTAATGAACTTAAAATATTTTAGCTACCTACACACTATTTGGGCTAGTTTGAAAAAACAGACGTGACCACAGTATATATATCCTACACTGTGACGTGTTTGTTTTAGTTTTCACTCATAAATAAATTACATATTTTAAAAATATTATATATTTAGAGCCCTGTTAGATTTTTATAATGGCTTATTTTATTGAACATACAAATTTTGTTTATATTTTTTGAACCACATATTGCCCTACACAGTTGCCCTACACCGACCATTTGAGGTCGGAATTCTATTCAAAAACTTATATAGTTCAAAATCCATTGGTCAAAGAACCAAAAGTTCGAAAAAAAATAGGCGCTTTCATATTACCATCAAAGAATTAATAAATAAACTGTTTAAAACTGCCAAATTTTGTTAACAGATTCTTTTTTATTTTTATTTTTATTTTTGTACAGCAATGAAGTACTTCTTTAATTATTACGTAAATGTTTAATTACATTAAGGCCTAGCCCACAGTTTTCCTTCTTGCCGCTCACTTCTATTTCCCTCTTTCTCTAATAGAAAGAGATAAAGATACAATTTATATTTCCCTCTTTTTCTATTAGAGAAAGCGGGAAATAGAAGTGAGCGGCAAGAAGTGAAACTGTGGCTCAGGCGTAAAACAATGTAATTAGAATTTGGCAATTCGATCTTAAAAACTTAGGGTAAACGTGCTAGTATGGGCCACTTTAAGAGTAACAGGATGAATTTTCGTAAATATCTTTATTTTACAGAGATGTCCAACTTTTTCCTCTGCGAAAATTCTTGAAAGTAGAGATGCAGGCATCTTTCGAGCGTTCGTCAGAAGGATTTATAGGACAATGTTGCCATTTACTTTCAAACACATTTTTTAAGTAAAAAAAAAATAGCTGGTCACTAATTCTTTACTGTTACTTTTTATATCTCGTTATTTTAAGATGTTTGAGAATCACAAACATTCAAGCGTCTTTATTTGTAGGAAAAACTTTTTTATGTTTGGTATAATAAAATCTGATTTTAGCAAAAAAATCATTGTTACTACTTAATGAATTTTTTACAGCCACTAAATTAACACTCTGTTATGAATCACCTTTAAGAATTTTTCGAGTCTCAGCAAACTGAAGCTATTTACAAAAACCGCCTGTTACTTATTACTTAAAAAATAGACCGGTGTAGTGTGTGTAACTGAAGTGGTATTTATTTCTAATACGTACACGAAATATGATTTTTTTTTTAATTTAAACTAAAAAAAAATTCCGGGAAAATAATTTTTTCTTGCAGTCATGCTTTGTCAAAGTGTTTTATTTTTTAAGTATTTTAGGAAACTATACAATCTTATGGAATAAAAACATTTTAATTTTAAATAAAAAGACGTTGGTCAACAAGAAAAATATCAAATATGCAAAAATATCAAAAAGAAAAATAGAGTTTAAAAAAAATCGAAATTTCAAAGACAAAATATCATACTTAAATAAAATATCAACAAACCTGACCTGATTGCATTATTTTAATTATTTTTGATCCCATTATCTTCCTAGTATTTAAAATATTTTATCGGACAAATAGTGATTTAAAATTGAATAAATTTAAATAAATTGCTTGCGATTTCTGTAAATATTCATAAATTTAATTAATTATAAACTATTAATTATATCAAAATGCAGTTTTTAAGAATCAATAAAAATATTTTTGAATTTAACTGTTTTTTTATTTAAAAATTACCTTAAAAATATATTTTATATAAACTAATCTTTTATTTTGGTTAAGACTTTTGAAACCACACGTTTGCACAATGTATAGTCAGAAAGAATTTCAGAAGGCTTTTAGGGCTTACCGAAAATTCTTTCGACATGGAACTTGACCTTGTTTGGCGGGTTTATTTTTGTTGTGTTTTGAGTTTGGTAGAGCAGCGGGACTGTATGCGCTGGCCGTTTTATAAAATCTGGGTGCAAAAATCCTTAAAAGGACGATGTAAAAATATTAATTTTTCCGAGCCACACAAAGACAATATAGAGGATTGGCACTCACCTTTTCAGCTGTTTCCGTCGTCCAGAGGAGCTCCTCTCGCTGGCCCAGTCGTTGCAGTCGCTCCACACTAGAATCACTTGTTTGAGTAATGGTTTAGTTTGATTTTCTAAGAATTTTATTGGATTTTTTGGTTAATAGAATTTATCACCATGCTGCGTGGTGATCTCGACAAAATACGACAGACGAATCTTTTTTTGGTTACGCCTTTTTGCGCAGATTCATTTTCCGTAGATGGCGCTGGCGTTTTGCTTGTGCCAATCAAATTGAAATTGTGTGGGTTTTCCGAATACGGGAATTTGGCGCAAAATTTGAATTTAAAATTAAAGTTGCACGAACATTTTCCGCCCACTTAAAACGAAGTTTTACATTGAGATTAATTGAATAAACAAATGGCTATATAAAAAGAATATAAGTTAATTCAAAACCTTAAAGGGTAGGTAATTAAATCCGTTTTAGGTTTATAGATCAAAAGGAAAAAAAATGAAAAAAAAAATAAAATATATTCTAGATAACGACACACGAAACAAAAGAAGTTGCTTGGGAGTTTAGTGCGCATCTAAAGGTAGTGGGCACAACTTGACCACGGGACGAGTGAAAAGTCCGTGTTGTGTTTTAACAGTAGCAACTCGAATGTAATTATCCCGACCAGGATGTACAGATACTATTCTACCCAGCAACCAGTGTAATGGCGGCCTAGTTTCATCCTTAATTAATACAAGCGTATCTAGCTTGATTTCAACCGAAGGGTCCGACCACTTAGAACGCTGTTGTAAAGTATTTAAGTACTCGAGTTTCCAACGCTTCCAGAAATCGGCATGAATTCGTTGGATAAGTTGCCAACGATTAAGGGTATTAACTTTAAGGGTAGAAAGGTCAGGATCAGGACACGAATTAAGGGGTTCCATTGTGAGGAAATGACCCGGAGTCAAAGACGTAAGATCGTTTGGGTCAGAGCTTTGCTCACAAAGGGGTCGAGAATTGAGTAATGCCTCTATTTGGGCGAGGAGAGTATAGAGCTCTTCGAAGGTTAGTATCTGGTCACCGATGACCCGATACAAATGTGTTTTTATAGATTTGACTCCTGCTTCTGCTAGACCATTTAGGTGGGGGGCTCCCGGACTATTAAGACACCATTTGATTTTTAAGCTCTCAGAAGCTAATTTCGAAAGATTATGGAGCTCCTTAATAGCCCCAACAAAGTTTGAGCCTCTATCACTTGTGATTTGGACACAAGTGCCACGTCTAGCGACAAAGCGTCGTAAAGCAGCGATGCACGCCTCTGTGGTTAAATCCGAAACAAGCTCGATATGGATTGCCTTGACAGAAGTATCGACAAAGACTGCGATATATGATTTACCAACTTGTGCTCCACGACGTCTCTGACCTACAAAGGTTTTGATTGGGCCTGCATAGTCTAAGCAAACGTGTGAAAAACATTTTAATTGTGACGTTCTAAAAGAAGGTAAATCCGACATGTACGGAGTATACGGTTTTGGTTTTAAGCGAAAGCAGGGAATACATTTCAATAAAACCCTCTGAATAGCTCGACGTGATGACATAATCCAAAACTTTTGACGAATTAAGTATTGGACTGTGTTTATTCCGGGATGTAAATTTTCGTTATGAGTTTGAATAATGATCAATTGGGTTAATCTATGAGATTTCGGTAATAATAAGGGATGTTTTGCCTCAAAGGAGAGTTGAGAATGCCGTAAGCGTCCGCCCACTCTAAGGAAACCCAATTCGTCCAAAAAGGGCGCGAGTTTGCGAAACGGCTTAGGTAATAGCTGAGTATTTTGAATTTTTTGAATGATATCCGAAAAACACTCTTCTTGGACCCTTTTAACTAAAACAAGTAGAGCCTTGTGTAGTTCAAAAGCGGAAAAAACGCCGGATAAAGGGTCAACTGAGGTTTTTCGATTGTGAATAAGTCTTAGAAAATGACAAATGATTTTTTGAATGGTATTTAAATTGGATATTTTATCGATTAATCTATCAAAAAAGTTTTGATTTTGAATTTCTGCCGTCAGCACCACTGAATTTTCCGGTTTTTCTTCTTTGAGAACCTCGTCCGGAACTCCCAAAGAACGTTCATTTATAAACCTTTGAATTTGCCACTCCGTAGTGGGCAAGGTAATCCATGGAGGGCCGTGAAACCAAAGAGGGTGATTTATTAAGTTATTGGGCGACAACCCTCTGCTAGCGCAGTCGGCAGGGTTCTCGAGTGAAGTAATGTGATACCATGGGACTTCGGGGATTGTTTCTTGAATACGACTTACGCGGTTTGCCACAAAGGTCTTCCACTTGTGAGGTGAAGATGTGACCCAATGAAGCGTGACCTGTGAGTCCGAGAACGCAAGAATTTCATCGATTACGAGTAATGATGAATAGGTGCGAATAACTAGTTCGAGTAAATCAGCTAATAGAGTAGCTCCAAGTAGTTCCAAACGTGGGATTGAAATAGTGTGTAAGGGAGCAACCCTTGACTTGCCCATGACTAGAGCAGTTTTGATAATTTTATTTGGTAATTCGACGCGAACGTATACGCAAGAAGCGTATCCTAGCTCGGATGCATCGCAGAAACCTAGCAATTGACATCGTTGAATATTATTCGAAAAAATATGTCTAGGTATACAAAGATTCGAAAGAGTGGTTAATTGATTATTGAATTGATTCCAAAGAGTTTTGATTGGATCGGGGGGTATTTCATCCCAATCAGTTTTGCATAACCAAAGTTTTTGCATAATCACTTTGGCTAAAAATGAAACAGGCGATAAGAAACCTATAGGATCCCAAATTTTAGCGATAGCCGATAAAATATTCCTTTTGGTGCAAGGTTTTTCACAAGGGGTACAAGAATAGGTAAAAGTATCTGTAGAAGGGTGCCACTGAAGGCCCAACACCTTAATCGATGTTGAAGAATCGTCTTCAAAGGTAACAGGGATCTGACAATCAGCGGGCGACAAATGTGAAAGAAGTTTCGGATTATTTGATGCCCATTTTCTTAATTCAAATTTCCCCAATTTAAGCAACGCTATGAGATCTTTTTGAAGTGATAAAGCACCTTCTAGAGAGTTAGCTCCACAGCAAATATCGTCCATGAAAATGTTATTCAAAAGGACCTGGGATGCTTCAGGATAATTCTTAGCCTCCATGATGGCTAGTTCTCTAAGAGTTCTAATAGCTAAATAGGGACTTGAACTAACACCAAACGTCACTGTATTAAGCCTGTATTCCTGCAGGGGTTCGTTGGGATCAAATCGCCAAAGTAGCCTTTGGTAGTCCCGATGAATTGGATTGATTTGAATTTGTAAAAAGTGCTGTTTTATATCAGTCAAAAATACGATAGAATAAAATCTGAATTTTAATAGAATTTCGGAAATATCGGCTTGTAATTTTGGTCCTATTAAAAGAGTTTCGTTCATGCTTAGGCCTTTCGAACCCTTAATCGAGGGGTTAAAAACCACCCGGAGTTTAGTCGTTGATTTGTCAAGACGAAGGACTCCGTGATGTGGTAAATAAGAACATAACTGAGGTCTAGGTTCGGATCTTGGGATTAAAGACATGTGCCCATTTTTGAGATATTCTCTCATAAAATCCGAGTACATACTATAGAAATTTGAATTTTTTATTAAGCGAGATTCGAGAGACAAAAATTGACGGTAGGCCACTGAATATGTGTCTCCTAGGTCAGGAGGGTCAATGTGACGAAAAGGCAAATTTACAGTAAATCGGCCCGAAATATCTCTAGTGGTAGTTTTTTGGAAAATCTCTTCACATCTCTTTTCTTCGGGTGAGAGAAACGTTTTTGACTTAATTGATTCTAGTTCCCAAAATCTGCGAATATTAAAGTCGAGAGACTGCTCACAGGAAGTAAAGTAAGAATTGACTTGAGGTGAAACATTTATGCTCTGAGTCTGGCCCATCAAGACCCATCCAAAAACTGTCTCAAAAGCGGAGGGTAGGCCGTGAGGTCCTGGAATTCGTCCTGATTGGACGATTTCTGTGTAAAGTTGTGCACCTAAGAGTAAGTCAATTGGACCAGGGTTGTAAAATTGGTTATCTGCAAGCTTTAGATTTGAAATATGACTCCAATTGGATGAATCTACCTGTATTGAGGGCATATTCGAACAGAGTTTTGGTAAAACGAAGACTTGAGTAGAAAAGGCAGGCTCTTGTTGGCCTAGGGCTCGAATAGTGCAAGTAGAAATGCCGTTAGTGGCCGATGAAGATTGATTTAGTCCCAGAACAGGGATCGAAATTTTGTTTCTTGGCAAGATGATTTAGTGCGGTTAACACAAGATTATTTTTATTTGGTCCAACGGCTACATATTATTAAGTTTAAAAATAGAGTTAATTTATCAAGTGGCTAAAAAGAGTACTTTTATAAAGAGTGTTAACTCAATTAATTAAAAACTATAAACACACATAACACATCGTCAATTGATATTTTTCAGTACAAAAATTTTTACTAAAAGGGACCTAACCTAGCGAGGTAATAGTCAAAAGGCCAAATAAAAAAAAAGTTTGTTGACAATTTTTCCTATTTAAAGAACTGCTCTCAAACTTTTTTTTCATCTCTTTTAAAGTTTAAAACCATATTTCTTTAACTTTGAGAAAATATACCGTTTTTGACAAAACTAGGAAACACCGCTTCAACCGGATAAAAATTATTTTGAAATAACAAGGAAAAAACTGCTTTGTTCTAAATTTACATTTTTTAGATCCTACTTAGGCATAGGTTTACCACTATTGACTATTAACCCATTTATGACCGCTGATGCGCATACGCAACACAGCAAAAATACTCTGCCAATATATGGGCCCCTAAGCTCACACTAGGTGCTATAGTTATATTGTACGTGCGACCTAAAAGACTAAATTACCTTTTGTTTGATACCACACAAGCCATGTTTTGACTTAAACTCAAATTTTTGAAATCAACCCTCACTCTTCAAAAAAACAAAAACTAAAATGTATTTTGTTTAACTCCGGACTCAATTACCTTTCGTTTGATATCACACACGCCATATTTTCACGTAAACTCTAATTTTTGAATTCTACCCCCACCCTTTTTAAAGAAAAAAAAGCTAAAATATATTTTGTTTAACTCTATACTCAATTACCTTTCATTTGATATCACACACGCCATATTTTCACATTAACTCTAATTTTTGAAATCTTCCCCCACCCTTTTATTTGG
This sequence comes from Aspidapion aeneum, assembly GCA_963576565.1. Taxonomy (NCBI): domain Eukaryota; kingdom Metazoa; phylum Arthropoda; class Insecta; order Coleoptera; family Brentidae; genus Aspidapion; species Aspidapion aeneum. The sequence continues at coordinate 15,926,482 of OY755042.1, forward strand.
CTTGTGTTCGGTGGATTTTGTTCATTTTTAAATGAACAAAATAAATGGGACCATCTCGACCCAAGACCCAGCCTAGGTACCAAATTTCATTAAAATCGGCCAAGCGGTTTTTGAGTTATGCGCGTTGGTCGACAGACAGACAGACAGACATACAGACAGACAGACAGACGGCGCGACAAAAAAGTTTCCAAATCATCTGACACGCAAGATATATAAAAAATTTTGAAATATTTTTTTTTCTCGAAAAAATTAGGATCACCATAGCTCACAGTACTATAGTATAGTATAGTATATGTGTGAGCTAAAAATTATTTTTTAATTAAAAATGGAAGAATTTTTAGCTTAAAATATGGGCGATACCATTGACCCAATGTTAAATATGAAGTAGCGGAGTTATTTTTTTGGGCGCCACATATGTGTTACTGTAATGTGATGATATTTCAAATATAATCTTTTAAATTTGAAGGAAGTTCACGAGGTAAAAAGTCTTAACAAAAAAGTTTCACGGGCAAGACCTCAGAGGTAAAGGTAGCTCGGGGACGCGTTTCATGAACCGAGCTACCTTTACCTCTAAGGTCTTGCCAGTGAAACTTTTTTGTTAAAAATTTTAAGCTTTATTTCTACCCTTGGCCTAAAATGGGTTAAAATTGTATTAAAATCGGTCAAGACATATTTTTAACTGTAATGGAGTAGCTCAAGCCGTTAGTGGTCAATTTAAGAAAATAAATTATAGTCCACAGTACACCAGTCTATTTTTTAAGTGATGACTAACAGGCTGAATTTTTGTACATACATAGCTTTATTCTACCAAGAAGCTCAAGTTTTTCCTGTGCGAAAATTCTTGAAAGTGATTCCTAACTCAAACACATTTTTTAAGCCACAGAAAAAAAATTGCCGGTTACTAATTCTTAATGGCTGCTTTTTTCATCTCATAAATTAGGAGATGAACACAGTAACAGTAAAAAACTAGTAGCCGGATTTTTTTCTGTGGCTTAAAAAATGTGTTTGAAAGTAAATGGCAACATTGGTTTAGTCAGTCTGACGCTCGAAAGATTTCTACACTCGCTCACTTTGTAGGGAATTTCTTTCAAGAATTTTCGCAAGGAAAAAGTCTCTACAAAATAAAACTATTTACAAAAATTCAGAATGTTACTCATCACTTAAAGAATAGACCGGTGTACTTTGGACTATTATGGGTCGTTTAAATGCTAGCGGGGGTTTATAATAAAAACTATCATACTCCAAATGTGCCTAAGAAAAAATCCCTTCTAGCAAATTTTGTCCAAATTAAGTTGCCATTCTGTATATTATATCTTAAACCAAAGCCCTAGTAACAATTTTAGGTACAGGGTGATTTTTTATAATTGCAAGATCGCTATAACTCGGTTATTAATGGGAGTAGAAAGTTCAAACAAAAACTGTTCGGTTTGGTAAATTATGGCCACTTTAGACCCACCATTAGTATTTTTTATAGGTTATAATATACAGGGGGCGACAATCAGATCAATTTTTTTAAAGCGAACACCCTATATATTTTTGTATTTTTAAGTTCCGCAAAAAATTAGCTTTACAGATATATGTAACACTATGGCTCTATCTTTGTTAGTTTTCGAGATATTGACGATTGAAATTCCGAAAATTAGCAAATTTTAAATAGGAATACGGTGCAGAGTATTTAACGTATAGACTGTAAATATACTGAAACAATATTGACTGACAGTTTGATAAATATAAATAATCATCTTTGTCAATTTTCATAGAAATTTAAAATCAAAAGACGACAATTTTTTAAATGTTTTAATTGTTTTAAATCCATAAATAAATAAAAATTAACGTAACAAATGTTCAAACCTATCACCATTGACTTCAATACATTTTTGAAACCGGTCTCTTAAATTATTTATTGTTCTGGTTATTCAATTAGAAAAATTTTCATTAAGCTCATTGACAGACAGTGATATTAATTCTCTGAGCTCTCGAGTATTCCTCGCTTCTAATCTGTAAACTTTATCTTTAAGGTGACCCCAAAAAAAATGTCTAAAGGAGTTAAATCAAAACTGTTGGGTGGCCAGCGTATTGTGCCGTTTTCCCAATCCATTCATTAAAATTATTATTTAAGAATTCTCGAACCTCATGAACATTATGAGGAGGAGCCCTGCTGAAAAATCAATCTTCTTCTTTGATTTAGTGGCAAGTCATCCAAAAAATTTTCTAAGTAATTTTGTAAAAAATTTAAATAAATTTGTCCCGTTAAAGAGTGCTCAAAAAAAATGGCCCAACAACACGGTCGTTCAGTATGCCACGCCAGACATTCACGGATTGTCTTCCCTGTCTTTTAATTTCTTTGACAAAATTAGGGTTAGTCGTGGACCATAGTCTGCTATTCTGTCTATTTGGTAGACCACAAGTTGTAAACGTCGACTCATCCAACCACAAAATGTGATTTAAAAAACGGGGTTATGCGTTTAGTCTTTTATGCATAAAGTGACAAAACTCTACCCTTTTTCTTTTCTGATCGGGTGTTAGGCCTTGAAGTTCTTGTTGTTTATATGCCCAATAAGAATTTGTTCTTAGGACACTTCTTACTTTGGTAAAAGACGTCAAGCGTTCCTGTCCTTCTTGCACTAATGCGGAAGATACTTTTATTATAGAAATTTGTGGGCTTTCTTAAAAATGTAGTAAAATATTTAAATTAGCCTCTTCGTTTGGACGAACAACTCGTTTTTTTCGTTCCACAGACGATGTTTCACGAACTTTTCTATATATCCTAAGAATTGTGGATATATTAGGACATTGTCGGGCTGGATACAGTTCTCGATATTCTCCCGCAGTAGCAGTGGCATTTTTATTATTTTTCGCATATAATAAAAGTATCTCTTGCTTTTCTGCATTGGAATAAAGCAACATTGTTGATAAATATTTAAAATTTGGCACTGACAATGTCATTAGGTATCCACACATCTTAATATTGTTTGTGACTTGTCACAGGAAATACTCCGCACCGTATTTAAAATTTGCTAATTTTCGGAATTTCAATCGTCAATATCTCGAAAACTAACAAAGATAGAGCCATAGTGTTACATATATCTGTAAAGCTAATTTTTTGCGGAACTTAAAAATACAAAAATATATAGGGTGTTCCCTTTCAAAAAATTGATCTGATTGTCGCCCCCTGTATATTATAACCTATAAAAAAAATACTAATGGTGGGTCTAAAGTGGCCATAATTTACCAAACCGAACAGTTTTTGTTTGAACTTTCTACTCCCAATAATAACCGAGTTATAGCGATCTTGCAATTATAAAAAATCACCCTGTACTTTAACATTTGTGGCAGAAAAATAATATTATCGAACACTGAAAATCGTTTTTAATCATTTTTATGGTTTTAACATAAAAATAAAACTCAAACACTATGTTTTATCCTGATTTTCGATAACATTAATTAAGTAGTTTCAAGCTTATTTTAGATATCAATAAACAAAAACCTTTCCTCCGCTTTGAAATTGTTGGAAAAATTAATATAAATATGTCGAAAACTAATCTAAATCTTTCAACCTATAAATTTAGTTATACCACGTGTACAACCACCCCATCAACCACTTTAGTTTTCATGGATTGTGCTTGGTAATTTAAGTATTTTATTTTTCGTTGTTTTGAGTGGGCTCAGAAATCATAGTTTAAATAAAACGTTTTTTTAGCTCTAAGAAAGCAAATAAATTTGGCAAAACTAAACCTACTCAAAAGAACGAAAAAATAAAATATTTAGATAGAATCAATCAAAGAATTACTTAATATTTTATTTCTAAAATAAAAGTTTCAAATTTTGATAGGTGTTAGTTGACCGCGGAACAGTGTATAGGGTGATATTAAACAGTTTTTAAGCCAAAGCTATAAAATTCAGTTTAAAAGTTGGTCTGGTTTGTTTAAAAAGAAACTAAGAAAAATAAAAAAGCAATTGCAAACTGCTTCTTGCTGGAACTTCTTAAAAACGGCTTGCTTCGTCTAAAATTTGAGGCTCGTACAGACATAAGATATCCCATAAAAATATTTTTTAACCACCACTGTTACCATGGTAAAACGACGAAGAATAAAAAACTCACCCCTGCTAGGTGAATACCTGCCACCATTTTGCTCGTTGTGCAAGTAGTCTTTTGGGCGATAACTCATTGTTGTATATTTGCACACTCGATTCTGTCTTTATTTATGTTCCTTTGGAAAACCCTAAAAATAAATAATTGAAATTTATTTTTTTTCTCGCTCACAGACTGGCAAATGCATAGACGCTCTTATGTGTAGCTTAAAACCTTGGAAGGTGTTAGATACTTCACGCTTCATTTATTTTCGCAAATGGCAAATGCCCGGGGGGGGGGGGGGGGAGGATAAAAGGGCCTTCCCCCACCTTACTGACATTAAGCCCAATTTTTTTTATTTTACTAAAAAATTAAGAAATGTATGAACTGAAATTTATCACAAAATATAACCAGGAAACCACTTTCTTCACAATAATTAGTTCATTTTTCAAAAATTTTCGCCGGCAGTACAGTTTATTTCCTTGACGTCTTCTTCTCCCTTCCGGAAATCCCGGAAACGCCACTGATAGGCGGTGGATTTCGTAAGATTTCCTTAAATTTTGGTTTGGTCTAGATTTCCTTTTTAGCGGATTACTTCATAAAATAAATTGTCTTTACATTGTTCCTATAGGTTTTTCGACTTTTCTTAAAACAGTACATTTCCGCATTTGTTTTACAATTTAAAAATTAGAAAGATTCCTTAAAAGCTTTCACAAAAACTTGGGGTTAAATGGAAGGTTAACAGGAAGTGACGTCGAGCGCATCTAATTAAGAACTCGTTTTTAAAATTGTTTAACTAAGTACTAAAGATTAGAAATGAAAAAATATGCATACTTACTGTTCTTCCAGATTTCCCTTCTGTTTCCAACTGTGCCCTCCGTTCTGATCACGTCACTGTACTTCCATAAAACTAAAGTGTTTTAGTCATTGGCAGTTCCTGAAAAAGAAATTGAAAATAATTTTTACAAGTTTTAAGGTTACACAGGTAATTGCATTTGGGTGGCGGAAATTTGGTAGAAAGACATTTGGTAAAAAAACATTTGGTAGAATACAATTAAAATACAATTGGTAGACAGTACATTTGGTAGAAAAACGATTCATAGAAAACATATTGGGTAAAAAATACATTTGGTTAAAAACACGTTTGGAAGAAAATATATTTGGTAGAAAATAGATTTGGTAGGAAATTGATTTCGTAGAAAGTACACTTGGCAGAAAAATATTTTATTACCTAACCTAGCAGGTCCTACTTACTTTGTGCTAGCAGAAAACTGAACTAACCTAAAACTGACCCAACGTAATTTAACCCAACCTATCCTAACCTTAAGCAATCTAAACTAACCCAACGTCCCCTAGCCAAACCAAACTAACATAACCAACGAAAGTCAACTAAACTAACCTAGCAAAAATAAAAGTAACGTAACTAACGAAAATAAACTAAAGTATCCTAACCTAACTCTAAAATGTTTTTAACAAATGATTTTCTACCAAATGTATTTTCTACTAAATGTATACTACAAATGTCTTTCTATTATATTTTCGATGGACATTCCATTTCAATAAACTTGCACCAGTATTTACTAAGACCTTAAAACTAAAAAAAAGCATTGTAGACCGGGTTTAAGTATCAAGTCTATAGACTTGATACCGACTGGTTTAAGTGTACTATTTTAATACTCACAGGTCAAATAGCTGCAAAGATTTGATTCACTCTAATGTGCAATATGATAGTTAGCATATCTCAGTGAGTTACATTTGATATAAATTCAAATTAACTTTAGAAATAAAGAAAAACTGCATAAAAATTTTGTAACGAAATGTCATTGTTTGGAAATTTAGTTCGTGCAGTCGTAGGATTCCCGTTGAAAATAGTCTAAAATTGTAGTACCACCCCTGAGGGGTGGTTTAAAGTTCGTAAAACAATAGAAATAATCCATGATTGACAAAAAACTTATATACAAAAATATTCAAAGCTAAATAATACATAAATAACTTAAAACTTTATCTGCAGATGCATTACCGTATTAAATACGTATCAATATTTAAATACTGTAAAAAGCACAAGATATATTAGAATCCCTTTTCAATTACACATTCACCAAAACAATCCAACATCGGTTTAATCGTCGCTAACTTGTCTAAAGAATTACCATGTAAAATGTAGCGGACAGGTGACACTGACTTTTTTATTCGATATTTCCTAGTGACGTTTGGACGTTTAAATATGGCTACCATTTTTAAACCAAAATATTTTTTCTTTTTATTTATTTATAACGTTTGTGTGGAAATAATGTCTTTGTTACAATGAAAAAAGATGACCCATATCGCAAGGTATTTATGAACAATTTATATAAATATTAAAACTATTGCATCCAAGGGAAAAATGAGTTAAACCTTCAACCAAAATGTAGACTTTTAAAGCTAGGATTGTAGCACTTAGCACTGTAGACCCTTTAGTAAATACTGGTGAGGATATTTCCTTTGCAAGTGGCAAAAATTTAGGAAATAATCTTTTTGTCGAATACACTTGGGGCATCGAGATTCTATTGCAATGAATAAAGCTTTAGAGTGGACCGCGTGACTCCTTGTGTAGTGATAGATGCTGTGCTAGCTTTCTGGTGAGTACAAACCGAATCTACGCAAAAAAACTTTGACTAAAAACTGGGCGATTAATCCTACTATGGAAAAGTCCCAGTATAAAAAAATCCTAGATAAAGTTTATTAAAATAACAGAATACAAACAAATTGTATTGTAAGCTTTATATATCTAACTTCCTAGACCGCGCAGCAATGGCTAGAGAAGGTATTGTTATCGACAAAAACAATTTTTTTTAGATAAACTCAAAAATGTGTTATTTAGGTGTACTTTGACCTATCTTAGCAATATCGTCGTGAGGTCTGTCCGTGTGTGTATGTCTGTCCGTAACACGATAGCTCCTAAACCGCTAAACCGATTTTCATCAAATTTTGAGGTAAAATAGTGCACAATACTGTAAAGAGGTGATTATATTTTGATAAAAATCCATTAATGTATAATGACAGTTTTTTCAGTTTAATAATTGAAAATATGCTTCTTAAAAACTTCGTAGGGGCTTCCGTTTCTGAGATATTTAAATAAACTGTTTTTAAGGTTGATATCACTTGGAGTGTGGTAATGGGCTAGGAAGGTATCAGATCCATTTACTTTAATTCTAATGTTTGAAAGTTTAAGTCCAATTAGCTATTTGGTTTGAATGTGACACAACCGTTTGGACGCCAAAAAAGTTTTAAATAAACAAAAAATGCATTGTTAGTCATTTTACTACTAAACTATGATATGTATGGCAAAAAACCTAAGAGGCAAGAATAGCTTGCAATAAGGTTGTTGCCGTTTGTGTTCCTCATGTGCTTAAATTCTTGTTTTTTGTTGTTTCTAATGTACGATCTAGTCTGAAGGTCTGGTGAAGACAAAAACTATTGTCGAAACGGTACCAATGGATTAAAGCGTATATTTACCAGAACAACAGTGTCCTTATTCCCACTAAGTCTACGCGTAGTCGTTAAATAAACGAAATAATATTTTATTTTTACAGTACCGTTTTAACTTTATTTTTCATTTCTTGATTATAGTATTAATTAATAGCCCGTCCCTCCGCTACTGGCAAAATTTTAGTCTGCCAATTTGAACCTTTTTTCTCTCTTAGTTAAGCAAATATACCGAATTTGGTTAAAATATCTTAAAAAAATGGATCTATGAAGATCTGATACTCCTAGCCCATTAGCACACTACAAGTGAACGCCACACTATATCGGCATTCAAAAAATTCTTTGTAAATATCGCAGAAACGGAAGCTTCTACGAAGTTTTTAGTAACCATATAAATTATTGAGAAAAACGGGTTCTACTATATTCCGAAAACTGCATATTGATACGATGCGCCGCTAAAAAGCATTTTTTTAATTTTTGAACTGTCAAAAAGCTGTCGTTAGTATTAATGGATTTTGACCAAAATCTAATCAGCTCTTTACACAATTTTACCTGAAAATCGGTTCAGCGGTTAAGGGGCTATCTTGGGCTGAACATATACACACACACGGAAAGACGTCACGACGATATTGTTAAGATAGGTCAAAATACACCTAAATAATACATTTTCGGCGTTCTCAAAAAAAAAATCCTCGAAAACAATACCTTTCCTAGCTGCGCGGGCCAAGAAGGCAAAAATAAAAAAAAGCTCCAAGACCCCAATTTTATTAGACAAGTTTTTAAACTATTTTTGCACTTACTTAGAAGACACAGTCTATAACCAATCACACGATATTGAATATTTACTTACTTACTTACTACCACAGACTTATGATCTAGTTTTGAAATAATCTTAGCAATAATCGCTTAAAACGACAACCAACAAATAAGTTATACAAAAATATGTGCAGCCGATTTGACAACATAGTAAAATAAGGTGACTTGGAACCGAATACTTTCCAATTTTACTACCAAATTTATTTTCAATTAGTTAAGCCTCGGTGTTTGATAATTAAGACATAATTTTAAGAAAAAAAAATTAAATAATGCGAAATTTGTCAACACTACGTTACTCTGCTGCTGCTGATTTTTTTCGCTAGCTGCTGTGGTTCGTAACGTATAATTTAAAAAATATATATATCACAAAAACTGCGGCTCTGACCAACTTGTTTCGAAATGTAATTCTAAAATCTAAATTTAAAAATTTTAATTTAAAACGCAATTTTGCTAGCTGATGTGGTCCTCAAATTATTATTTTAAACATTTTAACCCACTACTACTATGTTACTCTAGTTGCTTTCGTTTTCGAGATAAATAGGATTTTGTTTTCTTTCGAAAATTGTGATTCTGGAAAACTTTGACACTATAACAATTTTTGTTGAAATTTTTTTTTTCTCCATTTCAATTTGTAAACCATGTTTCGTTAACTGCTGTGGTTCGTATGATATGATTTTTTGACATATTTTTTTAGCATCTCAAAAACTGCCACTCTGACGAACATTGACGTTATAACAAATGTTGTCTAAACTGTAAGATAATCTAAATTTGAAAACCGCGTTTTGCTAGCTCTTCTGGTCCTCAAATTATGATTCTTTTAAACATTTTAACACCCTACTACTATTTTATTCTAGCTGCTTTCGTTTTCGAGATACATAGGATTTTTTTCAAAAAATCTGACTCTGGAAAACTTTGACGCTATAACAAATTTTGTTAAAAATATATTTCTCCATTCCAATTTAAAAACCGCGTTTCGTTAACTGCTATGGTTCGTAAGATATGATTTTTTGTCATATTTTCTTTTAACATCTCAAAAACTGCCGCTCTGACAAACTTTAAATTATAACAAATTTTGTTTAAAATGTAATTCTAAATCTAAATTTGAAAACCCCGTTTTGCTAGTTGCTGTGGCCTTCAAATTATATTATTTTAAACATTTTAACTCCCTACTACTATCTTACTTTAGCTGCTTTCGTTTTCGAGATACATAGTTTCTTTTTTCAAAAATTGTGACTCTGGAAATCTTTGACGCTGTAACAAACTTTGTTTAAAATGTATTTCTCCATCTAAATTAAAAACCACCTTTCGTTAGCTGTTGTGGTTGAAAAGATATGATTTTTTACAATCTCAAAAACTGCCACTCTTGCGAACTTTGACGTGAAATATTTTGTTCAAAATGTAATTTTTAATCTAAATTTAAAACCGGCCGGCGTTTTGCTAGCTGCCGTGGTCTTCAAATTATTATTATTTTAAACATTTTAACTCCCTACTGCTATTTGACTCTAGCTGCTTCGTTTTAAAAAAGTGTGACTCTGGAAAACTTTGACGCTATAACAAATTTTGTTTAAAATGTAATTCTAAATCTCAATTTGAAAACCGCGTCTCGTTAGCTGCTGTGCTTCGTAAAATATGATTTGTTGACATATTTTTTTTAGCATCTCAAAAACTGCCACTCTGACGAACATTGACGTTATAACAAATTATGATTCTTTTAACTATTTTAACACCCTACTACTATTTTATTCTAGCTGCTTTCGTTTTCGAGATACATAAGATTTTTTTTCAAAAAATGTGAGTCTGATAAACTTTGACGCTATAACAAATTTTGTTGAAAATGTATTTCTCCAAATTACGTATTGAAACCACGTTTCGCTAACTATGTTGTGGTTTGATAAGATATGATTTTTTAACATCTCGAAAACTGTCATTCTGATGAACTTTAACTTTATAACAAATTTTGTTTAAAATTATGTAATTTTAAATCTAAATTTGAAAACCGCGTAAAAAATCTTGAGTTTTTGTGTTGCGTAACTTAGGAATGTTCGCTTCCATTCATTAGAGACATTTTCGGTCAGTTAAAATAACAAAAAATTTGACAGCTGTTACCGTTATTGTTACTAGGTAACAATTCAGGGCAAAAAAGATAGATTTTGGAACACTAAAGATAAGCATAACACAAACGTTAATTTAGTAGTTTCACACTCTTTCAACTTTTTGTTTATGTTTATTAGATTTTATTTTACAAACCAAACTACCAAATTTTCTTTAGTAAAAAAATCGACAGCATTAAAAAACACAATACAAAATTAATCACAAAACCGTTACCGTAAGTAACAAAAAAGGAGCGAAAAGCTGCTAATGCGCAGACTCAGTAGAAGCAATAACGGTAACATAGTGTAAAATACGCGACCTAAAATGTCCCTATTATAAATATTCTTAAAACTATTCCATACCAGGAAAAAGGGAGAGAGATCATAAATTAACTGTCCCAAGTCACCCTTCTTTTGGTATGTACAAATACTTATAAGGGGCGCTTTTTATCGTAATAGTCTGGAAGATAATAGTCAAGTCCGGCTATTGCCACTCTGGCACCGTTCGTTGAGCAGAGGGTATGGCTGCCTAGAGTCCCTGTATATTGACATCCAAATATGTCAACATACAGGGACTCTATGGCAGCCCATTGGGGATACAAAAATAATAGTTTTTTTTATACGACTGTCTTGTAAAAGGGGGTTTTGCGCACGGAGAACACGATCTGAAAATGGCATTTTGCGCACGCTGTGTGCAAAACGTTTTGCACACGCTTATGTCATTTTTGCGCACGCCTATGTCATTTCTGCATACGGGCCTCCCGTCATTGTGATTTTTGTTGTTGACACCCATCAATATAAGTTGGCTTAGTTCCGTAGCAACCGTCACTGCTCGTATGTTTTGTTGATTAGATACGTCAAAAAATTGTTGAATGTTTAATGTTTTGTTGTAAAAATGTCGGAAATAAAAACAAGTGAAATTAAAATTTGATTTTTCTTTCTTTATTAGCAGTCGTATAAAAAATATTGTAAAAAACTCGTTTGAAAACCTCTTTGCACACTCCCTCGACTTGTAGACCTCGCCTTCGGCTCGGTCTACCAAACTGTCTCGATCGTGTGCAAAGAGTCGTTTTCAAACCTTGTTGTTTAAATAACTATTAAAATTATACCCTTTTTTGAGAAAATTTTTCGTAATGTACACTGTGATCTGGTATAATCCCCCTTAAATTTTTTTCCTATTGAATATAAAAATAAAATAAAAAGCAATCAATTTTTTACCACTAATTTCAATTGACATTTGTGTTAATTAGTCCTTAGATATTCATTAATAATGATCTTTACGACATTTTAAATTGGCAATAACTTACAAATAAAGATAAGCTGTCATACTGAAAAGTGAAATGTCTTTTCATACTACTACAGATGTGTACATTTAACAAAATGGTACGTAAATTATTTCTATATCGCATTAAAGAAATGATAATACGGTATTCCATTTAAAAAAATGCTTCAAATTAACATTAAGCTTGAACTAAAAATGTCAAATGTTTATTAGTAAAAAACACGTACAAAAATTTACGTATCTACTGCTTTATATTTTAGTTTTACGAATATATTAAACAGTAAAAAAGTTAAAGGAGGTATCCGGTTATAACAGATCACACTACTAAAAATACATCAAATTGACATAGCTTCAACAGTACAAATGTCGAATTTGACAAGTGATTAAAAACAATGTAATAAATGTCCCGTATCGGCTAATTTTTATTTTAAACAGATCACACTATACCTACGTATCACTCAGTACAGTCAAAAAATTGGGAAATGTGACGTCTGTAAACTATGATGATATTTGCAATTATTTAAAAAATTATTTTAATTATAAATTTTTATTAAAATTTATTTCTAGAAGCGGCCCTAAAATGTTAACAGGGTACTTGACACACATCATTAAAAAAGCAAATTTTATCGTCTAAATAATAAAAGAGTTGACTATTAATATATAAAATAATAAAAATAGATTTTCGACGATTTCTGTAAATCACACATTTATGGACACTAAACACGTTACACGTAAACATCCCTATTAATTTATACATCATTAAAAAAACTATAATAAAAAGGTTTTTTTTAAATTGTGGCAAAAATAACATGACAATTAAATAGTGGGCGAGTGTACCTATAATACTAAAGTAACCCGAAGATTTCTCATTTGATACGTATTTTAATGACCTGTTCCCTTCTACATATTTTTTTCAAAAAACTACAACAAGATACAATAGCTGATTTATTACGGTTTTATGTACAGTGAAACCTCTCCTTGCGGACTCCTCTATTAAGCAGACACTCCCTTTAGGCGAACAAATTTGTTGGAACCAAGCTTTTGCCTATTTTTTTACATGTAAAATTGCCTCCTATAACCGGCCACTCTGAGAAGCTGACGCGGGCAATTTTTTTTGGTTAAAAAATTCTGAAACCTCCCTTAACCGGTCGCGAAACTCTGACAACGGGACGAAGCGCTGCACGAGATGGGCATAAATATTACGTAGTATGTGGGCAACAACGCACTCTGCAGCCGGGGAATTACCTCTTTCCGTTTTAATGCGGTGACTAAACACTTCTTGTCGTATATATTTTATTTGGCGGGACTGCTGTGATTTATTTTTATTGTTTAGTTGAGTAGTAATATCTGTTCGAAATGGCGCCTAGTAAAAGCTTCCTAAGTTCACCTAATTTTTCACCGATTTTCTATTTATAAATGTTGGTATAAGTTTTCCGTTTATGTTGTCCGGTTTTATTATAAGCAATACAACTATGTACGTTTAATAATAAATATATATTAAAATTTCGCAGTTCTCTCTCTTAAGCGGACACCTCCAATAAGCGGACAAAATCGACGAAACTGTGAGTGTCTGCTTATAGGAGGTTTCACTGTATTTAAAAACTATTTGTTCTAGTATTTCAAAAATATCTAGGTCCAAAGATGCATAAACCGGATCCTTAAAGTAGAGCCTTTCCCTGTTCTGAATATGCATCAAGCTCATGCACTTTTGTTTGATGCTTTTTCTTTCCCCGTTTTGGATAATAAAAAACCGGCTACGCAGCAATAAAATTTTCAATGTAAATGTACCACAGTTCTTTAAAAATCTTCCTGACTATATTGTATTTGATATAATACAGTTTCAAGTCATTACTACAGATTACCCTAATATGCCAGGGGTCAAAGTATAACGTACAGATTATTTCTTTGTTATCAAAGGTAATAGAGCATGAGACTTAAAAATTACTGATAATTTTTATACACGCTTGGTTCATTTTTACACAACAGATGGTATTTAGATTTGAATTTTATTTACCGACTGACCATTTATTTCACAAAGTTTTATAATCAATCTATATTCAATTTAAAGTAAAGCTAAAAAAATATACTTACAATATCTTTTCAAACAAAAAAATTACAAAATGTATAAAATAATTTAAAGATAAAAAAAATAGTTACCGTTCTTATAACACCAACAATAAATACCTAATGTATATATGATGTCATTGTGATGTTAGTTATAGCAAAAACTATGTTTCTTAAAAATATTATTTTTCAAAAAGAAGAGATGTTATTTTTATTCTTACAATCCATAAAATGTTAAAAAATATGTATAATTTTTCGTTATTAAGAAGCAAATTCTCTACGTACCTGCTTTTTGCAAGCGATTAAGATAAATAATGAAAAAGCAATTTTAATAAATACAAATAGAATCATAATAATAATTAGTAATTAAATTGCGATATTCTGGCGTCTCTAAAAAAAATAAAACCGCATCATTTTTATTTGTAAATTATAGACAATAAAAAAAAAATTTGTTGTCAAGCACTCTGTGTTTATTGTATTACAATCTAGTCAGTAAGACTAATTAGCAATTTTGTTTTAACTTAATTTACTAGAAAAGTCAGATTTAAACTTAGGGTTCACTCAACAGTTCTCCCCGCTTTGTTTAGTCTCACAATTGTGTTGTGTTTATAGCATTATTTTGTTTTATGTTTTTAGTCTTCGAACTAGCATAGTATTGTCTAGAAGCTGAATTGCTTCCACATTCACATGCCGATGGAGTCTTTCTTCATGGCTTTTTTGCGTACTTTTTTATAGTCTCTGCTACAGTTTCGATTTTTAGATCTCGATGAAGGTCACTAATTCGAACGTACCAAGGTGCATTCACAATGTTTCTTGATACTTTATTTTGAAATCTCTGTACAACTAGAATGTTACTCTCTTTAGCACAACCCCATAGGTATTTGTCTATAAAGCAGTAACTTATTATGAATTGTTAAATTGGACTTCCTTCCAATTAGCCAGTTCATTTTTCTATACCTTATCTCAAGTTCTTCTTTTTTTTTTCTTAACATGTGCTTTCCAGCGCAATTTGGCATCAAGTGTCATACCTAGATATTTTGCCTGATTTGAATATGGTACGGGAATGTTGTTAATTGTAATTTGTATGTGATTTATATTTTTGTTTGTAAAATCAACATGAATTGATTTGGTTTCATTTAATTTTATTCGCCACTTTGTGGTCCAACTATGAACTTGGGTGACTGCATCCTGAAGTTTTTCTATGCATTTTTCAATAGATTTTTCTACCGTCAATAAAGCAGTATCATCGGCAAATGTTGCTAAGTGGCAATTTTCTGGCTTTGGGATATCACAAGTGAATAATAAGTATAGATATGGGCCTAGTACGCTACCCTGGGGCACGCCTGCTTGAATTTCTCTTAAATTTGAGTATGAGTCTTCCTGTTTTACTCTAAAATGTCTATCAGATATGTATGATTCCAATATATCCGAATATTGTTTTGGCAGAAACCGTTTTAGTTTAAAATTAAGGCCTTTATGCCACACTTTGTCAGCTTGTGCTACATCTAGAAAAACTGCAGAACAAACTTTTCCCTCTTCTAGTGCTTTTTCTATTATATTAGTAACTCTGTGTACTTGATCTATCGTGGAATGCTTGTCTCGAAAACCAAATTGATGAGACGGAATAATTTCTTGTCTTTCTATGATGGGTTTTATTCTTTTAAGCAATAATTTTTCATAGAGCTTGGATATAATTGGCAGCAAAGATGACACGTCATGGAGTGGTTTTCCCGGTTTTGGAATCATGATAACTTCTGCAACTTTCCACAGTTTAGGTACATACCTAAGCCTAAAAGACGCATTAATTAGGTTGCATAGTTTTACGATAGCTTTTCTGGGAAGTTGTTTTATGACTACCCCGTTAATAAGATCATACCCTGGGGCTTTTTTCGAATTAATATTTTTGATTTCTGTTAATATTTCTTTTGGTGATGTAAGCTTAATATGGTCTTCGATTTGATGGGTTCATTTAAATGAAAGTGTTCATCTGGTGCTTCGTGGGGCTGAAATGTTTTTTTCTAAATGACTTGCAAAAATATCTGCTTTTTCTTCGTTGCTCCTTGCCCACTTTTAAAATCTTTGGTTGAATAAAAAAAATATGAAACTTTAATGCCGGTTTCCTCAAAACGTAAAGTTTTCTTTCTTCTTAGGGACGGCAGAATTGTCGATTCAGTTAAATTACCCTAATATTTTTTGCCTAATTATCTAAGAATTTTTAAATTGGAAAATCCATAATTGTTTTTTTTTTTTTTTGATAAAATAAATTGTTAACTTGAACATATTCAAATTTATAAAAATAAGGGTGTTATTTTTGTGCAACCAACAGAAACAACTACTCCGAGGGAAAATACCCCTACCGGCATTGAATTATACTGATGGCTTGATGCTTTCGTTGGGAACTTGATAAAACTGTTTGGTTTTCACTATCTCCAACGTCGATCACAGGGATACGAGTGATCCCCGTCTGGAACACGTCCTGATAGTCAGACGGGGATCACTCGTATCTCTGTGATCGACGTTGGAGATAGTGAAAACCAAACAGTTTTAAGGGTGTCATTGTGGTTGATTATTAACAAGCCTTTCTGGGTCTTAACATTTCTTCATAATTAAGAGAGTCGTATTTTATACCAAAGCTAAAAGCTATAGATGTTACAAAATTTCGCTGAACACATTCAAGTTGATACTTAATGAGATACATACAAAAACAGTGTTTAGGCTCTTAGGCCTCTTTTATGCACACGCGACGTTTTCTAAAAGCACGTTGTTAAATGTGCGCTTTTATGCATCGACGTCAATCAGCCGCTCGCCGCCTGTGTCGCGGTACTGAAATCCTGTAGCGTGGAATTACAAGACGCGTCGCGACAGGCGTTTCAAAAGTACATTGATTTCAATTGGTGCTTTTATGCAGCGCGTTTATTATCGTTTGTCGTCGTCATTTTGAACAGTCAGTTGAGTCAGTTTGCAACATGCCTAGGAAACTCAATGCAATTTGACAGGTCGTTAGGTTAAAGTTCTCACTAAGCTCAAAAGAGGCACTGCGGTCGCGCGTTTGTTCCTTATTCTATTTTTTTTGATAATTATCTGTGGTTTGGATTTTCCGTCCCCCTTTTTTTCAGCTAGAAAAACCTCTTCCACCGCGTTTTATTTCGGGTTCATTTTAAATCTATCTTTTTGGCTTATGTAGGTAATCTTTGTAGCTGTGACGCATTAAAATTAAATTTTGTTAAATTTTGCAATTTTTAAATATAAAAGAATAAGAATTTCTAGTTGCTTTTCTGGATGAAGTGTCTAAAGTTCAGACGAGTATAAAATGCATAGTTTTCCGAGACATTTTAAGGTAAGTTTTCTTATTTTCTCATTTGAGGTTAGATTGGCATTTGATAAAATTTGTATTGATAGTGTCTTTTTAACTTCTTATCGCTTACTTTACGGAACTCTGAATAGAGGTTTCCAATGCCTGGTAGGTGCCTTACTTGCCCATGAACTTAGCACAAATTTAGTGTTAATTTTACGTCTATCCCCTTCTTTTGATATTAAGTAAAAGGGGGGGGGGGCTAATTGATGGGTAAACGAGGGATTACCCAGCAGCGTAATGTACTTTGAATAAATTTATTCCTTAATTTTAAATCTTTATCTTACCATAATCTAGTACCTATGATTAATGTGGTTATAAGTTGATTTTAGCTCACACATATACTATACTATAGTAGTGTGAGCTATGGTGATCCTAATTTTTTCGAGAAAAAAAAAGTTGCTCCGATTTCAAAATTTTTTATATATCTTTGCGTTTCAGATGATTTTGAAACTTTTTTGTTGCGCCGTCTGTCTGTCTGTAACGACCAACGCGCATAACTCAAAAACCGCTTGGCCGATTTTAATGAAATTTGGTACCTAGGCTGGGTCTTGGCTCGAGATGGTCCCATTTAAAAATGAACAAAATCCACCGAACACAAACCAAATAAAAGGGTGGGGGTAGATTTCAAAAATTAGAGTTTATGTGAAAATATGGCGTGTGTGATATCAAACAAAAGGTAATTGAGTCTGCAGTTAAACAAAATACATTTTAATTTATTTAAAAAAAAGGGTGGGGGTATATTTTAAAAATTAGAGTTTAAGTGGAAATATGGCGTGTGTGATATCAAACGAAAGGTAATTGAGTCCGGAGTTTAACAAAATACATTTTAGTTTTTTGTTTTTTTTTTAAGGGTGGGGGTATATTTTAAAAATTAGAGTTTAAGTGAAAATATGGCGTGTGTGATATCAAACGAAAGGTAATTGAGTCTGCAGTTAAACAAAATACATTTTAATTTATTTAAAAAAAAGGGTGGGGGTATATTTTAAAAATTAGAGTTTAAGTGAAAATATGGCGTGTGTGATATCAAACGAAAGGTAATTGAGTCCGGAGTTTAACAAAATACATTTTAGTTTTTTGTTTTTTTTTAAGGGTGGGGGTAGATTCCAAAAATTTGAGTTTAAGTCAAAACATGGCTTGTGTGGTATCAAACAAAAGGTAATTTAGTCTGGAGTTGAATAAAATATATTTCAGTTTTTAGTTATATTAGCTTACACGTACACTATAACTATAGTACCTAGTGTGAGCTTAGGGGCCCATATATTGGCAGAGTATTTTTTTATTGTTTTCAGCTTTTCGATGATATGTGTGACCACTGATAAGCTATATATATACTGCTTTGAAACATACCCTACACAACTTACAACCAAGGCGAGGAGGTACTTTTAAATCATGTCAGATTTTCGTCGAGCTGTTAAAAAGTAGACACTTAAGAATGATTCTCTTCACGAACAACTGTTTCATTATTTATTCACTCATCACTCACCAGAAATGTTAAAAGCAAATTTAAATATACTAGACAGTGTTTGGTTTTGCATTATATTTTATTTTACCAATCAATTAGACTATGTATTATTTCATCAATAGTTAGTCATTAATTTGTAGCTTTTTTTATAATAATAAAAACTAATTTCAAAAATGTTTTATTTATTGCATTTTATATATAATTTTCAATCTGTATATATCTTATAAAGACATTGTATGTCTTTATAAAATATTGACTGATTAAAAATTTCAAAAAAAACTTTAAAATTAAAGAAAATTTATTATAAAAGGCGATTCAAATTTCCCGCCTCGCCTTTTAGTTCGTCACTAAGCTCTGCAGTGAGCTCCACAGAGCTAACGACCTGTCAAACAGCCGAAGTTGCCTATCTAATAAAAACTCACTGAACCGCGCCGCAAATCCTTTATCTATGGTTTGCATAGCTCATCAAATGAGCCTGTCGACATACGGTAATAATTGAAGAATTTTCCCTTTCGAGTCTTAATTCTGAATGAAGTGTATAATATGCGCCTCTAAGAAGTCTTGCATTATTAATTGGATGCACATCCCAACGTCTCTGGCGTCTTTTCTCAATGAAACTTTTATATTTTTAATCACTGCCGCTGTGTGGTCCACTTGCAACAGTTGAAACTGATCAAATTTGAAACGGCACGCGACAAGAAACGCTTGGATATTGTTTCATAAAATAACTCCGCTTCTTGTCGCCCC
Source organism: Aspidapion aeneum (assembly GCA_963576565.1). Taxonomy (NCBI): domain Eukaryota; kingdom Metazoa; phylum Arthropoda; class Insecta; order Coleoptera; family Brentidae; genus Aspidapion; species Aspidapion aeneum. The sequence goes on from OY755042.1 coordinate 15,945,835, forward strand.
GCGACTAGCGACAAAAAACGCGTGCATAAAAGAGACCTTAGCCTATTACCAACCACAGAAACACCGCTTGAATAGCTTTTTTTTTATAACCGGTTATTGTTTGTTGTTGCTTTTTGTTGTGCAAAGTTTAGTTGGTTTTAGTGCGCTTTTTAAAAGATGAATAATAATCTTCTTGTCATTCTTAAATTTAAGTTCTTCTCGAACGACTCTTAAATACTGGCGTATTTGATTCGAAATGGCCATAAATTGGAGAAAAAAACTTAAATATAATAAACAGTGGTTAGAGGAGTACAATAATCCTGTTTTTTTTAGAGGAAGCCAAGGGAACGGAAAAAAATTTGGCAAGACGATATAAATGTCTCTTTGTACAATTTTCCCTCATAATTGAGGCACACACGATAAATTCCACTCATTGCAAAAATTAACGCAAAAAGAAACAAAGCAAATGATTGTGAGGTAAGAAAATCCAATAACTTTCTGGAAAGTGTGGTAATTACCGGTAATAAACGATGACGTACAAAGGGCTCATTCGTGACGTCACTATTTAAGGAGTGGTATTTACCAAGGCCGCTTGAACGCCAATGGTAAATACTAGCTATTCGCTTGAAAACGGCTAAAGTGAGCTTACAGGGTCTTTGATTATATTTGTATGACCTTTATTAGGGGTTAATGTAGGTAATAGAAAAAAGCTTTAAAAACAAAAGTTGCATAATTTTTTCCACATTATCTTTTGGGCTATGTCAGATGTCATTCCTTATGTCAAATTTTGGCAGCAACTTACACTTAAGTTAATGAAAATGAACCTTAAATATTTTTTGTCAGAAAGAAAAACGTATTTTCCCTGATTTTAAAAACATATGGTTTAAACCATTTTTGTGTTATTGAAGTTACAAATTTACATTGGGGTATTAGTGCACTTTAACAGTAATTTTAAACTACTATAACTCGAAAACGGTTTATCCAAAATGTCAGCAACCTACATATTTTTGAAAGTTACTAATACTTAAGAAAGTTATTCCCAAAATTTGACATAAGGAACGACATCTGTGACTTCTGACATAGTCCAAAAGATAATACGTAAAAAATTTTGCAACTTTTGTATATAAAGCTTTTTTTATCACCTACATTAACCCCTAAAAAAAGTCACGCAAATATAATCAATGGCCCACATATTCTAGAACTTGTCTCATAATATGCATTACAAATTTATAAATATGTTGTTAAAATCTTGGTAGATATATGTTCAATGTGTTTAATAAAATTTTACTTAACATCTAAATAATCACTACTTGATTACTAATCACCTGCACTCTGTACAGTTGAACATCAATAAAAAATAAAAGGATTTTTTGTTATAAAAAACTAAATTATTTTAAATTTCCTAATATTTAAAATGATATGATTTTTTCCACATCAAGAAAATAATTGATTCTATTTATTCTGTAACTGAATGCAGTTCGGGATAGTTTTAACAACAATAAATACTTTTTTACCACTACCAGCCAAATTAAGGAACTGAGTTTAGTCTAAAACGTGTTTAACATCCTACAAAAACAAGTTAAAAAGGAGAGGTGATAGCTCTGCGAAACACCGAGTATCACTGATCTCTGACGACATAATATATAATTCTCAATTTATACAAAAGTTTTCCTATGAGAAATATTATCAAGAGGCCATCCAAAAAATGTCCCATGAAACCCTAAAGAGGGAAGTTTCTTCTTAAGGATTTTTTGATCCACTCTGTCAAATAGCTTGGAGAAATTATTATTTTTTGGCAAAAATTATCGCTTAAAGTTTAAGCATTTACTTAAGAACTTAAAATTTGTATATTATATTTAAAGTGAACAAATATACAGGCTAATTTTAATAGTGGTATGTGTTGGCTTATTCATATGGTTTACCATGTTAATAAGTATGACTTCTTCCACACTATCACATTTTATGTGGCTTTTAATAATAAATATATTTTCTTCACCTGTAAACGGCAGTTAAAAAATAAAAACACCAAACGACGTAACTGATCAAACCCTCGTAAAAAAATACAGTCGAACTTCGATAACTTGAACTTCGATAACTCAAAATCTTTGATAAGTTGAACCAAACTGTTGGCAATGGCGTCAAGGGTAAAATATATATACAGTGAAGTCCGGATATAACGAACCTCAAAAATGAACTAAATACTGTTCGTTATATCCGAGGTTCGTTATAAACAGTAATAAATAAATGTTGTTTAATTTTTTGTGTTTCTTTTTTTAATAGTATCCAAGATTAAGAAAAGTAAAAATATTACAAAAAGCAGAATACATACGAATAAAGACGTTTATTATTATTGTTATACATATAAATATGTAAAGTACATAATATGGTCAATGGTGGTATGTAATACATACATAAAAGAAGCCTAAATCTTTTTTTAAATTATTATGAAATCCATGTTTGTTTGTGCATTTCTACTTGAAAAATATTCCCTGTTTATATAGCTATTAAGGTTACAGAATGATGCCCATACTGTATCAGGAACTTGGCATGATTCCAAAAAATTACGAGTTTTCGAAATTTTCATTTCCATTTCGCAAATGGTTGGAACATAAACCTTAGTGACTTCAACAGAATTATCTTGAACAGGATCATCATTATCTTCGTCATTATCACTTGAAACCATGTTTGAGGTTACAGAGAGATTATAATTTGCTCATCAGTCAACGTTTCTCTTGCTACAATGTCTCTATCAATAGTCACATAATCGTTAAAATCGAAGTCACACATTTTTCTCTTAGCTTGTTCTTCTACTAAATCAAGCACATCATTATCGAATTCATACTCGTGATCATATTCTGGATCTTGTGCATGTCTAAAGTTAATAAGTTCGTTTTAAAAGAAAAATACATATTCTAGATTATTAAGATTAGGTTTGCTATATCCGGAAGTTCGCTATAAGCGGGATCGTTATAACCAGTAAGACAATACACGAGTATTTATGGATGACTTTTCGTATAAAGAAAAAAGGTTCGTATTAACCAGAAGTTCACTATAAACGGGTTCGTTATAAGCGGACTTCACTGTATATATATAATTTGGTCTTGATAACTCAGAACTTCGATTAGTGGAATATCTTGATAACTCGAACATTGTATGTGGCGCCAACTTCGATAAGTCGAATTTTCTGGGAAAATCTCCTAATTACAAGTCGTTCTAACTTGTTTGTTTGCATTGGAATGTTTTAAAGATGCAATTGAGTGGAACTTAGGGGTTGTGTGTACGTTAATATGTAACAAAAAACGCCTTTTTTTCGGTAAAATAAATGTACATTCATACATATGTATAAGAACAAAAATTATGTATTCACAGTTATTAGAGATGAACGTTTTTAATATAGATTAGTTGTATCAGAATTATTGCAAGTACCTATACCAATATTTCCTTAAAAAAACACGTAAATTTTGATTCACAAAAAATATGAAAACGCCGCAAAAATTTTCGTCTCGATAAGTCGAAATTTTTATGTGACACATGGTTGTTCGAGTTATCGAAGTTAGACTGCAATAAAAAATACCTAATCGATGAAGTTTAACGCCATACACAGTCGGGATGTGCAGTCGAGTAAAGGCATTAGGAGTCAATAACTGGCAGCATTGCGCAAGATATCCTTTTTTTCTTTGACCCGCACAAATTTGTTGTCTCTCTATACCCGAACACATGCTTTCCCCATGCAAATTCTAGGCTTGGGAACCCTGTATAAACTAGAAGTTAATACTTAACTTAAATATATTATTTAAAAAAAAAACATGTTTTGTTGTTGTGTGACTTGTTATTTTAAAAAACTTAATGTCGATAACATTGATAACATACAATTTTTCATACAAAACATTCATACTGTACTAAAGTTTTTAAAGTAAGTTCGCCCAGTAGCGGCTCGTGAAGTAGGAACAGGGTGCCAGGGCACTACCCTATTTTTCTGCAAAATTTCTTTTTCATTTTTATTCTATGCATTTCTTTTTAATTTATTAATTATATGTAATTTGGTAACCCTGTGCAATTCTATGACTCACACTTCGACTCGACCATTTTTATAACATCTTTATTATGTTTTTATTTTATTCTATGCATTTCTTTTTAATTTATTAATTATGTAATTTGGTAACCCTGTGCAATTCTGACTCACACTTCGACTCGACCACTCGACGCGACGCGATGAATACGCTGCCCAATGAGTATGTGCCACTTTTCTGTTGTCTTCTTCGAATAGATATAGATTTTATGAGCAGCCTATATGAGCGACATAGGGCTAATGTTGGACATTTAACATTGTTTAAATACGAAAAATCAAAGAAAATATGTGCCTCATCAGTCGTCAGTTAGTCGTATTCCTCGTATTGTTTTTGTGCGTATTTACGCCCTTTACAATACATTTCAATTATTTCAGCAAAATTTTTTGATAAATTTTGAGTAATTTCGGTGAGAAATCGACATTTTGACACTCGACGCCATGCGATGGCTTGTAACGTGAAGTAGTAACACACTAAACCTTACAAGGGATATACAATGAGATTCCACCAAAAGCTCCGGCTAAAAATAGGCAGCACTGTGGAAAAACGTTGAGACTCCACTTTAAATTTCGTTTTGCTCAACTTTTAAAAAAATAGAATCTCATCGTTTTTCATTGGGCGCAACACCCCGACTTTTTTTACTGACTCAAAATTCTGGCACTACCATGTTGTATTAACATGAGCCGCCTCTGAGTTTACCTACAAATAAAAATTTTCTTGCTGAAAAATAAGAAAATCTTTTTGTTTCAGTGGGTAGTAGGTAGCCACATTGAAAATTTTAATTTACCAATTAAAACTATAAACATTAAAAACAGGTAAAATATTAAAATCAAATTTTCATAAAATTTATTATTTTTAAAATTATTTAAAAAAACAACTTTTTCCTAAATGCTGATGAGGCAGTACCTATAAAATAATAAAAGTTCAGTGAATGAACTTCGCTTTGATGTGTCAGCAATTATGGCCCTGGCAACGACCCATCGCCAATAAGTGCTGACGCAGGAAGAAAGTTATATTGGGAGGTGCTGGCTCATTAGCGGGTATCAGTAAGTAAGTGAAAGTAAAACAGTACAGAGCTCAAAGATGTGTCCTGACTTGTGCCTGGTTTTATTACGAGTAATACTGTAAGTATCTTTATACTTATATGGCATATTATTTTATAAAAAGAAAGGAAATTTTAATATTTATCACCAATACATGTCTTAAACCATTACATTGTTTTCATTCCTATTTAATGTTACATTTAAATAAAATATATATTGGTAAGGTTGTTTAGAGACTGACAATCTTCGTCTTCTCCAAACAACCCTACCAATATGGCTCGCACCCTATAGTCGCGAAAGCCGGGGTGCGACATATGGTGGAGGCGCAGGGTATCCTTATATCCTTATTGGCGATGGGTTGTTGCCAGGCCATAATTGCTGAGACATCAAAGCGAAGTTCGTTCACTGAACTTTTATTATTTTATAGGTACTGCCTCATCAGCATTTAGGAGAAAGTTGTTTGTTTAAATAATTTTAAAAATAATAAATTTTATGAAAATTTGATTTTAATATTTTACCTATTTGACAATATGGTCTAGTAGTCAATTTTAACAGAAAAAATAGTTTTTTTTTGTCGGCGTCGCATTATATGTAGCGTCGCGACTCCTTGAAATTTAAGACTGATTTTAACCAAAATGTACACTTTTTATTTAACTTTTGGATTAGTTTATGTCAACCTATATATAACCATAATATGTTTAGTTTTATATCATATCATGGAATACATGAAACCATGCAAAAAACCCAAAAATTAGTAATATTGCGTTTTGCAATTTAAAAAAAATTGCTCTTAACATTAAATATATATTTTTTTAATTATTACTTCTTATTTTTAGGAAGGCTAAATATGTACTACTTTTAAAAAATGTATTTATTTATTTAAGTTTAGTCTGTAGATATTTAATGAAATGATCAACACCCTATGGGTAAAAATGTATAATCCTGTTTACATGATCAAATAAAGTAATCTAATCTCATCTAATGCTTCACCCAAGGCTTCACGTAAATTACATATTAGGTATGTATTTATGTAAGCTACTTATAAATTGCATATTAAAGTTAGTTGATATTAATGTACTGCCAAATATCTAGTATTTATTTTATTTCCACATTTTTTGATAAAAATTAATTTCTGTTCAATTCACTAGTGGTGTCAGTACAAATAAAAGTAATGAACCAAATAAAAAAGTTTTGACTCTTTTAGGAATGGCACTTACATATAAATATTAATATCTTGTTCTAAGGCTGGTTTCAAAATTAGCACAGTTTTGAGTAAATTTTATGAGAATAACACTAATAATCTTTAGGCATGAAATCCATAATTTACAAACTCCTAGAAGCATAAATAATCTATTGCATCTTCCTCAAACAAACTCAGCAAAACCAAAGAAGAAGCTGTTATTTTACAGGGGATTGGACAAGTACAAAGTTCAAAGCATTATTTAACAGAGAAATAATACAAAAATGGCAGTAAAAAAATTGAGTGAGCACAGAGAGAAACTTGTCATCATTAAGTGTGTCATGCCTTGTGTCTTTTTGTCTCTAAAATTCTTGTGTAACCCTTAACTTAAAATGACTCAATCTACCATAATGAGAAAATATCAAAAATATGGTAACATAATAATATGCTTAATAATGTCAAACCCAAATATTAAATTTTAAATAATGAATACCTATTATTGTGAGCCAAATTTTTACATGTATTGCCAAAGTGAATTCCTCTCAGATTTTTTTTAGCCTTAAATTTATTAAGTTGAAGCTAGAATTTAGCTACTTAATTAATTTTTTTTATGAATTAGGACTTTCTATTTGAAATAATGATTGATTATTATGTTTTGTGGTTCTCTCTATACTGAAGCAGTGAGAATTTTGACATAATTTTTGAAAACTTTGTTAACCTAACTACAGTAAAAGAAATTAAGTGTACTGCAGGTCAAAAATCTTGTATTTTTCAAGTGAAGATTTCAAGTTAATGTTTTTGGGTTTTCCACCACCCTTTTTCATTTGTATATGGTGCAAAACAAGTATGAACAATCCTACTTTAATTTTGTTCTTTACTTTTTTTACATTACATCCTCAGTAGATTCCTCAGTTCAGTTTAAATTGTAAATTTTACATTTCTGTTTTTCTAAATCAAGAAATTTTAAATATAAATTTCTGACTTTTTTCTATGTACTGCCTTTAAGCTATTACCTTAGCCAAAATCAGTGGGTAATGGGCAAAATAAGCTCACATGTGGCTCCACGCTCCAGTGCCATCCCAGTGAATCAAACCTAAATCAAGAAACATTTCTACATTCACAAAAAAAACTACAAACAAGCATGCAAAAGCTTCAATCAGCTTTACAAAACAATATTAAGCGATAAACAAACAGCAGTTACGTACATGATAACAGTTTTTTTCATTAAAAAAAAGTGGAAGGCACGTGGAAACAAATATTAAAAAATTTCCAGATTTTGGAAATTGGAATCACCCCACCACAGAACACTCTGCAGTTCCAGACACAGAAGACCACGGTTCGGTCCGCTTAACCGAAACGAGTCAATATGTTATGGTTCCAGAATTTTGACAGGTGCATGGAATGACTCAAACTATTTAAAACAAAATTTCCAATTTTAGTTGGCAACAATGAGCTTAAGCATCACCTCCTCCACAGAAGGCCAATCGGCGCTATTCAATTTAAAGGCGCGTATTGAGTCGATGCATTGTAGTTCAAATTCCCCTCGGCGTGTAAAAAAAACTCCAAATACTTAACCACACAAGTTTTGTGTTATAGAATAAAAAAAATTCTGGTTCATGATTATTGGAAGAGGGGAGGAGCAGCAATGATCCGACTTAAAACTTCAAGAACTCAAAACAAAATATTATAAAATTTCTAAAACTTTTTGGCAATTTATTGGATTGTTTCCGTAAAAATTTTATTTGGGACGCTAATCTTAGACTGGATTTAGTTCATCAGTTATTCGAAAACATGTGATTATTTTTTTTCGTAAATTATTTATAGATAACTGGAAATTCTACGAAATGACAATCCCTCAAGGAATGTTTATTGAAGAATTTGGTCAAAAAAGTTATAGCTTTAGTCCTGATAATATTTAAAAAATAAACTAAATGAAAAGAATAAGTCTTGAGTAATATAATAACATGTATATACACAATATAGGCGACTTGATTTATAAAATTACAAACAAATATATCGCGGATATGCACCTTAAAAATGGGATTTCATAAGGTGCAAAATGATGCCTTTTTTTCGGCTCTAATTACACAGATTTAATTAAAAAATTGTATCCTAATAAATAAATAATTATTACCATTGGTTTAGGTGGGTATAATAACAAATATTTATTTATAAACGGGTCATCATAGAATTTTTTACTAAACCCATATACAGAAATATTTTAAAACAAAACTTGACTGATAATAGTCGCAAAGAAGCAAAAATTTCGTTTTTATGAGCGCTCAGCGCCACCTTGACAAGTGTATTTTTTTTTTTAGATACAAATGTTGTCTGGGTTGTCTTTTAAGTTTTGCATATACCCACAGCTGGAATAAAACAGTAGATAACTTTTAAAGACTTTATTGTTTCTCGAAGTATTCTTCAGGAAAATTAATGATTATTTGCATGCGCTAACACCAGTTGTCAAAGCTGTAATTCCACTCGTTTTTTGGTTCTGTCAGAACTCCATTCTTGAAGGAGTCGACTGCTTCCACTGGCGACTAAAATCTTTGACCACGCATTCCATTCTTAAATTGTATGGAGGATGGTCCAACAATTCGACGTTTTGTTGGGCTAAAAATTTAATCGTTTTTTTGGCTTTCTGCGAAATTGCATTGTCTTGGTGCAAAATGATTCGTCGTTCGGGGTTCGTTTTTCGAAGCTCAGCGATAACTTTCGGCAAAAAAATGGTGATGTATTATCTTCCAGAGGAATTGTTACTACAAGACCTGCTTTTGAGATAAATGTCGCGACCATCTTTTTGAATACAACGTGATGACTATTGTTGGCTTTTCTTCATTTTGGAATACCCAAAGAGATGACTGGCGTTTATTTTCGGGTTTATATGAGTATATCCACGATTCAGCACCACTGATAATGCTGTACGTGTTTTTCAAGTTTCCTGCGCCAAAGCGGTCTAGAGTTTTCTGACACCAGTTGACCCTAGCTTCTTTCTGTTTCGGTTAACAGATGCGATATCCAGCAGGAAACTAATTTTCTTACCCCTTATATTCTTCATGCAATTTTTTTTAAATTGAGGTTCCTGAAAACCTCAATGAAGCGCCTCAATCTCGCGATAAGTCATAATATTGATCTTTGTGATGAGGATCCATAGCATCGATGTTTTCCTAGGTAACAGTCGTTTTTGGTGCACCTGGCCTTGGATCGTGGCTAAAGATAATCCGTCCACGCTTGAATTATCCATAACCACGAGAAACTGTCGACTGATGTGGTGCTTCATTACCGAAAACCAGAAATCATCTCAGCAATGCATTCTTGTTTAGATAATTTCCTTCGAAAATTGTAAAAAATTATAGCTCAAAAATGTTCTCGGTCTATTTCCATTTTTTGACTGATTTGTTAACTTAAAAAATTGACTGTAGCTATAAAACTACATGTATCACTGATGTTTTGAACTTAAGTTAGATAAAGAATAAATTTAGGTTTTAGTAACATATACATATATTACAGCCCTCGTATAAAAATATTTAAAAAACATTTATTTTAAAAAAAATATAGCTAATTAATTATCGCTAAGAGGCACATTTCAACCACAGTGCGATGGCTAAATTTGTGGCGTACAACATCCAATTTAGGAGTGCCGGGGCCTCTAAAATTTTGGCACCAAACTTTTATTGGGTTGTAGGCATAATTAGAGGTGCGCTATCACCATTCAAGGGTATTAAGGGCTAATAACTTTAGTTGATCAACAAAAGTGGATTAAGACTTGAACAAGTTTTAATTCACAATTCAACAAAAGTTGATTGACCGCTTCAGTCTTGAAATAACATTATAAGTGGTGAGCTAATGTGTACATAGGTGTGTTTTGTTGTTGATTTAGTCAGGCCAGATAATTCCATTTTCTTGCTAAAATATCTTAAACCATTTTCTCGTGCATCTCTGTTTTTATGACCACTCACTTGGTAGTCGAAATTTTTTCCTAATATTTTCAGAACTCTACGCACTATTATACTATTTTATTATCTTATATATATTGTCTTAAAACCCTCACTGTTAAAACAGGGATTTTTGCAACACTTTTTATTTACTTTTTATTGATTAACTAATACTTTTTAACTATTCTCGAATGGTGTATGAATTTTTATTTAAAAAATAGCTTATGAAATCCATCGAGTTCGTTTATAGGTACATTATATTTAGGAACGCTCTGTATATTTATTAATTATTTTTTCAGTCAGTTTTGATAGTCGGATCAAACCTTTATCTATAAGCCTGACCACATTTAGGAATTTAAATTTTATTATTAATTCACATACTCCTCTACTTTAATGTGACTTCAAGAAAAAAGTGAGTGTTAGTGCTAAAATTAAGCAAAATATTAGAAATAGTTAAACTGTGAGGTTGTAAGGTAATTAAGCAAGAAATCTTCAATATTTTTTCTCTATTTTCATGTAGCGTATCTGATAATATATTAAGAATTTATTGAAAAAATTGATGCAAAAAGGCTCTTTAAATTAGTTTAAATGCCCTTTTATATTTGAATGCAATTTTGACAGGAGAGCCACTTGTTAGCTCCCGCTAAATTTCGCGGTTGTTTATATATATTTTTAAAAACACACAACTGTATGAAGGACAAAGCGCATTCCGCGTATTTGGACATGCGCACCAACAACCGGTGAGATCCTTGTCAATCGCCCAGAGAAAAAGGCGTGTTAATTTCGTTCTCCAACTATTTCAAATATCTACACCTGAAAGTGCTCGAATTTTGTGTACTGAAGCATAGAACTAGAAACTTCAACCCTTCAGCTACGTGGTGACATCATTAGATCCATTCGGGGGCCCCTTGGAACGAGAAGATTTTGGCTGCAAAGGAGGTGAGTGCACTTATCTGATTACCGTTGTGTGGTTCCAACAATTTTACCTATGGACGTCTGATTATTTCGTAATTCATATCAATACATTTATGTTTGCTCGCGATATCATTAATTAAAATATTTACAGTCCACTGCATTTAGCGTTTTTCTATCCGCGGGCTAACATAAAGTGTTCCTTCGACCGAATTATTTTAAATAATAAATCCATACGACGGTATTAATAATTATTTGCAGCCAAATAAGGCGACCTTGAATCGCAGAGAAAGTCGTCTGCACCGACGACTGCACGTATCTTTCGCATGCTCAGTGCATGATTCAGTAAACAAAGCGAAGGGATCAAAACAAAACAAAACAAACAAAACAAAAGTTCAGTGGTGTACCATATCATTTCGATATTTAAAATAATTTTCATCAATTGCGATAAATTAATGCATATTTTCGACAATTCGTCATTTTTCTATTTCAGAAGCATTAATTTAGCGTTAATTGTATATTTACCGACAATTTCGTCATTTCAAAGGTAAAATCATGTCTGTCAAAAAAGCCGCGCAAAAACGCAAGGGTTTTTTATCTGCGATCACCGAGTGTTATGTGTTGTCACAGAACGCGGAAAAGGATGAAAGAGCGAGAAACGAGTTTCAAGTGAGGTATGCCGATTTGGATGAAACCTTCGATAAATGCATGCTGGCACATAATGACGTCATTATGTTGCTAGACGACTCGGACGATGAGGAATTTAAAACGCAGGATGCGATCCTTTCAGAAGCTCGTAAATATTTTTATGCGTGTAAGGGGGTTTACTCTAAAATATTTCCGGTTGAGGCCCCATCCTTTTCGGGATCATATGTTCGACAAAACGAAACTCCAAAACTCAAAGAGTTAGGTATTCCCATATTCCGAGGTGATAAAAAATTATGGCCAAGCTTTTTCGATCTTTTTAATAACATTATAGATCAAAATCAAAGTCTAAGTAACGTTCGAAAACTTCAATATTTATTTTCATATCTCGAGGATGAGCCTTTAAAATTGATATCAGGGATTAGCTTATCTGATCAAAATTATAAAATTGCTTATGACAAATTAGTCAATAGATATCAAAACAAGCGAGACCTCGCAAATGATGCTTTAAGCTCAATTATGAACTCCACCTTAAAAAACGAGTCAGCTAAAGAATTGCGTAATTTAATTGACACCTTTTCTGAATCCCTAGAAATTTTAAAATCACTTAGCTTTGACGTTGACAGTTGGGACTTTATTATTTTTTTCATTTTATTAGAAAAATTGGATATTTCAACGCGTTCAAATTTCGAAATGAGTCACGCCAATACTAATACCGAAATTCCCACTTTTCAGTCACTTTTTCAATTTCTAGAAAAAAGATGTAAAGTTTTGGAATCACTTCCTCAATCAACAGCACCCAAAAAGGTGCCCATCTATCAAAAATCAAATTCTATGCAAAATCAGTCTGGGCAAAAGCCTACCTATCAAAATTCAAATTCTATGCGAAATCAGTTTGGGCAAAAGCCTACCTATAAATCATCGAATTCGCCTTTTATAGGACTGGCTGGCACCTCAACTAATTCGAGTACGGGAATAAAATGTTTCCGGTGTAATCAAGGTCACGTGCTTTCGAAATGTCAAACATTTCTTGATCTCTCACCTATCGATCGCCTATCTTTCGTCAAACAGAAAAAATTATGTCTAGCGTGTTTTCATCCCTTGCATGATGTAGATACGTGCAAATCAAAATATTCATGCAGGACTTGCAATAGTAAAAGGCACCACACTTTAACTCATATCTTAGAAACTAATCAAGAGTCTGGAAGCCAAGATACTAGTCCTGTCATTCACACACCACCTGTCAATAATCTTCATGTGTCATTAAATGCCTCAGGACCTTCAGGTACCTTTCTTTTATGCACCGCCATAATAGATGTTATGGACGGTTGCGGAAATTTTCAACCCGTAAGGGCACTGCTTGATTCTGGATCACAGACAGGATTCATCAGTGAAAAGTGTATTCAGCGTCTTAATCTTCCTAGGCGAAGTTACACCACTGAAATATTCGGATTAAATCAGATGTCTTCTTTCACTTCAAAAGGGCTCGTTCAATGTCACATTAAGCCACAAGGACAAGTCACTCCTTTACTTAATTCCGAAGCAATTGTTGTTCCACAACTATGTTCCAATATGCCTACATTCTCTTTGAACGATAATCAGTGGAAACACTTGCAAAACCTTAAACTTGCCGACCCATCTTATTTCAAATCTAGACCTGTGGACCTGGTTATTGGTTGCGAGCTATTCGCACAGATTTTCAAGGAGGGCAGGGTTCTTGGACAGGTAGGGCAGCCTTCAGCCCTTGAAACTATCTTTGGCTGGGTCGTCATGGGAAAGGTTGACGAAGTAGGTAGTCTTACGGAACGAACCAGTTGTTTTTTAACGAGTCATTCACCTCCTTTAGAGGTCATTCTCCCTAGGTTTTGGGAAATCGAACATTTGCCTAAAAAACAAATCTTATCAAAGGAAGAAAAACAGGCAGAATCAATTTTTACTGCTAGTGTAGTACGGCAACCGAGCGGTAGATTCATGGTAGATCTTCCGTTTAAAGATAAAATAAACCCTGACCTAGGAAATACTTATCCGCAAGCTTATCGTAGATTTTTACTTCTAGAAAATAGATTAATCAAAAATCCTGATCTGTACACTGCCTATTCAAGTTTCATGCAAGACTATATCGATTCTAATCATATGAGTTTAGTTTTATCTAGTCAACCAAAGGTCGACGTATCGTGTTTTTTAGCACATCATTGCGTATTAAAGCCGGAAAGCTTGAGTACAAAATTAAGGGTAGTCTGGGACTGTTCAGCAGTCACCCCAAAAAATATTAGTCTCAATGACACATTGTTATCTGGACCGAAACTTCAAAAAGATATTGCTTCTTTACTCCTTACATTTCGTCTTAATCCTATTGCCTACATTGCTGACATCAAACAGATGTTCCGTCAAGTCCTTATCAATCCTTATCACCGTCCTTATCAAAGGATATTGTGGAGGTTTTCTCCACAGGACCCACTTTCAGTGTGGGAACTTTCTACTGTCACTTTTGGCATGACATGCTCACCTTTTCTAGCCATGCGTACCTTAAATGAGCTGGCAGAGAGAGAAAAGGAACGTTTTCCTATGGCTAGTACTGTTCTAAAAACGTCAATCTATATCGACGATATCTTGGGAACTAGCCCTTCGCTTTCTGAAGCTCTCTCCCTTCAAACAGAACTCAATGATTTGTTGAAGTCGGGAGGATTTGAACTTAAAAAATGGGCAAGCAATTGTCCTGAGTTATTGGCAACATTGCCAGAGTCCGATCGTCAAATGCCTCTCTCTTTCGACAAGGAGGAACCCCACTTTATCAAAGTTTTAGGACTTCAATGGCATCCAAAAAACGACATTTTTTCTTATCAATGCCGAATGAAGGACAAACCCCCAACCAAACGTTCTATTTTATCTATCATAGGAACAATCTTCGATCCCTTAGGTTTTCTTTGTCCCTTGTTGCTACAAGCAAAATTTATTTTGCAACAGTTGTGGATATCGAAAATAGGCTGGGACGAAGAACCAGATTCTTCTATCATCGACTCTTGGAACAAACTTCGTTCTGAATTCCCGCTTCTTTCCAATTTTCAATTACCCCGACAAATCAAACTGTCAAAAACCAATACCTGTCAAATCATCGGCTTCTGTGACGCTTCAATTCGAGGCTACGCAGGCGTCGTATATTTTCGTGTAGAAGAGGAAAACAATATATCGGTTTCTCTCATATCTGCAAAATCTAGGGTCGCGCCTATAAAGTCACAAACTTTGGCTAGGCTAGAACTCCTAGGCGCATTTCTTTTAAGCCAATTAATTGACTTCGTTTTATCTAGCTATGAAGGAAAAATAACTTTTACAAATATCGTTACTTTCTGCGATTCGCAAGTCGTATTGCACTGGCTTTCATCCCCTCCTAATCGCTGGCAAACCTTTGTTGGAAATCGAGTCAGTAGAATCCAAGAAATCATTCCCTCAAACTCGTGGCGCTACATTCCTTCTGCTTTGAATGCAGCCGATATTGCGTCACGAGGGGCCACCCCTTCACAGCTCATGTCACATGACATGTGGTGGAACGCACCGTCGTTTTTGTGGTCTCCCGAAAACGAATGGCCCGATTTTCATAAACCAAAAATGCCGATTGATTTCGGAGATATTAATCTGGAGGAAAAGCCAAAAGTCTGTTGCAATGCGATAATTGATGTCAACTTCTTAGATCAGCTTCTTATCAAATATTCCTCTATATCAAAAATTCAACGTATCATTTGTTATGTCCTTCGAATAGTTAACCTTTTTCAAAAGCATTCCTATCAAAAACCCACTAAGCCGCCGGACCAAAAAGTTATTTTTGAGAATATTGTTTTTCCTACCACCGGTGAGATGCAAAGTGCGTTACACCTTCTTATCAAACGCGTGCAAGGTTCTTGTTTTTCTGAGCTTTTTTCCGCGTTATCTAAGGATAAACCAATACCGAAACCTTTGCGAAAACTTTCACCTTTTCTTGATGAGAATAATATCATTAGAGTCGGTGGCAGATTACAAAAATCTGACCTTTTGTCTTATTCTGCAAAACACCCCGTCCTACTTTCGAGTGACCATCGTTTAACTACTCTTCTTATCGAGTCCGCTCATCGACAATATCTTCATCCTGGGTTTAAAACATTACATAATCTGCTTTTACAGCAATTTTGGATATTATCTGCCAGACGGGCAATTCAAAGAACCATATCCAAGTGCTTGCAATGTTTTAGAATCAACCCTAAACCCTATAGACCGCCCATAATGAGTTCACTTCCCGCTCATCGAATCAATCAACTAAAACCTTTTTCGAGTGTAGCTATCGACTTTTGTGGACCTTTCTTTGTGATTCCTCATCGTTACCGTGGTTGTAAAGCTTTCAAATCGTATGTCTGTGTGTTTGTCTGTACGGCCTCACATTGCGTGCATTTGGAATTAACCATGGAACTGTCCACCGAAGGGCTCGTAGGTGCATTCCATCGATTCATTTCCAGACGCGGAAGCGTGACGCAATGCTGGTCAGATCAGTAAGCAGTAATTTTATAGGGTTTCGTAACCAATTACTGGATTACGCAAGAAGTGCTGCCACCAGACTTTCTATTCGTTGGCATCTGGGACCTCCTCTCAGTCCAC